>VXAX01007569.1:346059-401960 GCA_013399835.1 Leptocoma aspasia | reverse complement strand
GCCCAGGGCAGGGCCGGGAATGGCCGCTCCGGGACCGGGAATGGCCATGGCCAGGGCCGGGAATGACCGCTCCGGGACCGGGAATGGCCATGGCCAGGGCCGGGAATGACCGCTCCGGCACCGGGAATGACCATGGCCAGGGCCGGGAATGACCGCTCCGGAACCAGGAATGGCCATGCCAGGGCCCGGAATGACCGCTCCGGGACCGGGAATGGCCATGGCCAGGGCCGGGAATGACCGCTCCGGGACCAGCACCGGGAACGACCTCTCCCGGATCCAACACCGGGAATGACCACGGCCGGGAATGACCAATCCCGGACCAGCACAGGGAATGACCGCTCCCGGATCCAACACCGGGAATGACCACAGCCAGGAATGACCACTCTCGGACCAGCACTGCCCCTGAACTCCTGCAGGAATTCCTGCAGGAACACCAGAGCCAACTTCCAGTCTCGGCTCCTTCTTCTTATCCCCTTGGCAGAGTCCAGGATTCTTTTGAGGTCAATTCTTCCAAATTTCAGAATGCAATTAATTCTAATTGGCACATCACTTCCACAACGTCACGGCGCATTTTAGCATCATTGAAACTTCTGTGTCAAGTCTGTTTCATTACAGAGCCTAAATAGTAAAAAAAATTTATCCAAAAAGCCTGGTTTTACTCTTTATCTGCATTGTATCTGCTGGGTCTGTGCAAAACTATATTTCCTCACACATTAACTATTGAAAGCATAGACATTTTCAGCGAGCAGAGGAAACTCAGAATGCAAGTTTCCTCTTCTTTCCCAAATAACTGAATTATCTCAGAACGCTGTTACATAATGCTACAGAACACTCCAGTATTATCTGTTTCAGACATGAATAATTCCCGTGTATTTAACAACTCCTCCACAATTAGTAAATTAAAATATTTTAAATTTGGCATCTGTTCAGAATATGTATTGCTTTAAACAATATTCATACATATCTACTGGTCTAAAAGGTGAGTAATATAATGAAATTAAATTATCTTTGTAAAATATAAATCAGAATGGTGATGCAAATATTTGCACTTGCATAGTTATGCAAACTCCTAATCATGAAGAACAATCACTGCTGTTCAAAAGCATAAGGCCGCTAGGAATGGCTCCTGAGGAGGTCAAAGCATTCTTTCTTGATTTCCAAAATGACACATTTATACCTTCTAACTACTAAAATAATAATTTGAAAGTTCAGAGATAAAAATATCTTTTATTACTACATTCATATTCCACTCTATGTAGTCTGATTTTTAGATGTCAGCACAGAATGAGTCAGCTTTGTTATTAACAATTCAAATGAACAATATATATTCAGCAAATTGATCAAGGAATTTAAACAACTTCTAAAATTAATTTTAACCAAGCAATCTGCTGCTTAGAATTTATAACACAGATGGAAACAGCACAACAAGTTAACAATATTATTTAAGCAATTATCATGAACAAAAGTATTCTTAAGTCCTGTCACTTGTAAGAACAAATGAACTTCCTGAAATTTTACCAGCATGAAAACAGACAGAGAGCAATCAATATGAAACTTTATAAACACTGAAGTAACAGCTCTGTAATGGAGGGACAAAACCAATGAGGAATTTCAACAAATTCAAGCCCTCTGACTTTTCAGGGTTTGCTACAAAAGTGAAGGAGGTTTCTGTTACCAAAGTGGTAACTCCCGTTCATGTGTTCGACTGAGATGATTGATGAAGGTCTTGGTGAGGCCTTTGGTGTGGTGTCTATAAATGGGATTATTTGCTGTAAAACTGCAATTATCTCCTGCTAATCCCAACATTCTCCCTTACCTGTGAGCACAGAGGCACTGGGGCCACTGTGTGGCAGCTAAAGCCCCTGGCACTGCTTTGGGTGACAGAACAGCTGCTGAATTAAACAAGGTATCCTAGAACAGCCATGTAGACACCTTACCAAGCACAGGATAAAGATGCTATGTTTGTAAACTAACTGGCAAAAACTTTAAGTTTCACTTTTAACAGGCCATTCAAAGTAAAAAAAGTGAAAAGCTGGAGTTGCTGTGAGCCTGCAGCTCACCTGGGGTGCACAGCACAGGAATTCTCTGTCCCTGACCACAACAGCAGAACCAGCAACCACAGCCTGCCCAATGTGCAAACCCAAACTACTTAATACTGGTCAAATTCCACACCATAATGAAGTTAAACACAGATGTTAATCTTGAAATAGGGATGAGGGTTTGGCATTTCAATTAAATTTAGTTGTTACATGACCTAATATTATTAATATTTGTTAGTTATGCTGGTGCTTATTTATAATGAAATGTAACATAAGAATAGCAGCATTAAAGATGAATATTTTAAAAGTATTTAAGATTTTATGAGGAGGCTTCCAAGTATTAATTATAAATGACAAAAAATGTGTGAACAGTGCATAAATGGCAATTGTGATCAATGTAATGAATCATAAAATTAATAGTACCTACTGTAATGACTCTAGTAATTATTAAGAGTTAAACCCAGTAGTTCTTATAACCTAAGGAAAGTTAGAGAATTGTATTTGACAGTAAATTTTTTTTCTGATTTTTAAGTATACTACAAACATGAACTTTCCAAAATAACAGAGTTGTGCTTTATTGAAGAGCTAATTAAAATCAAAGTCGTGGGTGTGGCTTGGATCTGGTGCTAAATGGAGGCTCACAAACTCACATGGGAACACTTGCAAGGCTGGTTAAAGGAGGGATAAGGCAAACAGATCCCACCTGCATTCAAAAAAGAGTCAGCTTAAGGTCACAGAAGGTTTTACATTCCCAGAATGTGGGGGTCCTCCACACTTTTCTGCCACCCTGTTCCTGCTTCATTTTTGTCCTGCAGTTCTGTCTGCCCAGCTAACTGAGCTGAGAAAAACTCAGACAAAAGATTAGTTTCTAATTACCAGTAGTCAGAGGCATAAAAAATGGTGCTTTTCCACAAAATTGTGTCATGCATTCTACTGTACCACGAATACAATTAGAAACTAAAGTGTTTGCAGAAAGGAGATTTAGTAAATATACCTCATACTAAAAAATCATTGCCTTTCATGTGCTCACCTCAGCAAAGTATAAACACTAAAATTCAGGCAGCTCTCAGTGATACTGAGGGATAAATTTGCCTCAGAGCAGTCTGCAATTCTGTGAGTAAAGCTGGAAAAAAACCAAATGCAAGGGGAAACAACCCGTCCATTCTTTAATAAATGTCTCTGAAATTAGCTGCTTTTTGCCATTTTGTTATTACATATATGTAATAAACCAGGTGAAAGTTGCCTCTAACTTTCACACTTTGCAATGGTGTTTAGGTTACACAGTAGAAACTGCAGCAAGAAGAAACATGAGCATAGAAGGGCTTCAACAGCTTCCAACCAGCATCTTTTCCACCTTTCTTATTGGAGGTAGTTCCACACTTTGAACTGCTCAGTTACAACTACTGAGAACAGGGAATTTGTTCTGTTTGTGCACTACTTGTCCATCATGTTGAGGATCCATTTAATGAGTTGCTTCTGTTCTGTGTTCCCTTGGAGTTGCTGTTTCTGTCCCATCTAAAACAGGAACAATCTCACTGGCACAATGTTCATTCTTCACAGTAGAGTCATCTGGGGATAATTTCAGGGCAACTTTGAAAAAGAAAATTAAATATTGGGATGATTAACCAGAAAGACAAGTAAATATTTCAATAAATTTAACAAGTATGCAATTTAATTTAGTGGAGAAAATGCTGCCAATATGTAACTACAGCACATCTTTTATCTTGCACTTTACTTGGGGAATGAATAGTCTTCTGTTGAATATTACATTACAAGCCATGTTACTGAGTTTGGTATTCTCATCAGAGGAAAACTAAGCATTTTTTAACTGTAAATTGAATTATCATATGCATCCTTTTTCTTTTTGAATTATTAGCAACAAGGAATCCCTGACAGCCTCACAAGTCATCATCTGGAAAGCCACACTGAGGATCCCACAGGCCCCTTCAAGTTGTGCAAGAAGTGGACAGTGATATATAAATACTTGCAAATGTCAGTTTTGGGGAAAAACCTTCTGGAACAGCACAGAAATTTCTAGGTTTTGTGCGAGTCAATTAATGAACTGAATATTTGCATGAACAACATCTGAAGATACATTATCACAGCTCTAGAAAATCAAGCTTTCAGATGAAGGTATTTACAAGATACCAAAAAGAAATTGTTTGCATGTAGGAAAACATTAATAAGCAGCAAAATCTAATTACTGCAAAAACATAAACACTGCAGCTGTAACACTTCTCTCTAACCATACCATTACAGCCTCACCAGTGAAAACAGAAGTGTCAATGCTAATGTAAACTCAGCTGCTGATATATATTCATTAGATTCAGAAAAGCTCCAACATTTCTTCTCACCACGTCAAGTTTTCTCTCAGTGCAGACACAATGTGATACAAAAGGTGAGGTTTAGGGACACCTAGGCCTAAGGTGTATCTCCATTCTTGTCTCTTACTCCACAAAAATCATCTGAAAGCATTGCTAAAAAGGGAGTTGAGGAACTCGACTGCAGGAGCAGGGAACAGCCCAGGATGGTACCCGTGCGGTGACCCGACTCACATTACAAGAATTTCTGACACACAATAAAGCCTATTCTGAAGTATTCTTCCATTATTAGCTTCACTGTGAAACAGTAATTAAGCAGCAGGGAAGATTCAATGCCTTAGCCTTTTAGTCTTGATTCTAATTTACATGATTAAATTCTAACTTAGTCACTGATTACCTTCTGGCTTAGCACGCTTCGGGTTCTCATGGATTTTATTTTTGCCTTTGCTTCCTTTTCTGGATGTAGCAGTTTTTGCCCTCACCAATCCACAATTTTCAGCATGCTTACACATATTACTCTGTTAGCATAATGAAGAACAAATATATCAATCAAATATTAATCTATGTAAGCAATTTAACACACACAAAGCAAATATGGCTCTGACAGACAAATTCTGGAACACTAAGTGGAAGACTGACTTAGTTAACAACTTCCATAAAACTCCTGAAGATTTTCCAGAATATATATTAAAATTCTGCTTTAAAAGAACATTGCCATTTGGTGGGTATAAAATAAAATTTATCATTTTCTGGTCCCTGGATAAGCAATAAAGTTTCACATGTAAAATCTGTGTGTGGAAAAAGGGTCACATTTGCTTTAAAGTGTGCACAGTTAACCCAAAATGAGAATATGTTCTCATTGCATATGGTTTTGAAGTGAATAACAATTTCTTACTTTCCTTGCTGAACTGGTCCTAGCTATCCTAAAAGTACTCTTTAAAATCAATTTTTCTGTTCAGAGTGAATTTATTCTGCATCGCCACTGAAAATCACATTTCAGGCTCAAATACATTTTATTCTTTATCACAACATCCCCAAAAGTGACTGCTCTTACTTCATACTTCTAAGCAGTCCACATACAAAAGATTTATCATGAAGACAGACTCATCCTTCCAGCATATCAATTTCAATTTGTGGAAATAAGCACCACTACATTATTTTAGTTGGACTGCAGTCATAGAAGTTTTTATTTTCTTAAGGTAAATACAACCCCAAAGCCAACTGTGCCTTGCACCACCACCACCAGAGTAAGGAGTATTTTCCCAGGGAACTGAAATACCTGGCTACATGTGCAGCTGCACTGAGCACACCTGAATCTTTTCTCATTCCTGTGAGTCTTCCTGTGCTGAAGGAAAGCGTAGCGCTCGTGGAAAGCTGCCTCACAGTCCCTGCACTTCACTGCCTCTTCCATGTAGGAATGCAGATTCCTCAGGTGGACACCTGGCCAGTTATTCAAAACAACTCATTTCAATGGCAAGGCTTTTATTTTCACAGTTTTGGACAAGAGTTGGGCTGTGTTTAGCCCTGAGTAATGGAAATCTTGTAGAGGCAAACACCAAAGAACCTTCCGTGCTCTCTGCAGTAGGAGTAAAATGGACGAATTGGTTTAAGATTAAACAAAAGTTGCAGTAAGATGTTGTAACTTCCCAGAGAAATCAAGCAGTTATAAACCTGAATCTTACTGATTTCAGTGGAAATCATTTAGCAAATCAAATACTTTAAAAAAAATCCAGTTTTAATACAGCATTTTCATGTATTTCTGGAAACTTAAAATTCTATATAGGTTTTGTTGTTACTGGTCAGCTCTGTTGCTGCCAACACTTCTGAAAAAACAGGTCACAATGCCACAGGTATCAAGCAAACAATAAAAAAGAAAAAGCTAAATATTTGCTACTTTGCATTTTAAACAAATTAAAATACCGACCACAAGATGTCAGCACATCTCCTTGCAGGAGGAACTCACCTGTAAAACTACAAATACATTTTACTTAAAATATTCTGTGATAATATGAAGTCAGCTATAACATATTTGGTGAAATTTTGTGAAAATTACGAGATTTTACCTCTACTTATCTCTACATTTTGTTTTCAGTGTTTTCCTTTAAACTCACCCAGATCACTTTTTCGGGAAAGGAAAGTACTACAATGTGGACATTGATGTTTTGGCACATTTTCTCCATGCTTCTGTAACATATGGATTTTCATGGTACCACTTTGAGTGAATCTGGCTTGGCAAACGTAACATTCATAGCGTTTTTCACCTATTAAAAAGAAATTTAAATAACATATGCTTAGAAACTCTACTTCTTTGATATAAATTCAAATTCCCACAGAATTCAACATCCATGTTCTAACAGCAACAGTCTCCAGATCAACCAAAAGTTAATATTAGTTGACAGTGCACAAAAGGCCAAACAAGTCTCCAGAAGTTTACATAACTGATTGAAAAACAGAATCTTGGTTTTCTGAGTCCACAAGTCAAACTTCTGAAGCATAAAGCCGTTCATATAATTATAAACTAGGACTCAGGAAGTATTTTAATTATCATCTACTCTTCCTTGAATACTTCACATAGAGAAATGCCAAATTATCTTCAAATATTCAAGGAGAGAAAGTCAACAGCAGTAAAACATCATGATAAGAGTGACACACCACCAGCCATTGATAATGGTGGGAAGGGAAATTAGGCAAGAAAATAATTTCCTTTCTTCCCCAAAAAGCCACATCAGGTGTGACTATCATTAAAAATCACATCAACACTGGCAACTGGCACAGCTTTGAACCAAGACTTTGAACCAACTCCAGACTGGTTCTGTGGAAGAAGTCCCTGCCAGTAGTGGGTAACACTCTTGAACTCTTCCAGTTGCACTCTTGTGGTTGACTCATAAAAAATAATTCAGTTTAATTGCACCAAACTGTCTCAAGATATGAACCAATGCGTGACAAGTGGAATATTTGGAAAATTTGATTCAAACCATGCTGTCACACTCTGATTCAACCTAAAACATTAATCAGAGCGCAAAATACATATCATAATTGAGTCAAGTTAAACCCTGAAGTATAGGATTGATACCCACGGCCCCTGAGATGAGTTGCATGTTACAGAGCTATGACAAGAACACACTGCTTGCAATATTAAAGCAATTTAATTCTTTGTTGACCAAATTAGTTGCTGGCAGTCTGGGGTCACAACATTATCCATGTTCTGAACAGATATTTAAAAATCTCTCGTAGATACCTCTCCATGTAAAATCAACTAATTGAGAAACAAAAGTGACAACCTGACCCACAGAAAATGGTATCTTTTTCTCATATAAAAGAAGTTTAGGAGGAACAGCAAGACTAACTACTAGCACTGCTGAGCTTCCAACTGCTAAATCCAGAACACTGAAAGGGAAAATGTCTTTAGTCCAAATCACAAATTAAAAAAGAGCTAATTTTGAGGCTGAAATGAGATCACTGTAACCCTATGAATATTAAAGAGCTGAGGCCCTGGACTTGATCATCACCCCAGCATCCCACCTGTGTGAGTTGACATGTGCCTTTTCAGTTTGTAGGCATCTTTGCTTGCATAGCTGCACAGGTGACAGGGGTAGGGCCGCTCTCCCGTGTGCGAGCGAACGTGGCGTCTCATCTTGCTGGCCTCAGACAAAAATGAGAGATTTTCTAAAGTAACATCTACGTTAGAGATATATTTAATTAAAATATAATCAATTTTACATGCTATACCCACTGCAATTTAAAGCATTGCATTAATCCCAGAATTAGCACTCTCACATCCATGTTTTTCCCTGCACAATTAGCCTGTTGTGGTTTTAGGACACTTCTGCACTCTTTCCCCATATTATCTTACTTCCATATTTAGTGTCCACATTAGCAAAACAGGAAATTTTATAATAAGAACAAAAAAGATAAAATTTTGAAAAGAGGATACCTACTACTGTCATGCTACTTGGATATACAAACATAAAATTCTTTGAAAACACTCAGGAAAATAAAGACCAAACTCATTATCCAGAGTCTATTCACCTTCAAGTCCCAATGAAGCAACTTAGTTACAAAGTTCAATTTAATTCTACTTTTTTATGCTGTTTTTCTGATATGTTCTACATAAATATTGTAGGTACATGACTAGGAGTTATCAAATGTTCAGTTCCTCCATTTATGAACACAATTAATGAATTCACTGCTAGATTCCTTCAAATCTACACCACTATTCACTTAAATAAAATTAAACATGACTGCCAACCTTTGCCACACAAAAGTCAAATAATTTGCATGGCAGTACTGGAGAGCTCCTTCAGCTTTCCTCATTCAGATAAAGCTTACAGGAATGAATTATTGAAACATGGGAAAGAATAGGGTAATTTAGTATCAGCTGTCAGGGTTTTTAAAGATGCAAGCTATCAAAAATCTAATTATTAAGATAAGGTGTGTGGAATGAAGTTCAGGATTGCTTACAGTTTTAGATTTGGACACAGCACAAATTCAGATATTGAACATCCACTAAACTGTGACAGTGATTCAATCACAGGTGCATTTCTGAAAGACTGTGCACCCAATTCAATTGCAATTTCCAAGTGCACCCTTAAGCAGACTCTAAGGTATTTTGCTCTTGATGAAGAAAATTCTAGTCCTGGAAAAAACCCATACATCATCAAGTATATAAACACAATACATGAAATTCTTTTTAGACATTAGCTAGTACTGTCCTATAGTACATGGAATGTAGTGTAAATGAGGACCAAGAATGCTTTTGTAGAACTAAAATCACAAAAACATTGTCTAGCAGCAATTTTAGCATAACAAAAGAGAAACAGCTCTTAAAATGCAACTAATTTAAAAAACCCTAAATAATTGTATGACTATTAGTGGAGCAACACATTTGAAAATACTGCATGGACAAAGTAAGGGTCCCAGGAATTCAAGTTACTTGTTCCTTTTTTCCAGGATGATGGAGATGAAAAGATGTGAAGTGAAATGAAATGAAATGAAATGAAATGAAATGAAATGAAATGAAATGAAATGAAATGAAATGAAATGAAATGAATGGCACCACTAAGTTGTAGCCATCAGCCACCTTGCAGTAACACTGCAGCAACACAACAGACAAACACAATCCATCAGTGTGTCCAAGGCCATCAGCAGAGCCTGGACTCCTCATGGTTAAAAATCTGGGCAAAAATTGTATGTACATTAAAATCTTGGCATGTGAAAACTTTCACACCCTCCCAAAAGATTCAGTAAGGCTGTACTTACTTCCACACTGGAGTATTCACATATTGTGCACTTGAAAGGCTTCTCCAAAGTGTGTTTGTACCTCCTGTGTCGTGAAAGCTCCCCTCGGGTCACAAAGGCTGTGTCACACTCACTGCATTTATGGGGTTTGTTCCCTGCAATACACCATGGGACTTTTATCCAGCACCCCAGCAATGTGATTTGTCTGCCTTACACCAACACACAGAACTTTTTAATAGAACCTTTTCTGATATTCTGATTTTTTACATACAATAAATCATAGAATGATTTGAGTTGGAAGGGACCTTAAAGCTTATTTTGTTCCACTGCCTGCCATGGGCAGGGACACCTTCCACTATCCCAGGCTGCTCCAAGCCCTGGTCAACCTGGCCTTGGACACTTCCAGGGATGGGGCAGCCACAGCTTCTCTGGGCAACCTGTGCCATGGCCTTGCCACTCTCCCAGGAAAGAATTTCTTCCATATATATGTACATAATAAGTTTATTATAAACACAATTTATCACTTTGCTTCTTATGTTTACATAGCAAACTGAAAACATCACAGAAAATTATATTCTGCATGTAGGAATGAAGCACAGCTGAAGTCACTGTTCAGCTGACAAGATTTGCTAGAATAGTACTTAACAAAATAAACAAATACACACACACAGAGTTCCTAACTACAGACCAAGTCTTTTCAGTGCAGAATGCCACAGAAAATCAGAGGGATTTCTGAGCATAAAATGATCACAGAACAGAGTTCTAAGGCAAAGCCACTTGCCTGTTAATTCAGTTTTGAAGACAGTATGTAACACAAAGTACTTCCAAGCACAGGTACCTGTGTGTGTGTTCACATGGTTATGCAGCAGAGCTGCTGTACGGAAGGCCTTTGGGCAGAGGTGACACACGTGACGTTTCTCATCTGAATGTGTTTTCAAATGACGCCTGAGACTTGATAACTTGACTGAGGTAAATGTGCAGAAAAAACAGTTGAAACATTCTTTTTCTCCTGTTGGAACAAAGACAGTTTTATGCTGTACATGCCACAAAATAATGGCTTTAGTTTTTCAAAAAGCAGTACAAATTCCAAAGAGCCCCTCTAGTTGGGTAAAACTACTTCAAACTTCTACATCAAAGGATTCATTAAGACTTAAGTGATTTGCCCCCAAAATTGTGTTACTTGTTAGTGATACAGTTAGGAATCTAATCCCAAGAAACCTAACTCCTACCCTTGCTCTCACCTCCAAGACAGGATGAGACTTCCTCTCTCAATAACATCATTAAGACTTGCAACCTGTGCAACAAATTTCTTGATAACTGTGTAATTAGCACTAAATAAGTTTATGCAAAGATTTGGAAATGGTAGATTAAGCTATTCCCAGCTTTCTGGTGCTCCTGAATCTGTAAAGTGCATATAAAAAATCATGGTGTAAAAGCCTCTTTAAAATTACTGGTTGAATTTGAGGGGAAAAAATCGGCTCTTTGGAGAAGTCACTGAATAAAGTTCAGGGCACAAGAGCAATGAATTTCTTTTGAGAGTAACAAGTTAAGATTAAATGTGCAACACTTTTGGTTATGAAGAAGATTTGAAACTGTGAAATGGCAACTACGTCGTATTTGAAGAGTCTTTCCAGAACAGTTGTCTCAGCTCCCAAGTGTGCTCTCTGTAATGATTTTCATGCTGAAACCAAAATGCATTTTATACAATGCTTTATACCACACAGAGATGTGCAGATAAGACTTCAGTAACAGCAAACAAAACCACTTTATTGTCATTTATTCATTGTGGATTCATGCCCACACAAAGGAACATTGTTATCTTTGTTAAAACTGCTCAAATGTGCTGCCTATAAAGGCTATAACTGAAACAGGGGACATTAACAATTTGTACAGTATCCACAGAGAACCTCAGCCAAGATACCTTAACTTCCAGATACAACACACACAGACTCAACATCATTGATGTCATCCAATTTTTACAGTACACACACAGTTTCTAGGGAAACAGATGCTTATCTGTTCTCTTCTGAGTCAGTCCTTAACTTCTGTAACATACTTTTAGGTTTCTAACATCTTAAATCAGCCATTTTCTGTTACTCTTATTTAGGTTCTGGGAAAGGCTTTGCTGACAGGTATTGACTGACAATTGCCCACCACCCTCTGCTGGCAACGTGGAACCACCCTAAGCTCAACCAAAAAGCCTCAAACAAGCACATTTTGAAGCTGAATGAGTGGATCAAGACACTAAATAAATTACTAGGTTTATTCAAAGGCACTTATACAATATTAACTTTGAAGTCTCCCTGGAGGTTTCAAATACCACACACTGTTCAAAAGACCATTAATTTCTAAATGCCATCCAAAATGTCTCTCCTGAACACCAGGCAGATGACATCAGCCTGAACAAGATCTCTGAGCATTTAGGGCTGAATGTATTATATCTTCTTCCAAATTTCCACAGAATGTCAAGACTTAACCTAACCTAAACTTACCAATTACCACAGTGAGTATTTAATGTAAAACTTCAACCTCCGTTCAAAATCTTATTTAAACTGCCTTATCTAAAAATTAACTGCAAAGATTATTAACATTTTACCTTTTTCCTGAGGTGGAGCACGAGCCTCAAATTTTGGATTCTTGAGATTTCTTACAACCGTTTGTTCTGATGCAGCTGGATAGTCCTGCTCTTTACTTTCATTGATTAAGTGTGACAAATCATCACCCCCTTTGCAGCTCTGACTCTTTGTTTCCCCAGCAGTGGAAAAAACTTCCTTTCCTTCCCCCTCTTCAGATGGGCTCAGCTGCTGGATGTTATTTTCAAATGCAATGGCATCATTATCTCTGTCAATCTATTTTAAAAAACAATATGCTTTACAGCTTTCTCAATTAAAGGCAACTGCTAGTGGCAAATCAACTGAGCAGTCAACAAAATGCAAGCCACCAATTTGTTCTGATTTTCAGTCTTACATGTGATGGACAAAACCGCAACAAAAAATTTGCATTTAGCATACAGCAGCCTAACTGGTAAATTACAATTAACTAAGAATAATTACTAAAATTATGTCCTCCCTCTTCAATACTTTATATAAAATTTCAGAGGATCATTTTAAGATTGCAGCACTGAGAACACAGAAACCCGTATATTTTATTTTTTTTAAAGAAAATATTTAAAACTTCATTTCAGTATGTTTACCTTTTAAAAGGTAAACATGTGTTTTTTAACAACTTCAGGACTTCTGCAGGCTAATTGTAATGCCTTCTTTGTCATGTAACAATTAACCAGGCTGTGATACGTCTTGCATTAGCTAGACTCAAATATGGCAATATGACCTACCTCAGCAATTATCTAGTGATGCGTGAATTTTGTAAGAAAAAAAGTAGTATTTTATTGTAAAACAAATATAATAGCTAGCACAGAACAAAACAGCAGTGTTTGCATGTCCTTTCTAATAAAATTAATTTCAAATGGGACTGTATTACATACCCAGCTTTAAAAACGGCTGCAGGATTGAACTAATTGAATTAACGAGAAAAAGGGAAATTCTGTAATGCCACGTAAGAGATGGAGGTTATCAAACCAAATAGTACCAAACTGGTGAACTAAATTAAAAACTTTTTCAACAGTTAAATATCATCTCGATATCATTTTGATAATCTGGGTCTCTTCCAACTCAGAATATTCTCTGAATCTAGAAAGTCTAAACTTCTAGTTTAGAAGTGATGAAAAATGAGATGAAATTATAAAAAGTTGTACATGGGACTGGATACTTAAGCCCAGCAAATTTGAATAAATAATAATAATAATGCTTAAGTCAGAACCGAATTGGTGTGATAGTAGATAACAGGGAACAACATATCTCTAATTCCACCTTATCCAGAACTTGTACCTCCATCAGGAGCGTGTCTGGTGGTTTCTCTGTCGCCTTGCTTTCCGCACTCTTCTCTTGCCCTTCTTCTTGCAGTATATGGATCTGCGCCAGCTCCGAGTCATAGAACATGCAGCTGCCGTCCCGCAGGCTCAGGGCCATGCCCGGGGGCACGCAGCGCACCTCGGCCCGGCTCGGCCCGGCCAGGGCCCCGCGGCTCCCTTCGCACACCCCGGCTGCAGCTGGGCGTTCTTCACCCTCCTCAGCACACACAGCAGGGTCCCGCACGTCCCTTCACACACACACAGCTGGGCGTTCTTCACCCTCCTCAGCACACAGAGCAGGGTCCCGCAGGTCCCTTCACACACACACACAGCTGGGCGTTCTTCACCCTCCTCAGCACACAGAGCAGGGTGCCGCAGGTCCCTTCGCACACCCCGGCTGCAGCTGGGCGTTCTTCACCCTCCTCAGCACACACGGCCCACTCCGGCGGACGCGTGTCCCGCCCGCACTGCGCTCTGCGGCTCTGCTTCTCTCCCCGGCTCGGGTCAGCCTGGCCTCGCCACCCTTTCCGCTGCCTGCCTTGGTTCTCCCGCAGCCCCAAGGCCCCGCACGCTGCTGAGCGATCCTGTTCGAGGTTAAACACGAGGGAGAACCACGGGCGTTCAGGACCAGCCGCGGCCCTGCCTCGCCCCGCAGCTCCGAACCCTCGCACGCCGCTCGCCCCCTCAACGCTCCTCGCCCGGGGCTCCCCCGGCCCAAGGCCCCTCACGGCCGCTGCGGGCGGTTCCGCCGAGGGGGGCTGGGTCCCCCCGGGCTGTTGGGCCGGGGCCATTGTGTCCGGGCTGCCCCGCGAGGGGAGGTGGCAGAGAAGGGGCTCGGCGTCATCTCGGCATGGCCACCCTCTGCCTCCCTGTGCTGCTCCCTCAGCAGCGGGAACAGCTCATTTGGGGAACAGCTGCTTCTCGCCCTACAAAACATAATTCCCTACAAAACACAAAGCCCCGAACCTGCGGAGGTTTCCCTCCCAATGCACCAGGTGCCCGGTGCTCCTTGGTCCCCACGCACGGCAAGTCCTGTCAGAGCAGCTGCCGTTTTCTCACCTTCTGAGCGAAGACCAAGATCTCTCGGCCTTAATTGTAGGCCCTTAACCTTCTGCTCCCACTTGTCTGGAGACCACGGGGCTGGGCTCAATTGGTTTCTCCACTTGGGAAATATCTGAAGCACTTGCCATGTTTCTGCGCCGGAAAGCCTCCAGCCGTGAGCCCTGTGCTGGAGTGCTGCTGAAGGGCCGCCTGACGCTGCCGCCACAGAAGTGTTGTACAAAATTGGCTCAAGTGGCTTTGCAGAGGAGTGGAGCGATGTATAAGCATCCTTACACTGTATCTTAGGCAAGGATTGGTTATTCAGTGAGAACAAGCTGAAAGGCTTCTTTCTCCAAAGGCATTGTGAAAATGTCTTTGAAGTAAACTTGCACAGTTTGAGTGACTTAACATTTAATCTTGTGTACCCTTCTAGACTAGTAATTTCCAGCCATCAAACATTTTATAAAACCACTTACTTTGAATACTCTATTATATGCCAGTGCAGACGATAGATTTGGAACTTTACCTCTAAATATTAGCCCAGTGCATTGCAGGGTACAGTACATTGCACAGGGACTGCAGCCCAGTGTGGTCCAGATCCTGTTAAACTGAATTACTGAACACTAACCAAAGCCCCAAACAGAGTGGTGGCTTTCCTTGTGTGTGGAAGTAACCCAGTACAACTGGCATTTGTGAAATATCTGTAGCACAAACAGCAGCCCACACCGCTGGCCTTTGAGTGGTACCCTCAGATGAGGTGGGGTTATTGGACCTCATCCTCAGAAACATCAACTGAAAATCCCATAAACACCCTTCACAACAACCACTCCTATCCACAGTTCTGTAAAATCTTAAATGCAAAAATAATACAACATGTTTACATTTAACAACTGCAAGTTAGTCATAACTATTCTACTGCTTGGAATCAACACAAATCCAAAGCAATTATTTAGGGCTGAATATCTATTCAAGCAATTTAGTGCTGGTATTTTGGTTAGACACCGCATTATTCATCATCCACAAATCCACAGGCTCTCAAAACTAAAGAACAGGGTGCAGAGTACACAATATATTCACATAATTAGGCTGCCAGTAACTGTGGCCAGAGATTTTACTTCTTACACATTTCTAAATCTTTTCAAGTTGCTCCATATACTGTGTAATTATGATAGTTGAAGGGCACTGTAGGAAAAAAGTTGTTATAATAATACACCATCCTTTAGGTTATTTTAATGAGGTTTTCTGCACTTCAGCAGTCATCAACTTCTAAGAGCTGTCCTGCCTTGCACTTCTGCATTATTAATACCAGCACCATCCATGCAGCTACAGTAAAGGTCTGTCATTATTTCCATTATTAACCGATATTTCCAAGGATTTATAGCTGAAACACAGACTAGCCCTTCAGTTCATTTTTTGCTGAATTTAAAGGAACAACTTGGATAAGCAATCTACAAATTCAACCAGTTTCTGAGTAGGTTTTGACACACTAGAGGTTAACAGCTCCATAATGGCCATTATGGTGTGTTGTGTGAACAGTCTCCAGTTACTGCTGCTGCTGCATTGTCTATCTCTAGCTGCAATCAAGCTTCTACCCACTCCTCTGGGAGTCTGGTTCTTTCTAACACATCAACAGCCTGCATGAAAAGTCTATCATGAAAGAATAGAGATGGATTTTATATTTTAAGTCATAATTATACATTGGGGGGTAAACGTTCAAAATGAATGATTGTTTGAGTATTTCATAAGGAGCATAAGGAATTTAATGTAGGCATATTTTCTTGTGCTAGAGTAACGTCACATAAAGAAACAAAATTCAGCCACAAAATTGCAGATAAATTGCTGATAAGAATCTACCAGTGCAGGAAAGTGAATACACGGACAAGTAAAATCCTCAGTCAGCAGAGGATTTCCTTGGCTGCACTAAGGAAACACCGCAAACTTTGTTCTGATCTGTGGTTTTCCACCCAAGTATTAACAGTGCAGCTGATTTTTTAAAGGAGTAAAATACTGGGTTATCTGTTCAGATTGTCAATCTTAAATCTGAACCATGTCTTTTATAATATTTAAGGTGTTTAATGCCTATTAGGTGGAGCTGACTTTTTTAAAAGCTCCATTACCATATACATAAAGCATATTTGACCTTGAATGTAGTTCAAGGTTTGCTTCCCTTACTGTGTTTCAGAAAATCACTTTGGATGACTGCAGGGGCTGTTTATCCATCCTCTCTGGTGATGCTTTGCACTTCCATCACAGGTTCTAAACTGCAGTCCTCCGATGCCAATGGAAGGATTGCCATCAATTTAACAGGGCTTGGAATTAGGCCCAGAATAGATAACTATGTGAAGCAATGACAGTGGGATTTATTTACACATTTTTGACCTGTCCACAAAATGTAGAGTAAACGCTGCAGTAAATGTAGAGGAATGCTGCAGTGCACTTGGAAGAGAAAAAGGAAAAATAAAGAGACCAAAGCATGGAACCCCAAAACAAATAGGTTCAAATTTAACCTCCAATGCTCATAATTGTTTCATTTATGACACTCTGCCTTGTAGTTGAAACCTCCATTCTTCTCCAGAACATGACTCCTGTTAGTCTAGGAGAAAACCCAGTCTTTGTTGTGACTTATTTTGACAGCTTTAATATCATTTTCCACCTGGCATCTGGAAAGTTTTCCATTTTCACTTTCCACCAATGTCTCACTTTTGTTTCCAAGTATGTGTCGCGTTCACACCGCACCTGTCAGCCTTAGCACCGGGCTGCAAACACGCACGCCTTCCCTCTCCTCCTACCCCAGGGACAATCACTACCTTCAGCACCTCTTTTGCAGCGAGATATTGCCCCTCTTAATAATGACAGCACCAGATAACCTCCTTCACACCATCACCTGCTTCAGAGAAAGCGGAGATACTTTTACAATCTTCTAATTCATCTGGCTCCTTTAAACGTTGCTCAGGTCTTGGAGCTGTCACTAAATGGTTGAAGTTTTTTTGCTGTATTTTCTGGTGCTCCTTGTTTCTTTGGTGTCCCACTTTCACAAATATGAAGCATTTCTTCAGAGACCACCAAAAACCTTAATTAAAAAAAAAAAAAAAAGAAAGCACATCAGCTAATGAGTGAGATAAAAAGTTATGTTCTTTTTGATGCTGTTCTAAGCAACTGAATCTTGCAGATTCAGAATTAAGTCAGTGCTTCAGTGCTGGCCTGGAATATTCTCAGGAGAAAATATACAGTTTGATCACTTGGAAAGAAGAATATTATTAATTTTTTATTTTTTTCCCCCAGACCTCTGGTTCAGAGATTGAAGCTACAGTTTATTTTAGCAGACATCACTTAGGATTCAGATCTGACTTGGATATCTTGTCTGCCTCAAAGAACACAATTCTCTGCTCCCTATTGCTACAGTCATATAAAAACTAGTCAGACCTCAGACCCAGGAACATCAGAACATACAGTCCTACTTGTTTCCTTGCTGAATCCCTGAAGCAGAGAGAAGATGGGAGCACAGCAAAGCAAAGCCAGATGGAAATCATGCTGGAGGGTATTGATTGACTAGTGTCTAGGCAGGCTATAAATTACCACTTCTCATGCAAAGAGGAGGGTGAGCAGAGCTGCAGAGCTGTCTTGGGGCACAGTGCTTGGACTGTGCTGTTCATGCAGGATCAGCTAAATTCGGGTTGTGCCTAAGGCACGGGGAAAGCCAGGCTTTGCTCTCTCTCCAGTGCTCATCTTGGCTTTGTGGAGACAAATCATCTCTTTAAATATGAGTGATTCTTGCAGCAGAACAAAAGCAACTCCTATTATGTTAAAAGACTTAATGCTTTCAAGTATTGTCTATGCTCTTAAAATCCTGCTCCATACTGTAAATGATTATAATTATGTAGCATGACAAAAAACCAAGACCTAATAGAGTACAGATGTGGGCTATATAAAAGGGGAAGTATTTAACATAAGCTAATTGGAGCTGAAAGTACCAGGGATGATTGATTGCTTAGACACAAGTCAGGGAAGTGGTCTAAAAATTATTAACCATAATTGCAATTTGTCTATTAAGTGTTTCATCTAACATTATGATATATTTAGAAACAATCCTGCCATCCACTAATACACAATTTTCTGCTTGTGGCAAACAGCAGAGCTGCGTGCCTGGATCTGTTTGGAAGAAGGATGTTTATTGGGAAGCATATCACTTCTTCCATTTTAAAAGACATTAGTGTGGTTATACAGTTAACTACACCTCAGTGACTTCCATTGTTTTTACAGAATACCCTTTAATCCAGCAGATAGCAAAGAAAGTTTTAAATACAGCTCCCCTTAGTTAGCTATTACAGGTTTCTGTTGCTGTTTGTGCAAGGGTGGAAGAGTTAAAAGTTTAAAAGTTTTCCTCTTGTTTTGACTAAACTGGGGGAAACGTGCTGGAGCTGTGCAGAATTTGATTGCCAAACACAGAGAGAAGATACACAGTGAGAAAAGATAGTAAAGGTTTAACCCAGCTGATGTAAGAAACAAACTCCAAGGATGCCCATGTTTCCTTCTTTTATCACACTGTTAATCTTTAATCAGGAAAACAGTTCTGAGAACAGCTCTTTGTGCACAGCCGAACAGACACCACAACTTGGAAGTTAACAGGATCACTGAAGAATGAGACTATTAAATGATTGTCCTAATAAATCTGCGAGTGAGATGTACAAACCCAGAGGAGTTCAAATTCTGCTTCCACGTGGATGTGCAGCAAGTACACGTTAAACCTTGCAAAATCAGCAGTAAGGAGGTGGTTAGTGGGTTCAGAAGAGCAGTGGGTTCCTGTGCACTTTTTTTCCAGCTCAGATAACAAATCCTCTTGGACATTAAACTTTCTGAACAGTCCAAATCAACTTCTTAATTCAAATATCTAAGGAAATCAAGAAAATTTAAGGGAATATTTAGCAACTTGTATATTAATGTCACTTCACTGAACAGCAGGTGGTGTAGTCCATGATATTTATCAGCAGAAATACCTTAAATCTTAGTTTTCTGCACTGCTACAATGTTGAACCATCACTTAAAGTCCACAACCTGATAGCCCCAGGCCTCTCCATCAGGAACTGATAATGGAAATATGGTATAGCAGGCTTAGTTGCACATCTTTTCTGCTCCTGTAAGAAGAAACAAACTCAATCTTATAGTCCTGGTAATCTTAAACATCAGGATGAGGCAGTTTCTAGAAAGCAGATGAGGATACCTGGGTGACACATTTTATGAATCACAATTATTACTCTGTTCAGAGCTGCTTCTACAAACTGAAAGTCTCTTGATCTGTCATTCATACCCATCTTGTTTAAGACCTTCTGGGCAGAGAACACTGATGTTTCACCCAAAATAAAAAGATACTTAGTGCTATTTAAAGCAAATACCTGAATTCTACAAGGTTAGCATGGGGTTTTTTATTTTACTTGCAGAATGCAAGTTGGTTGCTGTTCATTTGTACACAGTGGTTTAAGCACACAGGAAGAAGCTTCTCTTTACATAAACAGTATTCATATGCATATATATTATCCTGAATCAGTAAATTTGGAGACAGTTACAGATGGTCAGAGATGCATGTATAGCAGTCAGAATTCTGTCTTCCTAAAAGCATAAGAAAAAAAGCATGATTGCCAGGGTCCAGTTGAACTCCTGATCTCATTACTGAGTGCTGTTTGTAGAAATAATCATAATTGTGGCATTTGTCTGGTAGGAACTGTTTACACTGACCAAACAAAAGTGCCTTTACATTGAAAAAATCCCATTGTTGTCCACTGATGTTGCCTTATTCCTGTTACAGTGGTGCTAAGCAGAAGTGTACAGTATGTAGGATTTCACCTGACCTGTTTACACTTACATAAGAGTTTTCCAGTAAACAGAGGATTCATTACAGGGATTATTGGTTTTTGTGCAATGTTGATTTTCCTCCAGCTGCCAGGTTCAAGAACCAAAAGGTATGTAGTGCTTGACATAGGCACATTTGCCTTCTGACCTTTAGATGTAGATTGGCTTTCATTTCTGCATAATCAGCTTTTCTATCCTGTTGTTTGTCTTTTAGTGTTATAAAATTCTTGAAATATTAATCAAAGCTGTTTTCCTATGGAAAAAGTGTAGAACAAATATCACTTGAAACAGAAAACATGGTTCAGCCCAAGTTACTGCTTTTGTGTCGCTATTGAAGGAGAAAACAGTTTATAGTAAATGCTTTTCATTTCAAGTAAGAACTTACTATTTGCATTACAGTAACCTAGAGAGAACCCAGCAGGGACGGTCAGTGGCACAGACAAAAATGAGAAGTGATAATGATCATGTCTAATTAGGTTTTAAGCTCCTCTAGCTGGGAACTATAAACCAAACTGGGAGGATTCATACGAACAGGGAGAAATTGGCATTATCACCTCCCAGCGCCCTTCCTAGGAGAGGATAAAGGCTTGGGGATGTAGTTACATGTCCAAAGTCAAATGGGAAATCCATAGCAGAGGAAGAAAAAGAACCTAAACCTTCAGAATCTGCCCCCACTCTTACTGGTTAAAGCCATCCTCCTTCAAAGGAGTTGGCTCAAGAAGGACATGCAGAACTGTGACCCACTGGTCAGACTACATGTAACAAGGAACTGAAATGTTGAGGGAGGATTTAAAGAGAAAAAGCCCATTGCACAGGTAGAGCTGGGTAACCCTGAAAGGACAACTGCCAGCACAGCCCTGCCACCAGGCAAAGCATCGCAGAGAAATAATGAACGGTGTGCAAGAGGAAGGAGCAAGGGGAGCCAGGGTTGTCTCCTCCTAGAAAAAATAAACACATTTAGAATATAAAAAGGTGCTTCCATGTTATTTCTTTAGGCCCGAGGAGGTGAGGTCTCTGTAAAAGGGCACAGTCAGCAGAACACCAGTCATCCACAGGAAGCAGAAACTCTTGAACAAGAGGTGCTTGAACTCATGTAGAAGGATTTGTCTGTTCCCTACCCAAGTAGGAAGCAGGAAGTCCTTGACAGCTGCAAACACACTCCTCTGTGGTAAAGAGATTTCACTCCAGCAAGGGTAGCCATTTTTATTTGCAAACTGGATTTGGGGCTATCTGGGCTTTGTGTGGCTGAGCAGAGCAGATGCTGAAAGGTAGAGGGAAAGACAAACCTTTTGCTGTTTTTCACTCTGGTTAGTATGGTTAGTCCCCTTCTCTTCCGGCTGTGGTTCTGCTGTTCATCCAGCAAAAAAACCCCTGCAGTAACCATGCAAAAATCATAATTCTGTTGTGGCTAGGGTAAAGTCAGTCAAAGTCTTGGTGGGCCCAAACTCTCCATATGTCCAAGACCTTCTGCAGTAGATGAGAAGAGCTCCCAAGCTAACAAAGCTAACAGAATTACACATACCTGGCCACTGTTCAGATACCAGTGGCTACAGAGCCCATTACTCACGTATTCACACTGATCCTTGACAGGGTTGTTTTTTTTTTTTTAAATGACAGTATTCCTTTAGGGAAGAGTCTCCACATTAGAGTCGCAGCTCAAGAAACGGCTCCAGAGGAGTGACTGCTTATCGAAGCTAAAATTACATGTCTCAGTCCCATCTCCAGAGCTGAGCCTGTAAAAGTGAACTTAAAAATAAAATAATAATAATAACAACAATAATAACTATTTTATCTGCCAAAGCAGAACAACAAGCAAGAAACCAGTGTGCCCATGGTCTAATGTCAGCCTTGGCATGTACTGTGGCACAACCAGGACTTTCCCTAAAACGTAGCTCAGGATTGAGCACTTGAGGTGATACTAAACTAAACATCAAAGGTTGGTGACTTTGTTTAGAGACTTTAAACATGCACCAGTGCATCTTCCTGGCTGCTGAAATTTGCTTCCATTTGTTTTGAGAAATGTCTGTTGTCAAGCTGAAAATGCTGAACGGGCTAATGGAAGTAGAGTCTAATCGTGATAAATCTGAGTATTTTTTTCCACTCCTCTGCCATCAGAACAAGCCACTTCATTTTGAACACGGGCCAAAAAAACTACATTGCTTTTTGTAGGGATCCACAAACAGCATTATCTTACAATCTGCCCAATCCTGGATTGACTGGGGTTGGAAAGGAGGTAGGGAGGAGGCAAAGCACTGTGCCCCTGGTTTGCTGCTGCCTGTTGTGGCCAGGTGAGAGGCTCAGTCTCACTGCTCATGCAGCACACGTGGAGAGGAGCACGTGTGGCTGGGCCCCCAGACCTCCTGCAGATGGGTCAGTGCTGAAGAGCTGCCTGCAAGGAGAGGGCTGTGAGGTGGAAACGTCGCACGGGGCTGCGCAGGGTGTGGAATCAGCACTTGGCTCACTCACAGACTCTTTTGCAACTGCAGGCAATTTGCACGGTTCACGTTTTCTTTTGGAAATTGAGAAAACAATCCTTGCCCTGCTCGCTGTGAGCTTGCAAGGGCTGCCCTTGGATCTGGGCTCTGTGGCACCCAGTCCAGCAGCTGTCGGAGTGTGCTCAGTGTCAGCTGAGCACAGCTCCACCACAGAAATAGCAATCCAGAGGCAGTGCTCTTCCATTAGTAGGACAGCTCAGAGAGTCTTTAAAAAACATACAATTTTATAGCAAAATACCCAAGTGACAAACTCTTTGGAGGTGACAATATGTAGGAGAATTAGCAATGGGAGGGAAGGAGAATTTTTGAGTATTATTATATGCCATTAACAACTTTCAGATCTCACTGTGAGTGCTTTGTTGCACCTTAGTTTGTAGTGATGGGTTAAGCTTTCTAATGACACTTTTTCAGAGCATCTAAAAACCTTAGCATTTATTGACTTCTAGTAAGTCTGTAAAACCTGAAGTGCTCAAAACTTATTTTGAGCAACCTGAATAGTGTCCATCAAAGCAAACATCCTAAAACCCCTCCTTTCAAGTCACTTGTTGAACACTATCATCTTGAAATGTCAGATTCACACACATTTAAATGATTTGACAGCTTCCAAGAAGGCACCTGATAAGCATCACATTCAAGTGTCAAGAAGCAGAGAGAAAAAGTGCCAAAAAAAGTTCAATCAGAAGAAATCGTATCAGCTATTAGATGAGCATTATAATGCAGTTACTACTAAAAAAGGCTTCTCATTTAAATGGAAAATAAACTTTACATTCAAGGCAACTCTTTTTTTTTTTTAAAAGGCCTTACATTTCTCCATACCGCCTCCCATGTTTGCCATTCATGGAATTTCCAGAAACTGAATCCAGACAGCAGCACCCACTGGTACTGGCTGAACACCTCAAGACCACTGTAACTGAGCCATTGGTAGTGCTACATCTGGGTTTTTGTGTGGGAAACAGTGGGTGTTATGAGAATTCACTATCTTCACATAAAACCTTTAATGCCTTCTGTTGGCTGTCTAAAAGCTGAATCTCTAAATGAGAAGATTCTTTAAAAAAATCCTGGCCTTGATTTGCATATGCTCCAGTTATTTCATTGCACCAAATACTATGTGTGTTTTATATAGGGGCTTGAGGCTTACTGTGTGTTTGTGATATGCTTTGAGATCCTCTGATAGGAGGTGTTACCTAAATACAAGTAATTTGATGCTGAAGTGTCTAGAATTCCCAGTGGACATCTGTACTCGAGCCCTGCTGCCATCACAAATGAAAAACATTTGGAATCCTTAATGTGATTTTTAATGGACATATGTTCATAACACAGTGCCACCAATTTGGCATATTTAGTGTCTTCTCAAGAGAAGCCCACAGTTTGTATAGCAAGATTGTGGGAGGTTAGGATTGCAGTGTTAGAAAATTTGCACAACACCTGCCTGACTGTAATTTAATTGGCAGAAATTAATGCTCTGGGTTTGGGAATTTTTTTTCTCCTCTCAAAACCTAGAGGCACTAGGACTGATTCTGCTGTATTACACTGTTGTATGTAAGCTTCTATTCTGATTTTATTTGTGCTGCAATATGATCATTTCCTGGTCTACTGTCTTCTTGACAACTGAGCATTGCTGGGTTACTCTCACTTATTTCTATGTACACTGGCCAGCAAAAGCACTCAGTATTTTTGTACTTCTCTGAAAAAGGGGCTCTGCTTAGTATTACTAAAGATGATGCCCCATTTTATTTTTAATGAAGGTACTTTATGACGTGTATTAAAATGAAAATATTTCTAATCAGCTCCACCAGCAACACAATATATGGACTCTGAAGACAAACACCAGTCTTGCCATTATTAAATTGGTTTTGGATTTTATCTTTGCTTACATCACAGCCCTATCTGGGGCAGTCTTTAGCACCTCTTATCCCACCAGATTTTTGTTTTCCTTTTCAGGAATGTTTGCCCTTGCCATGCATCAAGGACAGCCCCTTTTACCTCACTGTTTTCTTCCCTCATTTACAAAACCTAATAAAAGGCTTTGCAGGGCAGATAGAGGGTACAGTCCCAGGGGGTGTTCCTGCAGAGGGAGAGTCAGCTCCTGCAGTATTTCAGACTTGCAGGGTGGGAAGGTGAGCTGCAATCTAGATCCCTGCTGCTCTGCCAGCCTGGCTTTTTGGGGTTGCAAGTCACAGCTGGCTGCCCCAGCAAGAACCTTGCTGGGAACATCCAACTGCCCTCACAAACCCAGCAACAGCTGGGTTGTGAACACCCTTTATACAAGATAAGTCAGTTTTGTTGCTTTTCAGAAGTCCCTGAAACTGAGCTGGGAATCCCAGATTTCCTGTTCTGCAAACTACCAATAACAACGATGGTAAAAGCCCCATCAATACAAAAAAGTCACAAGTTGGCACAAAAGCATCACCTTTTCCAGGCTCCAGATGCTTTGCTAAGATTGGGTATAAACAGAGTGAGAGGAAATGGCAGCAGGGTTATTTCTACAGTTCTGTTTGTCTGAAATGCTTCAGTCTTCACACATCCAGACTGCATGGACAAATAGACATGAAGACCACCTTTCTGTATGGCCACAATTGTCTAAAATGGAATAGGGGAAGCTAAAGACAGGCCTGCACAAACTGAGACAAGAGCTCAGAGTGTCCGAGATCACACTCAAGTGTCTGATATCACACTGAGATAACCCTCAGAATTATAAGAGTAGTAGTGGCTGTTGATATCAGATACTGCCACAACTGACACGGATGCACACTCAAGTCTCTCTATGTGCACATGTCCACAGTGCACTTCACCCACAGAACAACAGTGTGCAGCCCCAGTCCTGAGCAGTTCTGTGCTTTTGCTCTGAGTACTAATTTAGGGATGGGTTAATATTTTATGACACCTCCCCCCCCTCCCCCCATAGAACTCCCAGTAAAATAAAACATAATATTTGAAAGAAGAGGTTAATTATTGAGACGGTTGCTGCTCTGCCTCTTCTGAGCTTGTAGGAATAGAAAATAACTGTTTAGTTTGCAAGAGCCTAAAACAAGCCATAAGCAAAAACTTCCTTGCCTACAGTGAAGGAACCCCAACACTTAGATTTATATTGCTTGGGATTTTTTTAGAATTGCATAGACAAAAATAAGACCTGGGCCTTGTGTACGTAGTGGTTATTTAGGCCTGTCAGTGCTCACTGTTGAACTTTATACCCAGATCAGGCAATGTTCCCAAGGTGAGTAAACACTCCTTGGACAGGCCTCCACTTCACAGCCAGCTAGTGACCATCTGCCTACAATATGTGCCAACTGCACTTTGCCTCCGTGCATGACCTCTGTGTTCCTGCTTCCAGAAACTCTTTGTACTCAACCTTTCCCACACACCAAGAAGTTATGACGTTTTTGATTTCAAAGCCAAAATGGATCAAAGTTTGGTTAAACTGCTAAATTTTGTAACTGCTTCAAAACAGCAAATCCAGGGGCTAAGAACCTCCGCTTTCAGCATTCATTAATCAGTCCTGTTAAATGATTACCCCGCCAGGGCTGCTTTGTTGACAACTCTGCATGATGACAATGTCAGTGGCACTGTCCCAAGAGACATCCAGTGGTGATGTAAAGGACAAGCCTCCCTCACCTCAACTGGTGGGATGGACACTACATGAAGAGTATTTAAGGAAGGAGGTGCATCCTTGGGAAGCAGCAACTGCAAGAGAGCTCCAAGGCAAGTGAAACGGGCTCAACTGAGAGGTACAGCAAAATCCTCTCTGGCATCCAGCTCCATCTGACATAGACAGTAAGTAGAATGGCCTCTTTTTTTCCACCATAAATTATTAGAATGGCCTCTATTTTTTCCACCTTGAAATTAGCAGCGAAATTCCAAATTCCCTACCTTGATTTTAAAGCAGTACATAATCAAGTCCATTACAAATTCTTTGTGTTGTATGTTGTTAGCCTTTGTGACAGTGTTTAGAACGTGAAGTATGCTAACACACCTGATCTGTTTGATTTTAGATTGTGATCAGTATTTTGCAGCCATCAACAAGATCCACAACAGCTTCAAAAATGCCCCCACAGTTGAAAGCCGAGATGAACGTGATGCCCAAGGTTGTCCAGGGGGATTTGGAGAGTCTGTCTCCAGAAGCGAGGGATTTCATCGAAGCCAATGCCAAGCTGTGCCAGCCTGAGTGCATTCACATCTGCGACGGCTCGGAAGAAGAGAACAAAAAACTTTTGGACATCATGGTAGAACAAGGCATGATCAAGAAGCTGAACAAGTATGAGAACTGGTGAGTAGCCTAAATGAAGTCAAGTATCATCTCAGAATCGGAAAATTCATTTTCTATCCTGTTTACTTTAAAAACTTCTTACAACTCTCCAATATTTTCTTTCCATGAACATTTTGGAACTTTAGCTTACATAGGTGAAATACTCAGGAAAAGTAAACTTTTTCCTCTAAAAATTAGCATAAAGCTTATTATTCAGTTGAACTATCAACTGTACATTTTCTCTATTGATTAGTTACATCAGGGAACTGAAATAATGTCATGAGACTTATGCCGCTTATCATTAGCAATGGCTAAATATTATTGAGCAAATCTTCTTTTGAAGAATTCTACTATTTTAGCCAATTAGTTTATTCATCACATACTTTTTTGTGGCATTCAAATAGGTCTGTGGGTGTTCAAATATTATTCAGTACAGGCATTATTCATATCGTGCCGATGAGCTTTGACTCTAATGTATTCTGCAAATACTTTTTTCAAATATTTCATAATTTCTCCCAGCTAACTGAACATGAAAGGAGAATATTAACAAAAAGTGCATACTTGAGAATTACGTGCCAACCATGAGATCTTCATGGGAGAAATCTGCAAAGACTTTTGAATAACTAAGTGCAGGAATTTGGCAATCTGTTTGCAGACTATTTGGGAGAGAAAAGGGCAAGATTCACTGGATAAATTATTCATTGTTAATTATATGCTTAGCTGTAGTGATGATGGTTATGACAGCCCAACTAGAACATTTTTATACTCGTGGAAAATTTCGATGCACAGAGGTGAAAATGCAAAACAATCCCCTCTATTGTAAATAGATGGCAAAAATTCCTTAGAGGGGAAAAAGAATCCCCTTTAATAAACTCCTTCACTTTTAATGATTGTGCTGATACTCAGTATTTCCTTTGTGATGCCTCTAACTTAAGGGACTCTGCCAATCCACTAAGCTGGGTTCTGATCCCTCTGGCACTTATACCAACACTTAAACTACTTTCCTTGGCATCCACTTAGCTTGAGACATCATTTTATGGTCCCCATACAAAACAACTTCACACTGATGAGAATGAGAATTAAACAAGATTAACTTTTCCCTGAAAGTTAGCAACAGACAATAAGGCTGAGATAAGAGGCAAAGGAGTATTAACATGTAACAAGAATTTCCTAGGCCATATAATTTGTTATTATTACTGGAGAGTCTTAAAACAATTTGTGTGAGAGAACGTATCTGATTTTTGAGATTATCTGTTATACTGCTTTGTCACTAATTTTTGCCCTACAAAGCATTGTTTTAGCAGCCTTCTGTGCTAAAGTGATCCCACAGAAGGGTAAAAATGCTATCTTGATAATTGAAGTCTAATTTCCTGATTTTTGGTGAAATGCAGCTGGTTGGCTCTCACTGATCCAAGAGATGTGGCAAGAATTGAGAGCAAAACTGTCATCATCACTCAAGAGCAGAGAGATACCACTCCAATGCCTAAAACTGGAACAAGCCAGCTGGGGCGCTGGATGTCTGAGGAAGATTTTGAGAAAGCCTTCAACACCAGGTTCCCAGGCTGCATGCAAGGTAGGCAAGAAAAAGATGATTGACACTGAACTTTCAGCAATGCTGAGACACTTAATTTGAGCTGAAGATTTCGCTATATGCCCCTGATAGTCACTCTACTGGTTTCATGCAGGTCTTTACCACAGACCCAAATACCTGGGCAAGGACAATCCTCAGTCTCCCACACTCTTGTTTTCCTAAAGAGTGGCAAAGTACCAAAATTTGTGTGACTTGGTTCAGGAAGTCACACAGCAACTGAGGAGCAGATAGGAAGTGAGATGAGAAGGAAGGACCCCCCATCCACAGCAATAATTTCAGATTCAGTGATTTACACTAACAGAGAACTTGGCCTTCACCCCCCCTTACTCCTGGCTAGACAATCTGTCTGAACTGCTGCTTTATCTCATTTAAGATAAAACTTCTTGCTACACAATTAGACAAACAGAAAGCTACAGCTCTTTAAACATCATCAAAAGCTCTCACAAGACAAACAGTGACAAACAGTTTTAAAGGACTGAGAAACAACTTCATGTTAATAAAGGTTACTTCAAATGTTCCTTGTTTTGCTCTTGGCCACATCTTGCTACTCCCTGTTTTCCAGGACGTACAATGTATGTCATCCCCTTCAGCATGGGGCCTATTGGGTCACCTTTGTCCAAGATTGGGATCGAGCTGACGGATTCACCCTATGTAGTGGCCAGCATGAGGATCATGACACGGATGGGAAAAGATGTGTTGAAAGCCCTGGGTAATGGGGAGTTTGTAAAATGCCTTCACTCAGTTGGTTGCCCTCTGCCACTAAAAGGTAAGAGCCATTAAAAAACCCCTGGAGCTATTAAAAACCCCAGGAGCCATTAAAAACCCCTGGAAATTCCCAGGGCTGTGTTTTGGGGTTGAGTGTGTGTCCTCAGCACAGAAGACCAGGGTGGTTCTGTAACAGCACTAGGTTCAAAACTCAGTTAAAGGAATCAAAGCTCAGAGAGAGTTTGCTGGAAAGGAGCTTATTATCCCTAGTACTTACCAGGGATTTCCTTGAAGCATCTGCTGTGGGTTGCTGTCAGAGGCTCGATGCTGATGAAACAACAGCGTGATCAAGCATGGAAATTGCTGCATTCATGAGTACAACATTCTGTTCTGCAGAGCCATTAATCAACAACTGGCCGTGCAACCCGGAGCTGACGCTGATTGCTCATCTCCCGGATCGCAGGGAGATCATCTCCTTTGGCAGCGGCTATGGAGGAAACTCCTTGCTGGGGAAGAAATGCTTTGCTCTCCGAATTGCCAGCAGACTGGCCAAGGAGGAGGGCTGGCTGGCAGAGCACATGCTGGTAAAAATCTATGCTATTAAATCTCGTGTGTTTGAACAGCCGTTAAAACCCCAAATTAGAGCCACATAAATCCATCACCCGTCTCGCCATCAATGAAATTAGTCTCATATGGATGGTCCTGTAACTTTAGATAGGAATCTGTCTTGTGCCAGGCTCATGAGGAATAGGAAACTGCTTGCAAGGCCAAGTACTAAACATTTAAAATAAGACCTGTAATGGCATAAAACAAGCAAGGCTTGGAACTTCTGAGAGTGACTTCATGTAGGCAGATCCATGTACTTGAGCAGAGCCTGAACATCATCACTGGGCCAAATTATAAAGAAGTCTATGCACTCAAAAACCTGCAAATATCAGATTTTTTGAGGGAGTTCTGCTGTGTAACCTTCCTGGCCACTGAAAAAAAGAATTTCAAAGCACGTAAGAGAACAGCCTTAAAAAAAAATTCTGTGGTCTTTGAGAAGAGCAGAAGTATTGATGCATGAAGTGCTTTCCCTTCATTCCACTTGTGCAGCCAAATGAATATTGCCTGGTTTTCTTCTGTCTTGACAGAGAAACACAGATGTATATGGTCTTTAATCAGCAAAACAAAAATAAATGCTTTTTATTCAGTCTTAACATTTAAAAAAAATATAAAGATTTCTTACAGATATTCTAATGGCAAGAAGAGTTGACTCTCTGATTTAAAAAATACAGCTTGAGTTATTTGTCAACAGTATTATGTTGTGCTTCTTCTGTAGGAACAAATGTGCATAATTAAATATTTTATCATTTCCACTTGCTGGGAGACAATCTCCAAAACAAAAAGTGCAAGAAAAAAAGACTCTGTTTAACAGTTGCATTAATTTTTCAATAGATCCTGGGAATTACCAATCCAGAAGGTAAAAAGAAGTACTTCGCTGCAGCATTCCCTAGTGCATGTGGAAAAACTAACTTGGCCATGATGAAACCAAGCCTGCCAGGATGGAAAATTGAGTGTGTGGGTGATGATATTGCCTGGATGAAATTTGATGAACAAGGTATGGAAATTAAATTGGAATGTTTTACAGGTTGCTGTAGGTGCAGTAAGACATGCTACAAACTTCTGGATAGAATTAAATGAGTACGATTTACTTATATTTTGCCATTTAACTTCCAGGCAACTTAAGGGCAATCAATCCTGAAAATGGCTTTTTTGGTGTCGCCCCTGGAACCTCAGTCAAAACAAACCCCAATGCTATTAAAACCATATTCAAGAACACCATCTTCACCAACGTGGCAGAAACCAGTGATGGAGGTGTTTACTGGGAAGGCATGGATGAGCCCCTGCCAGCTGGAGTGACAGTGACCTCATGGAAGAACAAGGATTGGACCCCAGACAACGGTACCTGGCCCACACCATGGCCCTCTCTTGGCTTTCTTTGAAATTAATGAATAAATTCAAGTTAATTGTGCCATCGTGACCTTTTTTATTGTGTTCTGTGCAGGAGAACCTTGTGCTCACCCCAACTCCAGGTTCTGCTCCCCAGCTGGGCAGTGCCCCATCATGGATCCTGCGTGGGAGTCGCCCGAAGGCGTTCCCATCGAGGGGATCATTTTCGGAGGCCGCAGACCAGCAGGTAAGAGATGCTGCAGCCACCTTTCCAGGCTGGAGTGCTGGCCACAGAAGGGTTGACACGCAGCTGGGCATAGACACAGGTTTTGCTTTCACAGCTGCAAAAGCAAGGAAATAACCATGTTAGTCCAATTTCTCCTTTGGCACAAACACTTCCAGCCACTGGTGTTTCAGTGTCTGAGTTGTTTGATGTTAACACAAAACAGGTGATAATAATAAAGGGCTGGAGGGAGATCAGGACCCACTAACATGGGGAGTGGACACATAGAAAATTGCTGCATTGGGCTCAATTTGCCTGTAGTTTAAGTAAGTCAGTTAGCAAATGGTTAGAGAAATGAATCAGTTTTAGATCGTTTAAAGAAAAGGAAGTAAAAAAAATTGTTCTGCTAATGGTCACCTGAAGTTGGAAAAGAAATAGAAGTAATGCTAGGTCTGAGTCTAATATGACCACAGGACCAGATTCTATTTCCACTAAAATCTGCTGGAGATTCTGCTGTCCCAGATATCTCCCACTGGATGTGTTCAGTAATCAGTAGCCAGTTTTGATGACATTCATTTAAACTTCTGTGCCGTAAGAGAGCAGGAAATGAACTGAGTAAAAAAAACAGGAAAAATTAGAATACATTATCCAGTAACATGCATTCAGCACTATCTCAGATAGCAAAACCTGTCATAAAAATGTTTCTGGACCTCTGGTTACTGAAGTGATTTTGTTTTTTATAGGTGTCCCTCTTGTATATGAGGCCTTTAACTGGAAGCATGGAGTATTTGTAGGAGCAGCCATGAGATCTGAAGCAACAGCAGCTGCGGAGCACAAAGGTAAATCAAAATTTAATCTGCCTACCTGTATTAAAAGCAGGCCCCTCTGGACTGCCTGCTCTCTCCTTCCCCCTGCTCTTTCACATTTCAGTCTTGGCAGCTAATTTTGCAACCTGTGCATTTTCACAATAGAAAATATTTGTACTGGAATTAACAGCCAAATTCTCTGTAAAAGTCAAATTAAGCAAAATAATCCCTTAGGTGGCAAGCATACAGAACAGGGTGCAGGCACAGGGTTGCCAGAAGCCTTGACAGGGAGTTCTTGTTACAGTCTGGGATAAACAAATTTAAATTTTCTCTTCTGATAGAGCTCAACATAAATGCATGAATGATAGCAATCTCTTGAGGATCTTCATTTAAGCTGCTTGACCTGAAATTTAAGAAATTTAATAACAAAAATTAATTTAATTTGTACCTTTTGTGCATCAAGGATAATGCTTGTGTTGTTTCTTAAAGCTCTTTGGTTCAGAAGGATGGTGAAGGGATCATGGGTACTAAACTCTGGGAGGATCTGAATCTTTGTGCTTTAGAATAAATGTGCTATTTATTCCCTTACCTTCTCCATCTGTGTTTCAAACAGGCAAAGTCATTATGCACGATCCATTTGCCATGAGGCCTTTCTTTGGCTACAACTTTGGCAAGTACTTGGCCCACTGGCTGAGCATAGCCCATCGTCCAGCTGCTAAACTGCCCAGGATCTTTCACGTTAACTGGTTCAGGAAAGACAGCCAAGGGAAATTCCTGTGGCCTGGCTTCGGAGAGAATTCCCGTGTGCTGGAGTGGATGTTCAACAGAATTGAAGGGAAAGCCTCTGCCAAACCAACTGCCATAGGTTACATCCCTACTGATGCTGCTTTGAACTTGAAGGGTTTGGAAGATGTCAACCTGACCGAACTGTTTGATATCTCAAAGGAGTTCTGGGAGAAGGAGGTAGAAGAAATCAAGCAATACTTTGAAGTGCAAGTTAATGCTGACCTTCCCTATGAAATAGAAAGGGAATTGCTTGCCTTAAAGATGAGGATAAAACAGCTGTAAGCTGATCAAACCCACAATTATTTATCAATTCGCACATGCTAAGGCAGGGCAAACACGTTTTACCAAATCACCACTGGAAGCATAACAGCACACTGATGGGCAGGGGGTTATAATGAAAGTAGGTCATAGCTTAGTTAGGCTATAGATACAGAGACATTCTAGAAATAACTCCAGACCTAATGATTTATAACTACATCGGTTGTTGTGAATAGGTGAGCAGCTGTGGGAGTGCACGTGCACAGGGGCTGAAACCCCTGTTCTGTCACTTACATGCACACAGAGCCATGATGGCTGTAAATTATTTGCCTAGTTCTGCACATACAATCCAAACCAATCCAGCCTTCAAGTTGTAGCACGTTGTTTCCATCACAGAAACCTCTGGAGTCTCAGACTCCACTCGAAAGAGGAGAGAAAATTAGATGCTGTATATATGTATTACCTAAACATATTTCTTGTCTTAAATACTTTTTAGAAAAATGAAGTTGTAACTTCTATCAGAGTGAAAGATGACTTTGTATTACTACTGCATATTTAAGATATTGCTATTATATATTACTCATGTTCCTGTGATTTCCAGATGTTTTGAATGGCTTGTTCTTAAACTATAAAATAAATGTTTATACAAAATATTACCTCATTTCCAGTATTCTTGCTGTTTATAAGCTGCATGCATATAAATTGAGGCTCCTGTCAGTACCACAGCACAGGCAGAGATGCACATGTGGAAGTTAGATGTTGACTAGGGTTGATCTGCTACTCCTGGGCCAACTAGTTTAAGCCACATACTGTCTTTGCAACTTCAATTCAAGCCAAAAGAATGATCCAAAAATTATGATACCAGCTGTGAGCAGTCATGCAGATGGTGACACACTCTCCATAACTGGGCATTGTTAGTTACTGCAGGCATTTATAAAATAAACTATCTCTAGGAAAGCCCCATATTAGGACCTTGCTTATTTGTTAAAGTCATAGGATTTATCCCTGTTCCACAGCACCTTGGCTTTTGAAAGAGTAATGAGTGCAGCTGTTGAAGTAAAGACAATTTGGGAAAAAGTTTTCCAGGTTTGTCAGGATGCCTAAAGCCTTAGAGCTCAATGAAAATCAGGGTAGGAACCTGTGCTGGCTTCCTTGTAGAGCCAAGACACTAAAACCAGCCCATGTTCTCCCAATTAGAGGTGTCATTTATGTGCTTCCCACATCCCTGGCAGGTATCCTGCTTTTTCACTTTGGATGCTTGATCTCCCAAAACATATTGCAAATATTTGCTTAGCAAAAAGAAAATCACTTACATTGTGTAATAAGCCTTTTTACAGACCCTGCTTCCTTGCAGAGCAAACAGTGCCAGGGCTGGTCAACAGCTGCCCTTCAAAGTTTGCTAGGAGAGGTCACATAATCTGAAAAGGCTCTAACTACCCTGTGACCCCATGTTTAAGACTTAACACAAACATTATCAGTTCTGAAGTGAATAATAGAGCCCAAGTCAATGCATAGGTCACACAAAGAACAGGCAATGGAAAGCTGTGATGGAAGTGGAGGAGAGTGGTGCAGTCTCTGTGGAGGTGACCAAAATCACATCTGCATCTCCTATAGGGTCGCCTATATGTGTCCTCTTGAGTGGGCTCCAAATTAACAGAAAAATCAAGGTGGATGTCAGTAAACAAGTCAGAGGAAGTGAGCCAAGGAGACTGGAACATGCACTCCTCAGCTTCAGGCATTAATATCAAGTGTATAAAATAAAGTTGTTAATAAAATAATTCTATAAATAGCTGATGGAAAGCGTGGGCCATTCAAAACTGGTGTGACAGTACTGGGCTGGTATTTGGATACATCTCAGGAATAACAAGGAGAGCTGAGAAAATCTGCTATGGTGACATCAGAGAGTAATGGCCAGTTACAGCCTCGGGGTTTCTTATGGGCCTCGGGAGAGGATCCCAGCCCTGAGCAGTGCAAACGTGTTCCAGGCACAGCTTGAAATGCTGCCCAGGAGATGTACAGAAGCTTGGGGCTTTCCAGAGCTCTCTGAGCACTCCAGTGTGCTGCTCTGCCTTCCCAAACACAACCAGGCTCAAACGAGTGTTCCAAAGAAACGACTCCTGCTTCCTGCCAGAGGAATCTGTGCCAGGGGCCCAAGCCCAGCAGGCATATGGACATGGGAAAACCGAGTGACACTTCTCCCATAAAATGCTGCTCCGTGAGGAGATATAGATACCATCACTGAGGTCTTCCAGCACACGCCCAGCTCTAGCAACACTGGTGTTATAAAGTGCTAACTGCTTGAGAACATCTTACCCAGCCCAAAACACTGGCTTTCACATTCTGGCTAAGCCCCTGATTTCTGCTCCTCACCCCAAGAAATCAGGAATTTTCCTTCCTTTGACCACCACTGCCCTCAGGTTCTGCTCTGGGTGTTTTTTTCCACGTAACACAACACAACCCATGGACAGTGCCTATCATGAGCTCCTCTGGAAAAAAATATTTAAACCATTTGTGGTTCTCCCACTGCACACATTTTAGCCACATGCACCTTTTCAAACACTGCTCAGGGACACAGATCATTCCGGAAACCAGAAAATGGGGGAAAAAGCCTGCTGTACTGTTAAGAATGAGAACAAGAAAATGAGTTTGTGCGTGAGTCATTCAACAGCTCCTTTGTATGTAAATATATCCTCAACCCATCAGCATCTATGGGGAGTACAATTTACATTTTGAATGATCAAAATGTTTAGTATTGGCAGAGAAAATGTTTAAAAAGAGAGAAGGTGGTGGTTTAAAATTTAGAAACTTAGTCAACTGTGCCAGATTATGATCTCAACTCTTCTCCCTCCAACAAATACTATGCTCCATAAAAACAAAATGCTTTTAAATTGAAATTTGGAAGTTCATCTGATTTTCAAAAGAAAGAGGGGAAGGCAACAAATGCAATAAATTTCAACAAATTAGTAAAGAAATATAAAACTTGGCCTATTAAATGTGATTCGGAGAAGGGAAGCACAGGCAAGACTAACACATGAAGTGTACAGAGCCATAACATTTGCAACAGCTGTGTTATGAAATGCACTTGGTATTCTGGGAAGTGAGAAACAAAATACTTTGTTAAAACACTTGTGGATGTACCGGTGGCTTAGAAGAAGAGAGACAAAATTAAAATCACAGTTTAACCATTAATGCTCTTGAGGCTACGATCTCTGGTACCTTGTTTGTGCCGTGATTCACTGGACAAGAACACTGTGATCCAGGGAAGGCTGTGCTCAACTACCTTAAATTTAGCACAGGGTAGAAAGTCTGGCCTTAGTGCCAAGTGCTCCTGTTAGCACAGATAAATCCAGAGCTCAGACCTAGACCTTGGCCCAATCCTTGCACTGGTTGAGAAGCCTCCAAGCCCGATGCCACTTTGAGTTTGGACTCATTTCTCATGTTTCAAGGTCAAGTTTTGCCTGTGTTTTGCCATGTTTCTTCAAATCGCCTTCTCAGATGTCAGTCTCAGCAGTAATTAGCTTGAGTGTATAAGATATCTACGCACCTGGATTCTCTCAACATCATGAAGGTTAAACCAAATAAATAAATAAACCTGAAAAGAAGCGTCCAGCTTGCTGCAGAACTTGTGTTGGAAAATAGTGAAACCCAACTTCAAACCTCTCACAGTTCTGGGATGATATTTTCAGGAAAAGAAGCAAAATTCAGAGAAATGGCATTTGTGCTCTGGGAAATGCTGTTTTCCAAAAGCCTTGGCTACCATAGTAACATGATTTATTCCATACTTGCGGCAGTATAGTCAGTCAGCTCCCCAACTGGAAGACAATTATTGTAACTAGAGATGTACCTGGCTGGAAGACTGTGGGAATGCTGCTATGGATGGCAAAGCAGAGCACTCCAAACTCCAAATTAGTAATTGTTAGTGTTGATGGTGGAGGACATTTCTGGCAGAGGTTTAACCTCAGCAGTACAAAAGGGCACGTTGGTCAAATGAGTGTTGGCAAATGCCCCTGACCGAGATTCCAAACCACATCTGCGTGTCCTTATGCAAAACAGCTAGGTGGGGAAAATGAGGGGAAAAAAGCCCCTAACTGCTATTGTATTCCATTACTGCATTCTGCAGCCACCATGGATATGTTGGCTGCAAAACTTTACCAGAGAAGGATTTTGTGAGCAAATTGCAGAAATCCACATATGTTAATATGCAAAATTCAGGCTGTGTCTGATCCTTGCAAACAAAAACATGGTTATGATGCCTTTGCTGTAAGAGGCCATACAAAAGATCTGTGAATTGTCCCTACCCAGACTGGAGGGCTTTGTTCTGCCTTTGATGCCATCATTGACAATCACCTTGAAATTTGTTTTGCTCCTCCTTGCACTGGTGCTTCTTGCCATGCCTTTTCCCCAGTGTAAATGTGAGCAGACATAGGTTCTGAGATTATTCTGCCTTCAGCTTTCCTTCAAGCTGATAACTTTCCTGCAAGCAGTACTTTTTCTAATACACATCCCAGAAATGTTCTTTGTGTCTTCTTTGGAAATGTCAGATGCTGGCCATTGGAAAAAGGAAAACATCTGGTTTAATCTTCCCGAAGGAACATATCAAAGTTTTTGTGCTGTTTTTTATGCAGCCTCAATGCCTTTTATTCATCTAAAAAATCCCTTTGTAAACTGTTGCTTTTCCTTTTTGTTGGTTTTGTTCTTTTTTTTTGAACCAAGAATGTAGTTTTTGTTCCTTTTCTTGTAAAGCATCACAAGGCCATTTCCCAGGTTGAGATGGCCAAGGAACAGTCCCTCCCAGAAACTTGATCCTGATAAACAGCTGTTCTCCAGCACAAACTAAGCTCATCCTCCATGGAAAATAGCTTCTAGGCTCATGATAAATAGATCTTACCCCTGCTGTGTATAGATTTGTGGGCTTTAAACTAAACTGATAGTCTGAACTTGTCATCCTTCCCATCTCATCAGAAATCCTAGAAAGGGCCTGTCACCATGGTGGAGGCTGGCACAGCAACAACACAAATGCCAGCTCTGAACGTGAATAGAACAACAAAACCTTGTTTTACCCACTGGAAACCATCACTATATTTATCTGTGTCTTCCTGAACAGATGAGAAACTTCCCATGGTGTTCTGGAGCTCCAGATCCTGAGAGCAGCTATGAATAGCAGCTTTAAATTTATCCAAGGCTGGAAAGAGACCGAAACCTAAAGCTACAAGATGATGGCAGTTCAGCTGGCTGGGAAGCCAGCAGAGCCTTGCAAGGGGCATGGAGATAAATTTCCACTCACAGAGTGAACAACATCACCATCCATGTCCAGTAATGCCATGGAAGTGGGGTGACTGAATGATGTGGGATCACGAGAGGTACAACTCCCAGGAGTTATTCCTGCTGGCAGGAGCCAGAAAGGTGGTGAGACCCATGGGAAACTTCTGCCTTGAACCTCACTGAGCACCCTGATTCCCCTGTTCCTTTTCCTGTAGCTCATTCAGGTCTGCCCAGGCTAAGGTAAGTGTGCCTGGGATTTTGTTCCACCTCAGTCTCTGGATTGCCTTAAATAACAACTTCATGGAGAACCACATGGCCAGGACAGTGGAGCTGGACAGCAGAGCTCCTGCTGGCTTTGGTGGTGACCAAAAGAACCTGCACAAAAACAAACCCCAGCAAAAAAACCACATTCCTGGTTTTGCCTATCAAAGCGATACTACCAACAGTTATGTCAAGCTCCAGAGCTAACCAACAGGAAATAAAAAAAAGCTATAAATTAGCCATAAATTTAAACTAGGACAAGAGTTGGGAAAGGGAGGGGGAGGCTGTTTGAGAGCTGTGGGTTGAGTGGTGGTCATAGAGTACAAAAACAATAGCCTTCTGACACTAATAAGTAGAAGCAAGCCTTGGATTCCGGGGAGTTTTCATGGTCTTTATTCTATAAAGACAGAAATCTGGCTCTATTTCATCATAGTTATCTACACTCAGGCACCCCTCCACCCTTGAAGAAGATTAGTAGTGATAATGCATCTGGTACCTGCCCCAGCAATAACAGATCTATGTGGAGAAGATTACAAGAAATTGTTTGGACTTCTGCCCAGTCCTAGAAGTCCCACCAACCATTTCCAAAAGTCCCATCAGTTTTTACGGCTTGTCTCTCAAGAAGGCTGCAGAAACCTACATTGAGGGAGAGACTTTAAAAAGATTTTTGCAGACATTTATTTCTGGCCAAATTATGATTGCTTGGAGGAAAAAGAAGCCACCATACAAATCTTGTTAGAGACTTCAGCAGGAACTCACAAACCCATGCAGAACCAAGATAAGCTAAAAAAAGCAATTGCATCCAGGAAGGAAAGACAGACCAGCCAGCCAAATGCAACTCTTAATTCCAACCCGTGACAGACCCCTGGGGCAGCTCCAAAGCCACTTAGCACAAGTGTGGAGCTGGGCCAGGAGGAGTTGCTGGCACCAGAAGAGCAGCTCTGGCAAGTCCCCGCTGCAATTTGGTGATTTGCTGAGGGGGACAGACTCAGACAGGCTCAGTACCCTCAGGACCACTCCCCACCCCCAAAACCCCCCAGGCTGACAGCTCCAGGGACACCCTGATCCCTGAGCTCCCTGCAGATGTAGGAAAGCAGAGGAACAGCACATCTGTCAACATCACAGAAACACGCTGGCAGTGCTCGGTGCGGCTTGGCAGGAGCCTGGATCAGCCGTCTGCAGTCCAAGGTCTAAAGGGCAATCTGCCTTCCAAGGCTCCTGCAGCTCCAAGGACCCGTGTCCTGGAGCAAATATCTGTGACTGGGCAACCCAAAGGCCCCCTGCACTTGCCCTGCAAGCACTGTGCCTACTTGGTGCTACACGGGAGGTGAATTTCCCAGGGAACCCAGGGGATAAAACAACACACAGAGCACCTTGAGAGGCTAAAGGTTAATCCCTGTGCCCCTCAGACCCCTCCAGTGGACCTCAGCAGATGGACTGCTCTGCCAGCAGAGGTGGAGCACATGGCACACCAGCACAGAATTACTAGGCACTGGAAATATTCTCTACAGCAAGGACTGGAAAGCACAGGCTTTTTAGAAAGGGACACAGTGCACAGAGCTGCCGGGGAGGTGACTGGACTGATTAGTCTTGTGCAGGGCTGTGGGACTGCTGGCAACTGCCTGGCCTGGGGGTCCCCAGGCAGCACTGCTCAGTGCTGTAGGAGGAAGGTGAAGGAGGGGGACCAGATGGTTTTTAGCAATGACAGCTACAAAACTCCCTGCAGGCTGTGTCACACTGCTGCTCCATCTCCAAACAAGCAGCTCTCACATACAGCTACACCCTTAGACAGTGGAAGCTGGGAGCTTCTTCTGTTCCAGTTGCTGGAGAGCATCTCCCAGTCTCCTGGTGCAGGTGAGGGTGTTTGCTGGATGCTGTCCCTGCTGCAGGCACAGCAGGAAGGCCCTGCTCCCAAGACATTTATGGTGGTGCCAGTTTTTTACACTATGAATTTGAACAGAAATCATGTTGCACCCTAAATGTCACTGCCAGGCAGAAGGGAAGTAATGAATCTCCAGCAATATTCCCAACATCATGATTTTAAAGCATAAAATGAATACACACTGGAAGAACCCCTACAGCTGTGGCTGCCTTGGTGAAGCCATTGACAAATGCAGTTTAACACATCCAAGTGCAGCCAGCCCTGACTGGGGGCTGCTGGGTCTTTCTCCCATCCTTCTGCCCCCATTGCTCTGCTTATTGTTTGCTTCATTGTTAATCCCACCTAATTTAAAAATAGGAAATTGATTTCTTATGTATCCATTACAAACCAAATCATTTCTTTATTACAGCGAGGATCATATTTCATAAGCAAGTCATGGAAAATTAAAACCATGCCTGTTGCTTTGATGAAATAATGGAGAAAAGTGCTGGAGGGGAAGGCACAGACAGCTGGGGGCTGTCATGAAACCGGTGGTGCAAGTTAACTCTTTGCTCTCATCCAGGGCTCCCAACACTGCCTGTTCTCCTCCCCCTAGCTTCTGGTTGTAGTGCTAAATACTCCCTTATCCCAGAAGCTCCAAAACACCTCAGAGAAGGAATGCAACCCCTCTGAACAAAGTGGGTCAGTGATTGTGGAGGTTTTGTTGTTAACAGAAGGTTTGCAGCCTGCCTGCGTGCAGAACCAGGTTCCTCCCAGTATTGACACTCCTGAAATTCAGGGTTTGTTGCTGTTGCACAGTGTGGAAAACACAGGGACAAACACCAGCCACACTCAGCCCAGGAGTCCTTGTAGCATAAATATTTCCAGGCCTTGGGCATGTCAGACCACTGTGCTGTGCTGCTGGGAAGGGGGCTCAGACTGAAGGGGAGCCACAAGTGCCTGGATGGAGATCTCAGTGTCCATTGCACACAGGTTATGTCAGTACAGCAGGCACCACACCAAGTTAGCAGTGCACTGTGGCTTGGGGTGGATTACAAATTAAAACAAAACCCACTGTGTGCATTGCTGAGGATTTATGGACTGTTCTGTGAACCTCCCTGTGGAGCAGACAGAACATGGGTCCTCTGAAGACTAATCCAGATAACTGCTGCAGCCCGAGGACATTGCAACATCCAACCCAAAGTTCATTGGCTACTTCATTAACGTGCTGATCTCCAGGAATTACAGCCAAAAACACCCTCTGCAATTTCCCCATCAGAAGCAGAAAGAACATTGAGCTATCACTGCAGAATTCTTTTCATAATGTATAATCTGTAGATGTATCCATATAAAAATGCCATTTTTGAGGACAAAGAATCAGCAAAACTGTCACAACAGACCACAAAGGCTCCAGGAGAGTGAAGGGTAGCAGAAGAGATTGTTTTAGAGCAGTAATTCATGTCTAGCCTGTTCAACTCTGAGCATACCCTTTTAAGCAAGTAACTATTTGGTTTCACTTCTTTGGGGTAAGAGTCTCCCATTTGGCAAAAAAAGACTCTTTTACAGACATCTTGCAAGTCTGTGTTGCTCTCAAAGCCTGCCACAGAATCATTCATTTTGGAAAAGACCTTTAAGATCACCGAGTCCCCATGGCTTAGGGACTTGCTGTTTTCTGGAAGTCAGGGCCAGAGAGATTACCATCCTACAGTAATCCTGACAGCAGGTAAGAGGCCTGGAAACCCTCACCTGATCCTGCTCCAGCTCTGGGAGAGCCCAGGCAGCCACCAGCAGGTGTTTGCCAGTTCACTGCAAAGAACTTCCTTCCAAATGAGCCAAGGGAAGTCCTTTAAAACTCTTTATGGTCCCTTTGTGCTGATGATTCTCAGAAGAGAAAAACAAGTTTTGCAACTCAGTGGAAGTGAAGGAAACGAGCTCTTTCCAGGAACATCCTGCAGTGGCCCTGCAGCCCCCACCTCCCTCCAAAGGGCTTCTTTGAAGCTCTCCCACTGGGACATACCATGCCCCTTTCTACCAGTTTTTGTACTGGCTGCTACCATGTTCAACCAACTTATTTATGCAATAAACAGCTCAAGAAATATCTGTATAAACTACTGTAAGTTATGTCTAAGCAGCTCCAAGATCAACTAAAAGGGCCAAAACTCTCAGCCTCTGTAAAGTTCTCCTATGTGAGAGGAGGCATTTCTATTTCCTCTTAGGGGGGTGTTGAGTTTTAATAGTTCTCAAATACATGATAGAATTATTTTCAAGAAGTTTCTTCTTTAGCCTTACCATGTATCACCCAAACAAAATACTCATTAGACCTCTTGGAGGATAATTTCAAAGTGATGTGATAAGTCACCAAAAAAATGCAGAAATTCAGAAACATTCATTTTCACGTGCACAGCAGAGCCAACTCACCAGGCTGATATTTTAATGGAACCACTGGATGTTTTCATTAGCTGCATTTGCCACAATGACAGCAACAATAACTCCCAGACAGAAGTCGAGACAAGACGCAGTAATTAGGTCAAACCTTCGGGATAGAGCTGTCATCACAGACATAAATGTAAGTTACTCTCTCACTGCCCAAGCTCTACAAGATGTGCTGTTCACTGGGTTGTCTAAACATGATAAAGAAGGGGAAGAAATGAGGGTCATTCTGCCTTTTGCTGTTCTTCACAATTACCCTGTGTTTAATTGATCTTGATTAATTATTTAAGGTAAACGGAGCTTTCCTGACCTAACGGCAACATGTAAACTGATTAACTTTACAAAGCCAGCAAAATGATCTGCACAGTGAGATCAGCTCTTGTAATCCATTATTTAGGCCAGGTTATCCTGTGTCAGGGCCAGGGATGTGCTGCCAGGCACAAGGCAAGGTGGTGGAGGTGTGATGGGGGTCCCCTTGGGATCAGGGTCAGACTCCCCCAGCCCCTTGGCACCAGTGGGAAGGGAGGAGGAACAGGAATAAGAGGAAGAGGAGAAACTGTCCTGAGCTCTGGTAGCTCATGGTGCCTCCTGGGGCTGCACCCATGTGGGCTTGGGGGAAGGACAAGAGGGAGATAACCCCTTTGGAGGTGGGCTGAGGGCTGGGAGCACGTGGGAGCTCGAGGGAGGTGGCAGGACAGTGCCAGGGAACGAGGCAGGTTTGGGCAGCCCAGCAGTTTGGTTCCCAGACCCTGCAGCCTGCACAGCCCAGCCCCAGAGGCAAATGCAAACTGGCCCTCTGCTTGGCTTTAATTTGGCTGCCCTGTCTGTAACATCACCGTGGGTTACAGGGCAAAAACCATTTATTTGGTGTAGATAATGCCTATCTTAGCTGAAAAGCAATTCCAGATAAAGGCTTTCCAAGAGATCCTGCTTGGATTTGCGTGTGAACATTGCAATGGGAGCAGCAGTGCCCTATCCAGGCTGATAAGCAATCTGGCAGCACTGATTCTTGTATAACTTAGTGAATTATGCATATTGGAAGAAAGTGATTTGTTTGGAGATCTACAGTATCCCCCATCCCTTCTGGCCAATCACTAAGGCAGGTACACAGATAAATGAGAAGAAAACACTCATCACCACTTTGGCTCTGGGGCAGAAGCAGATAAGGCTGATAAGGCAGCAAGTGAAATTCCCCTCCAGGCTCCCATACAAATAAATACCTACTTGGGCAGAGGCTGCTCAGCTGCAGCAAAAATTCTGCTCTGGTTGTTTGAAATAGCAGCACCCCCAGGCACAAATAGAGCCATAACCTCCCTCCTCCATCAAAAGCTCCTTGTCCAGAGAACTTATGCTCAAAACAGGGCAACTGGGAAGAAAAAGAGGCACCCAGAGTCCTGCTTGGAGGCACGGGGATAGGTGGGAGACCCAATCCAGCACCACCACCCCAGAGGAGCAGCCTCCCCCCAGGCTGGCTCTGTGTAAGGGTGAGGATGCTGTTAATTCACACAATACAGAGGCAAGAGGGATGTGGGCACCACAGCACCACCACTGAGGTCTCCATCACTGCAGGCTGAAGGTGACAACTCTCATCAAAACTGTCCCATGCTGCTGCCACCAGCCAGGAGGAAAAGCACAGAATCAGGAACATCCCCAGCCTGCAGGATGGACTAATCCCTGTCAGCTGTGCATGGAAGCCCCCAAACCCTTCAGTCAGTGAGAACTTCCTTCATGAGCTGGCTGTGCCACCAAAGGCTTTGACAGCATCTCCCTCCTTTTTAAACAGAGATTCATGAAGTCTCATAAGCCATATTTAAATTAAAAAAAAAGAAAAAGAGGCTTTCTGCCAGATTGCTGATACATCATGTTTTTGGGATTTTTTTTCTCCCACCCCAATTTCTTTTACTTTTACATCAGTTCCTTCCCTGTATTTATTTCTATTTGGTTTTCTACCTCTGGGAGCAGAGCAAGCCATCAAACCTGGATTAAACGTGACACAAAAGAATTCAAGCCTTGACATGGCCAAAATATTGGTTTCCAATGAAACAAAACAAAAGAGCAGGGTGAAGTAACTATTTCAGCAACTTGTGCAGCCATGTAAATAGATGTTGCCAAGGGAGACTGAAGAGAGATAAAGATCCACCACCCCTCCAGAGCTTACAGAGGGAATGTTCAGAGCCAAACTCCATTTCCCAGCAGCATTCACCAGTCCAGCTTCAGCCAAAATGGTGGATAAGCCACATTTAAAAAAAATAAATGTTTCAAAAAGCACAGCAAAGTTCAGGCTTCCCAGCTGGGCACCAGGAAGGCATTTCCTCTCAGGGCAGGTTTCATTTCCGAGCCGTGGGACATCTGCAGCCTCCTACCTGTGAGGAAGGGGCTGAGCAGACCTCAGGGCTGACCCAAGACAGCAGTGTTTGTTTTTTATGGAAATATGTATTTCTTTGGAAAAATATGTGTCTCAGTGGCAACCCCAGACCTACCAGGCTGCCTCACTCCAGCTGCTCCCGAGGTGGGAGCAGGCAGAGGGGACTGGCAGGGCTGGAAGAGCAGAGCCCCACATCTTGTGGTGCCAGGGATGTGCCAGGACTGTGCCTGGGCAGGTTCAAGGTGAACATCAGGAAAGTTTCTCCTGGAGGGTTGGTGCAATGCAGGGAGACTGACTGAGAGGCCGAGGAGGCTCTGTCCTTGGACATGCCCAGGACAAGACACAGCTGACCCAAAACAGCCCTGCCAACAGCTCAGAGACCAGACCAGAGCCCTCCCAAAGACCCTCTGACCCAACACTTGCACCAACAGGACAGGAAATCAGTGCAAAAAGAGGTGAATACAAGACTGACCACAAAAATTCAACCAGAAAAGAGGCAGCTCTAAAACAAGTGACTTTATCCCTGCGGGTTAATTAACACTGAACCTGATAAAACCTAACTACAGTTTGGTTTTAATTAAGAGAAGGGGCCCCTTGGCAGCTCCCCCTCCATCCCAGGGACACCCACGCCAAGCAAAAACACTGAGGAATGCAGCTCCAGCTCAGCCGCTGGCGTAACGTGTTTGTTGTCCCACTGCTGGATTCCTGCTGTCCAGGCTGCACTTTGCTCCAGGAACATTTCACCTGTGTGCACGGAGCCAGCACTGCCACCAAGGCAAACACTCCTCTCAGAGGGCAGCACACGCTATTTGTTCAGCAACCCACGGACACATTGACTTTGTTTGTGCTCAGCCTTTCCTGCAAGTTACCAGAGCAGACTGTGCCAGTTTTGCTGAAATCGGAGGGGCTGTGCTGTGCCAGTTTTGCAGAAATCAGAGGGGCTGTGCTGTGCCAGTTTTGCAGAAATCGGAGGGGCTGTGCTGGCCTGGGGGGCTTTGCTGTGTGAGGAGGGGGGTGCAGAGCAATCCTGGCGAGGCTGGAGGTGCAAAGCATAGCAGCAGCACCCCAGACTCATGAGCTCCCACTGCCCCAGGAGCAAAACCAGTTGATTTTAGTGGTGGTCTGGGTTTGGAGGGGGCCAGGGAGGAGGGAGGAGGAAGGACTGGCTCAGGTTGTGGTGAGCAGGGACAGGCAGTCCAGCTGAAAGCTTCTTGGGAAGAAAGAAACGCAAGCAGAGCCTGCAAGTATTTGTTAGTCCACACACTGAACACATTTCCCACACATTGGGAAATGCTTCCTAATACTTCAGATCCTTCCCAGGATTGCTGCCTGTGTGCTGAGGGGTGGCACTGAACTTGGGGAGTGCAGCCCCAAAAGATCTGATCCAAACACTTCACACACTGCCCCGGGTGTGTTTGGTGGTGCACAGGACCGTGCAGGATTTCAAAAGGCTGCAAGAAGACCTGTGCCTCCAGCAGAGACCAAAACACCCTCCAGTCCAGGCCAGCAACTGAGGCACCAAGCAGCACAAAGTCCCTTCACAGGAGCTGGGTGCCCACCCAGCCAGGACAGACACTGCTTTAGCACAGGGCAGGCTGGCTTGGGTCACTTCATCTCAACTCTGCCTGAAAGCAAGCAGGATTTGGAGCAAGCAGAATTTGGGGGTTCTGCAGCTGGTTGCTTTGTTTGTTTTACAGGTACATCTTGTTTCAGAGAGTGTTTCAGGTAACCACTGAAGACAAGCTCAACGTGGTGCCAGAAGTGCCCCTGTGAACACAGGAGTGTGCAGCTGTTCAGGAGGGACCACACTGCTGGGACTTCAGTGTCCCAGGCCACAAACCTGCTTTGGGCACAGTCTGCATAAGCCTAAAGCTCCTTCACAGGAGGCTGAACTCCCCCAGCCCACCAGAGAGCTGTTTGTGTGGCTCAGCTGCCACGAGCACTGAGCTGCAGTGCCTTGCCCATGCACTGGAGCCCTTCCTGAATCGATGTTTATCCCCAGGAACCTCACGGGACACGGCAGAGAGGTGCCTCACCTCTGGATTCCTGCCCAAGGGTTTGATGCAAGCCTATAGAAACATCATCTTCAAGGTGAAGTTGGCATCATCTGCACTCATTCCAGCCAGGGGTCTCATTCCAGCCAGGGGTCTCCTCCCACCCAGGCACCCTCCCAAGATAAAGCTGTCCCAGTTGGTACCAACAGATCCAGGTCAGCACATATTGTCTGATTGTTTACATAAGATGGGACTTATCTCTTGCTGTACAAACAGAGAAAGCAGGGCAAAATAACACGTCACTAACACGTCACTACTCCACTCCTATCTTAAAAGGACAAACCAACCAGAAATTGTGTGCACAAAAAAAACCAAAAAAACAACAACAAAAAAAAGTCAAGGTATTCTGGACTGACACAAATTGTGAAAACAGGTCTCCAGGTCAGGGTGCCCTGGGAGAGGCACTGGCTGTGTGTGTTGGAACACTAATCCCCTCTACAAAGTGGCTCTCCTAACCACCCTCATTTGTCTCAACAGAGCAGCAGAGTAATTGCTGTGCTGCTGCAGGGTAAGGGGACTCTGCTGCCCACTCAGCTGCCCCAGGCTTGGCTCTGGAGGTCACAGAGCAGCCAGACCCTGCTGAATGGCAGCTGTGCCAGTGCCACCCATCCCTAGCACCAGGGAGGTGTTCCCACAGCTCTGTGGTACAATTTCTGCATGCACATATTTAACAAGAAGCCCTTTTAGTTCCTGCAGACATCTTCCCCCGTGGATCTCTGAGCTGGCTTCCACAGGAAACTTTTCCAGCAGAAATATCCAGGGGGAAGTAGCTTGGCTGACCCTTTTGCAGACTGGGGCAATGGGAACCACTCTCAGGGATGGCCCAAACCCTCCTGCCAGGTCAAATCCAGGCAGGAACAGAAGCCCCACAGCCCAAAGGCTCGGACCTGTGTGCACACACAGGAGCAGAGCACCCAGAGGGCAAGGCAGGAAGGAGTCACAGAAAATAATCAGATGAGCAAGACTCCAGCCCTGCTGGTCTCCATCATCCTGCTCATCATCCCCACCTCCCTGCAATGGGGATCACTCAAAGCCTCCCCATCCCCAGGCAGAGACAGCCCCAGCACCCACCTCCACACAGCAACACTCTCCAGCACGGCCAGGAAAATCCCTTCCTCCTGCTCCCCATGCAACTCCCAGCCAGGGCTCCTGCCCCTGCTCCTTATCTCAGGGCTTGCCCACCCTCCAGGTGCCCCTCGTGAGCCATTCACCCCTCCTGCCTGGCTCTGCCCCAACCCCCCAGCTGCTGGGGGCATAAGCAGTGGATTATCCTGACAGCAAAGGGGATGGAGAGGGAACTAGGCAGCCACCCTTCCCGCGGAGATTCAGCATGTCAGAAAATGGGGGTAGTCAGGGGCTAAGAACAGCCGCGGGACGTGTTGCCATGCTCTCCCGAATCCTGCTTGGATAACTTCAAGCATCCTTATTCTCGCCCAGCCTGGCCGTCGATGTTCCCATGCATGCTCCCCACCCTCCTCTCATCCCTGGCTACGGGAAACCGGGCTGAGCCGTCCGGTGCCTCCGAGCCGAGCCCCTTTTCCCGGGACAGCGCTGCCAAGAGGCTCCTTCGCTCGCCATCTCGTGGTGGCAGTAGGCAGCCTGCCACGGCCCGCGGCCCGCATCCCGGATCCTGCATCCCATATCCCGCATCCTGCATCCCTCATCCCATATCCCGCATCCTGCATCCCATATCCCGCATCCTGCATCCCTCATCCCATATCCCACATCCTGCATCCTGCATCCCACATCCCTCATCCTGCATCCCACATCCCTCATCCTGCATCCCATATCCCACATCCCATATCCCGCATCCTGCATCCCATATCCCACATCCCATATCCTACATCCTGCATCCCATATCCCACATCCCATATCCCGCATCCCCCATCCCGCATTCTACAGCCCCTGCGGGGGCCCAGAGTGCGACCGTGCCACCACCATGTCACCACCGTGCCACCATCGGCACCGGGCGCTGCTCTATCCCCCAGACTCGACCTGAAGCAGGTCCGACCCCGCCCCGGTGGTGGCAGTGAGTTTACACCTGCGTAACCCAGATGTAGATTTGGCCCTGCAGAGTCACTCACAGGCAGGGCTCAGTCCTGCCCCGGGAATTTCCCCTGACTCCCCTGGGAGAGGCACCGGGAGATTAACACACGTGAGGCGAAGATGTGTTGGACAGGCAGATATTTCATGTCCCCAGATTTGTGACAGAGTGTAAAGGTTTGGCTCCTCACACCCCCAGCACACCAGGTCTGGGCTGCCCACCCTCAGGCACCCCAAAATTTCTGTAGGTATCATGTCCCAGGCCCTCTGGTGAGCACCAGGGAGGGGAAGGAAGTGCCAGGAGAGCTCTCTGTGGCAGGGACACCAGGGCAGCTTGGCACTGCCACAGCTTTGCAGGATCCAGCAGCATGGCTGAAGAGCTGCAAAGTTCCCATCTCCGACCCTTTTTAACACTTTTTTCCATGGAGCCACTGCAGGACCCAGAATTGTCCCTCCACCCTGTGCAGCCCCAGGCTGCAGGCTGAGCTCTGCCATGGTGTCACCCTGCACCACCGCTGTGCACACACTCAAATTTCACCCTCAGCCAAATGCTTTTCTTTAAACCTACACAGGGAAATTTGCCCCAGGAAGAGCAGAGGCCTGGAAGCCCTTCCAGACCTGGATACCAAAGCGATGGCTTCTGCGAGGTGCCCCTCATTAAGATTCCTCCAGGACCTGCCACCCCAGCCCCCCCTCCAGCACTCCCAGTCACCCACCAGGCTTCCCTTTTCCTGGTTTTCCCCTCTAATTTGGGTAGAACAGCACAAAAGGAGCAATTTCGCTCCCCACCCCCTTTCCATCCTCCCTCCTCCCCTGTCTGGCAGGTCTGTGTTATTATTAAGACACTTGAGATTATGGCTGTCTGGAAGTCGAAGAATGACAGGAAAGAACCAGATGCCATCCACTGATAAATTACCAAGGGCATTATGTAGAGGCAGCTGTACCATATAAAAGCTGGGTTTTTATACCACACCATGATTTTCCATGTGGCTTCGTATGGTTCCAGCATCTGGGCGTCACCATCAATGCCTCCCGTATATTTTGCTGAGCACTGTCATTATGATAATGGAGAAATTGCAGCAGACGTTAATTGTGGCTCCTGCTGGCTATTGAGAGAACTTGAAGGTACCAGAGTGGCTGGCAGGGCCTCTCTCACCTCACAAGGGGTTTCTCCACTGTGTTGGCAGTGGACAAGAGGAATTTGGATGGCTCTGAATGCTGTGAGCAGCATCCAAGTCCTCCTGTCCCAGTGGCTGGGCCTGATCAGGACTGGCTGGTGCTGGTCACTATGATGAGGTGAAGTTGTAGGTCTTTGTACAATTCCCACTGCAGAGATTTGTAAATTCATTTCCCCTGCTTGGTTTTCTCATTATTAGCACAGAGCAGGCGTGGGCTGTGCTAAAGGATGGATGGCACAGGGGTGGGAAGGTTTGAGCCCCTGGTTTGTTGCCCCATTGCTGAATTCTCAGCTGGCAGAGCTGTTGTACAGGTGGTCCAGCCCTGGATGTGGGAACAGGGACACTGAGACAACCCCTCACACCCTGGGGTGATTCACGGTGACATCTCACTATGCTCTCTCTGGGGGATGATTTCGGTGCCTCAGGAATCCACCACAGGTATGTGCTGGAAGTGGGATGAGGATGGGCAGAATTGCTGCCCTGTGAGTCACTTTGGGAAACCTCTGCCAGACAGAAACCTTCCTGCTCCAACCCTCCTGCGTTCTTGCTCGACTGCCCTTGGCAAGCCTCAGCCTCGTACCCACCAAAGAGTTGCAGCAAGGCAGGGGAAGGAAGCAGCCCCTGCACCTCAGAGCCAGGGGCTTGGATCAGAACAGCCTAAAAGCCTTCTCCCAGAACTCCACCAAAGCTTTTATGAGTTCCCAAAGCCCACAAAAGCAGGTACCCCCACTTTCCCCTTCCTGACCCCTGCCAGACACGCGTTTCTTTCTGAACTCAGGTGGGACTGATGCTCTGCCAGGGCATTGATGGTCAGACCAGCAGGAGCAAAGCTCAGGAAATCCTCATTTCCTTTCCAGCTCTCTGCTGAGGAGCAGGAGCTGGCAGCAGTGTGTGCCTGTCCCTGTGCCTCCTGCTTGGGCCCCAGAGTGTCCCAGGGCTCCTCTGACACCCTTGGGATGTCACTGCCAGCTGGGAGAGCTGGCCTGTCCTAGGCAGCTGCAGAGCTGACTTGGGAAATGAGCTCATTCCACCCTCACCTGGCCTGTGGCTTCATAAACCACCCGTCAAGTAGCCCTGTGGCATGGGGGGCTCCTCACTGAACCCTCCACATGCTTGTGCCAGGGAAGACCTTTGCTTGAAGGCAACAGCAGACACACCAACACAGCACTGAACCTCTCCCTCTCCGAGGGCAGAACTAACATGGCTTTTTCCCCAAAGGGCAGTGGAAAACATGAGGAGTAAGTGTACATGGCTGCAGCTTCAATGGAAAATTCCTTTGGGAGCCTGTGCCTGGTCGTCGAGCTGTGCCACAAGATGCAGCGTGCCAGACTTCAACATAAACACAAAATTAAATGTGGTCCAAGAGGTGCAGTGAGATTCCCAGGAAAAGGACAGAGGATTGTCCTGTGCTGATGCTGCTGACCCTGCCCGACAACGCGGCGGGGGGAGCTCCAGCCAGAGGGAGATTTGTTCACTGGGCTCAGAAGCATTTGATATCACACTGAATCAAAAAAGTATTTGTTGGGCTCAAACAGCATTCGTGCCAGTTCCTGTCCAGCCTCCAGCTCCCAGGAAAGAAGAAAAGAACTAAGATGACCACTGGGCATTAAACCCACAGAGAGCTGGAGCAGGACCCGCGGGGACCCTCCCAGAGGGGTGGCACTGTCCCAGCCTGCTGGGGCATTATGTCACTGCTCAGGTATGGCTCGGGCCGGGACCTTCCCGGCTGCCCTGGCCACAGCCACAATTAGCAGCCGTGCCCCGGCAGCTGCACCGGGAGCATCCCTGGCTGGGGTCAGGACGGTGACACAGGGTCTGACCCTCCAGTCCTGCCTGCCCCACACGTGGGGCCTTTGGAGGTGCCACAGGGTGGTCTCCAGTGACATCTCCTGCCTCTGGGCTGGATACAGCCCCATCCCAGGGTTCCCGTGGAACTTTCTCTGAAGTTTCCTCTTTGCCTTAGGTGCCAGTGGGCTTGCTGACAGAAAGCCACCAGTCAGCAGCACTGTGGGGTTAGAAATGGGCAACTCTATGGATGTTCAGCTTTCAAATCTCCCCTGCCCATCTGAAAATAAAAAAGGCAGCTCCTCACTTGGGTGTCCCTGTCCCCAGAGAGGAACCCTGGCAAGGAGAGGGGCAATGTGCCACCCTTGGAGCACCAGAGCAGCAGCTGTGGCGTCACCCATGTTGTCCAGAACTGCCCTGCATGGTTTGAGATGCACAGCAGCTCCCACACAAGCCATGGGCACCGAGCAGTGCCATGAGCAGCCCCTCATGGGCTGGCACTGCCGGGTGTGGGAGCTCAAGCCCTGCCAGGCCAGCATCCCTACACAGAGGCTCAATTCTGGCAGTGCCAGGAGCTGCCCCCATTGCCCATCGTGTGGGGCAGGCACATCCAGCAGCCCCCCATGGAGACCCCACCTCGGAAGCGCGTTGGCACGGGCTCCTTCTCGTTCCTGGCAGCTGTCCTCAGCGGAAAGAAAAAGCCTGGGGAACCAGGAGGATTTCCTATGGGGGGCGGTGGAGAAAGAAAAAAAGAAAAAGAAGAAAGAGGGAGGCTGCCCATCGCAGCTCAGTGCTGCCTGGCACCTGTGTCCCAGGGCAGGCGGCCAAGCGCCGGAGCAGGCGCGGTGCCACGGCAGCAGATGGGCACGAAGGCAGCAGCCCCGGGCCCCAATCCTGCAGCACCAGGGAAGGGACGGCTGTTTAGGGCAAATTTCCCAGCTGAGAATGTCAAAACAGCTGCCAGTCTGGAGTTTATACACCTATAATTAAGGGGGTATGTGATCTCTAATCCAGCTCAAACGGAGCTGGATTAATTGGCGGGCCTAAAAATAGCATCCGTGACCATGTAAGGCAAGCTTTTGTGTGAGGTTTAAATTAGGAAAGTGGGCTCTGGCTGTTTGCAGAGCTGGGAGAGACAGAGGCATCCAGACAGCCTGCAAGGGCCTGATCCTGCTGAGGGACAGGGGGAGGCTGCAGCACACTGAGCTCCCCAAAGTAAGAGCCTGGAGCCAGGGGAAAGAGGCAAGGCAGCACCTGAATTCCAGGGATGTGTGTCCTGGGGAAGAGGGATTCTGCTCTGCTCAGAGAGACCCCTTGACAGCCTCAGGTAGAGGTCCTCTGGTTCTCCTCCCCACACACCCAAGACCCAACTGCTTCCCACTTTACCCTGTCACATCATTCACAAGAGTCCACAGCAAGTTTGCTCAATCTGTTCATGATGCCCAGAGGCATGGGCACCTGATGGAAAGGGACTTTCTGAATTACTGAACCTCCAGGAGACACCTCCACTTTACCACACTGCTCCTGGCCAGCTTTGCACCAACACAATGGCAGAAGAACCCCTTTGACTTGTGATCTCCCCTTCTCGAACACTCCTCTACCCACACCCAGACTGCAGGGTGAAATTGCTGTTAATTTTTGTTTAATTATCTGCAGTGGCACAAATAACTAACAGCATTGATTTGAACTTGGCACACAAAGGAAGGTTCCAAATGGCAAAGCATATTATGAGATCGAATTATGAAATGTAGCTAATGAGAAAAATAATGATGTGATGCCAAGCTATAAAAGGTTAGACTTTAAAGTTGTCACAGTTCATGAGCAAGAAAAATTTAATCACATTCTTAATCAAATATTTATATGATAATGTGTTTTAATCAGAATAATAGCAATTAATTTGGAAAGGAATATATTGTACACTTCCTGTTCATGCTTTACAGAGGTTTTCTGCTGTGAGGTTACAGAACACATATTTCCTTACTCAACAATAATTCCATCCCAGTTGGAAGGTTTTCCAGCTGTCTGTGATGGGGACAGGCTTGTGGAACAAAGATCAGGAGCAACTCAAGAGCTGTGGGTGCCCTGCTGGGGGCTGGGCCCTGCTCCATCCCTCCCTGGGACTGGGCAAAGCGGGACCACGCTGGCACTGCTGGTGAGCCAGGGCCCCTCGCTCTGCCTTTGGAGCATTTACTCTTCACAAATTATTTAACTGCTACCTCTTTCCCTCCGAGTCCTGCCAAATCTCCTAGCTCCCCTTGGCAGCTGATGCTATAGCCATGATTTCCAGCTGTGCAAGAAGCATCTTAAAATGGCTGCTGTGCTGGAGCAAGGATCCTCTCCTTCCTCCCCTTCCCTTCTGGGCAGGACAGCAAAGGGACATCATCAGAACTCCCCCACGCCTGTCCCTCCTCCAGAGCCCTGCTGCTCCTCCTGCCCTGCCTGGCAGAGCTCAGGGCTGCAGTTGGATGCTGAGCAGTGAGTTCTTCTCTGGGCTTTTGGCCTGGTGTGTTAAAATTATAAAAATGAGCAGTTTAAAGCAGGAACGGGGTTTGATTCTGAGTGCTGCAAAGAGGAGAGGTGGCTGTCCTGCTCACCCCTGCTGAGATGCCACATGTGAGCACCACGGGAAAGGCCATGGGGGCTGAAGAGGTTGGACAGGATGTTTAAACCTGCCAGCCTGATGAAAAAGAAATATCTAAAACCTTTCCCAAGAACTCAGAATGAAGCTTGTTTGAAATTGAAAGCAGCATGGAGGACTATTTCCAGCAGGCACTCGGCAGCCAGAACACCATGAGAACACATCACCTCTGAGGGAGCTCACTAAAGTCCTTCCAGTTAGGTGAGGAAGCACCCACAAAATCCTGGGATTTATTTTAATGGAGCCTCCGAACCACCAGCATTCATTAAATGTGGGAAAAGCACGGTGCAGAGTGCAAACTGAAAGGGAGCATCCCTCACCCCAAATCCCCAGTAAGGACATTTCACCACTCTGTGCACGGCTCCCACGGAGCTCTGGAGAAGGAGGGGTGAGACAAAGGCTGTCAGGACAGCAGTGACCCTCAGCCACTCACACAGACCCTGTGGCACAAAGCCTCACCTGCCCTGGGTGCCCGCAGGTGGGGGCACACGGTGCTGCAGGAGCACCCAGCATCCGCAGGGACACATCAGCCCTGCAGCCACGCTGGGAATTCCATCCAAAGCACCCCGAAATTCCACCCAAAACACCCTGG
>VXAX01007569.1:329208-346002 GCA_013399835.1 Leptocoma aspasia | reverse complement strand
CCAAAGCACCCCGAAATTCCACCCAAAGCACCCGGGAATTCCACCCAAAGCACCCCGAAATTCCACCCAAAGCACCTGGAAATTCCACCCAAAGCACCGTGCCCTGTCCCAGCCGGACCTGCCTCCGGGCCCTTGGCACAGCCTCATCCTGTGCACAGCCAGGGCTCTCCCTCCTCATCCTCATCGCAGCCCTGGGCCGGGTGGATGTCTCTGCACTTCTCCCTCTCTCACTCTTTAACACTTCATCAGAACCTGGAATTTTACAGGGTTTTTTTAAGTGCTAAATTTGCTGTTTCTGTTGGAGTTGAGATGAAAAGCTTTCACTGAACCACCTCTGATTGGAATAACTTCTGTTGCCTTCAGTTTGGCCAGATGTTTCCTAATTACTTATCTGTCAAAACTTTTTTTTTTTTTAACTTTTTTTAAATGCACAGGCATTTCCTCTAAGTGAGAAAGAGTGTAAGGCTCTTGTTTAGTGTCTTTGCCCGAGTGAAATAAGCCAGGCTAAGCTTCATCATCAAGGCTGGATTTTATGCTTGAACATGCAATTTAACATCAAAAGCTTGATCTTTTTTATTATTCAGTGCTGCCTTTTTAGACCAACTTCAGCAGGAACCAAATGGCACATCCTAACTTGGGATTTAAAACTTTTATTTTTTAAAGCTAGGTCTGAGTCATGCAGCTTTCTCCTGAGCTTGGGATGGTTTCATGTAATAACTCAGGGCCAGAATCTGCCACGATTACTCACATCAGTGAAGGCTTCCTTACATGAGCAATCTGATTGAACTGGTGCTCCTTGGGGTAAGGAATGATCACAGAATCAGACCTCATCCTTCTCCCATCACACAAATATTTTTGCTGCTTTGAGTCAGTTGCTGGGTCCTGCAAGGATGTTCTGTCATTGCACAAAAATTTGGAGGTAGAAGGACAAAGGAGGAAACCTTGAAGACTTGAATTCCCCACACTGACCAGGGCTGGCCCAGCAGGGATCTGATCTGACCTAAGCTGGGATCCTGATCAGTCTAAGGAGGCCGAGTCTTCACATGTCAGTCATTCAAGACATTCAGCACTGATTTGCTATTGGCTGCTGTCAGAAATCTTTTATTTTGGGTAAAGGTGCAGAGGGTCCCGAGTTAGTGCAGAAGGAAGGGGAAAACCAGCAGAAGTGAGCCTGAATGGCCCCATGGGTGCTTTAAAGGCTTTGTTGTGTCCCTCTCCACGAAGAGAAAACAAATAGCCAACACCTCTCAAAGTGTCTGTGAATAATACACCAATACACCAGAAGGGGACCGAACAACCCAAAAATAAATCCATATAACAATTTTTCAAAAGCTTTAAATGTCTTCAAAGCCAAGTAGCATTCTTTAATGAAAGTAGGATCAAGCCAGAAAAGCTTTAGGAGTTTAAAGTTATTTGATAGCTAGTTATTTTCCTTCAAAAGAGGCTAAGTAAACCTCTGCCTGTAGCCTTCATCACTCCACCAGAAATGCTTTGTCAGGGTATTTGTGACAAATTAATTATAGCGATAGAAAATCTCAGTAGAAATGAATATTCAAAAAGATTTTTTTTTTTATCCTGTTGACTTCAGGGAATGCTCTCCTGTTTCTAAAGCTGTGTGTTTTCCTCATTAGCTCTCCCCCTCCCCCAGTTCTTTTCAGAAACTTTCAGAAGTGATTAGAAATGGTTTTATTTTCAGCTCGCCTGGGGAATGGCATTTGCAGTGGAACAAACCACTGATGCTGGAGCCTTGCTGGCAACAAGAAATGGCCCATCAGCAAACTTTCCAGAGAAAACATCCTGAAATTACCATACCAGCCCTGACCACCTGGCACTAATACACAGCAAGATGCTGTGTGGGGCTATCCCACAAAGCCTCAGCTCTGGAGGGGCCTCACAGCTCAGGGAGACACAGCAGCTCCATCCTCAGTGGATCCTGGCCTGATCCTGCAAACAAAAGAGCAGGGCTGGGGCAGGCCCAAGGTAACTCCAGTGTACCAGAGAGATGTGGCTCTCACTCCCTGCAAAGGCTCTGGCAAAGCAGAGAGCTCCTCATCTCTTGCTCTTGTTGTTGTCTGCAAATTGCAAACCTTTCTTGTCTTAGGCTAAAGGCATTTCAAGGAGCAAAATTCCCATTTGTGCATCTCATTAAGACTGAGAAAAGCAGGAGACCACTGCTATCCATCATCCCCCACTGCTCCACGTCATCTCCGTGCCTCTGTCCCTGGGTACACTGCTCCTGTCCCCATGCTTACCCCACTTGGTCCTGCACATGGCACTGAAATATTGGGCTGCCAGTCCTGGAGTCTCTTCTTGAAAGGTTGTTTTGGGCTGACAACAAAAAGGAATAAATGTAAATAAAGCTCTCCCAAGCTGTGACTGCCTGACCCCACTCAGGAAGCTCCCACGACCAATGTCCCCACATGGAGCCACATTTCTGGCTCTGCTACAGGAACTGGGCAGAAAAAAGTCCTCCTCTCCATCCTCACTTCCCCCTGACAACTCAATTAACAAGCTGCCTCATTAGCATCCTATACTTAATTAACAAGTTGAATTAATAAGTAGCCTGGGTTGCTTAATTAATAATTAATTAATCCTTGGTTAATAAGGACAACAGAAACTAGTTCATAAGGGAATGATTTGAATAGCTTACAGTGAAATGAGGATCTAAGGAGAAGGTGGTAAATGGCTGCATGGAGCTGGTGCTGGACCCCACCCTGACACCAAGTGTCCCTCCCTGAGTGCAGCTGTGGGGTGTCACCTTCAGAGCTCTTGCCTGCCTCCTCCTGCCCCAAATCCAAGTTGGAAGAGTCCAAAATTCTCGTTTGGTTCTTGCTTGCAGCAGTGATGCTCTGCAGAGGTGCTGCTCCGTGGTGCCCCTGTCCAGCTGGGAGGTTCCTGTCCCTGCTGGAGCAGGGGAGCTGGGATAGGTGTCTCACCTGGCAATGCAAAAGGGGGGTTGAAATTACTTGAAACCAGCAATACAAAAGGGAATGTGTACAAACCACAACCTAAAACATCCCTGCCCTGCTGTGGAACGTTATTTTCCAGGGAAGGACTCTGAATGCATTTTAGTATTCAAGTTTAAGCCTGCTCCAGAAAAACCATCCAACCAAAATTTGCTGGGGCTGGGTGAGCCCTGACTGAGCCCCTGCCCAGGGTTCTGGAGCACAGGGCAGGTGGGACAGTGTCCAGGGCCCTGATCCCAGGAGGAAATGCTGTTCCTTGGGCTCAGGCAGTGCTCAGCTCATACCCAACTTGATATGTTGCCCACAGTCTGACCACATATATTTGGCAATTTTCGCTAGGAAAGCAGGAAGAATTATGTTGATGTTCCCTTTTCATCTTGATATAGCAGGTGTCTTGTTTTCATATGAATGATCTCAAGGTGTACATACATATATATCCATATATTAAAAACACTCATCATATATTATCATATAACATTTCAAATTCAGCTAAATAGAAGCAGTTGATTTTTTCCTGATGGTTTTGATTTGAAATTCTCCATCCACAGACAATTTTGGAATCCCAAACAAAAGAAAAATCAGAGTTATTTCCCACACAACAGGTGCAGTGCACCGATCTCCAGGAAAATAACTTTTTAGTTTATTGTTGCTTATGGTGACTTCTGTTCATGAAGAGTTTCAAAGAAGGTATTGAGTGTAGCAACAAAACACGTTTGCAGACAGATAATTACCATTATTTTCAATTATAATGCTGTCATCTCCAATCCAAGTATTTCAAGACTGGGAAATACAAACATTACTGTTATTGCCACATTGATAAATTATGTTGTTGGTTTATTCCGAGAATGATAATTAATGGTGCTCAGTTTTGTTCCAAAATTTGTTGGACAACCTGAAATGAAACACAACATAAATTTGTTATAACAATCACAGTAAGGAGGGGGCTGGGGAGGGAAGGTATTTATTGATGAAACACTCCAGACACAGAATCTATAAACAAAATTGAACTGCAAATTCAGTTTCCTTGTAGAAAGATGTGAGATGGTACTGCACTGCTTTGTACAGTGAAAATCAGTTCTTCTCACACCTCTTATTTAGATTTTTTTGTATCTGGTGTCTCAGTTATTTTCCCCAGTGGGCTTCATGCAACCAGGACGTGGTGCCTGAATGCCTCTCATCACTTTTAAGACAAGTGAGAGACAGGTGAAACTTCTTGCTCAAAATTTCCAGCAGGCAAAGCAGATGTGCAGCACATCCAGCAGGACATTTCTCATGGTGGATTCCTCTCTGTGTCTGCACAGCTCACAGGGTTCCTCCACCTCTCCTGCACATCCCCCAGGGCAAAACCCAGCAAGGGCTGAATGGGATTTGTGCCTTGGCCAAGTTTCAGCTCTTTCATGCACCAAGCAAGAAAGGATGGGAAGAAAGAAGAGAAGGAAAGCACAGTTGACTTCATTCCCACTGGGCTCCAAATAATGAACTGAACTAATTGAGGTCAAGGACTCATCAAGTGGGCAGCATGGGTACAGTCTGAGAACACAAGCCTGCTCCCAAATGCTTCCCACAGTCAGTGCTGCAGGAACAACTTGGAAAGGTTTTCAAAGTATTCACCAGTTGCTGTTGCTGTCTGGCATGGGAGTTCCCACTCTGTTGTCTGCACAATCCACTTGCATTGCTCCACTTCCTTTACCTGCTTTTTGTTACATTCCAACTGTGGGCTGCTGGCTTTGCCACCCAGATGGCATCTGGGGAGGTTTTGGCTTATCTCAGGTGGTCCAAAATCCAGCAGTGCCACCCTCAAGGCACCTTAATATTTTCTGTATTGCAGCAGAGATTCCCATTTCCTACCATCCTCACCCTGAATTTTGCCTTTATGTAGTTATGCAGCAATGATTACAGATTTGGGAAAGAGCTGCAGTCAGAGAAGGCACAAACTAGAGAAACACATCACTCCCATCCCCCTGAGCAGCTGGGAGCTGCAGACATAACTATAAATTCCTGTCCAGTGAAAACTGCATTTAGTCATCCCAAACAAACCCATGTGCATCACCATTGCCGAGGGCTCTGGGTTCTGGTTTGGAGCACAGTGGACCTCACTGGTTCACACACCTCTGAGATGCCTCTCCAGGAGCCTGGGCTTGCTGGGTCACTGATTCTGGCCTTACAGACACAAGCTGAGTTTCCAAAAAACAAGCAGGAAACTGCACAGGAAGCCCTGAGCCTCCTGACTGGTGGTGTCCCACAAGAATGATCACAGCATCATCCCCTCTGAGGCTGCAGTTGCTGATTCCAAGACTCCTGCTTTTGGATCAGACATGGTGTGTTTTCCCCAAACTTAACCTCCCACAGGTGCAGCAGGCCATGTGATAAAGCCTGTGACTGATTTTTAACCTTCTTGTTCTGTCTTGACACATTTTCCCTTTCCCCCCACCCCTATTTTTCATTAAATCCAGGCCAGCAAGGAGGAAGGGAGAGTTCAGTGCATCTGTTCATCACTAACATTGACAAACAACACGTAAAAGCTTTGCTAACCTGAAAAGTATTGGCATATCTAACCAAAACCCACTTGATTTCCCCTGGAAAGCAAAAACTGTGAGAGGCCATTACTAGCAGGTTGCCCTTGCATGGGAAGTAATTGAATCTGGAAATGGGAAATATGCAGCAGGAGAGCTTGGCTGTCATTTTACAAAAACAATTAAATGCATGAAATGTGTCTTAATGATATAATTAAGGCAAAATTCCAATCCTCCATTAGTAGTGGCATTAATTATTGCAAGCACATTACATTCAATATCACTGGAATGATGAAATCCTTTGTTATACAGCTTTATTAACAAACAAACAAATAAATGAAACCTGATTATCTGCTCCTCACCAGAAGCTGTGATGCAAAATTACTTTTGAACAAACCTTGATTAGTTTTGCCCATTAAGGCTGATGGTAACAGAGGTCAAAGCACCTCAGGGAAGCTCCTGTAAAGCACTGCACAATGCTGGGACCCATCGTGGGTGTTACTGGAGGAGGCAAAATTAATTCATACCATCACACTGACCCCACAGCTCCCCTAAAACACACACATTTACACACCAGCTGCATGCAGGACTTGCTTCTAATCTTCCTAAAGTGACTGAAATCTGCTGTCACCCTCAAGACTTGGTTTGCAGCAGGGCAAGATCTCACCTGCCTCTTTCAAGAAGCAGTGAATCACAGCCTTTCAGTTTCACAACTGATTTTACACTTACTTCTCTCCTCTGCTCCCACTCCCTCGGGCTGTCAGTTCTCAGGGAGGGTCCTGGGGGTTTGAGGCAGTTGGTTTGGCACAGCAGAGCCAAGGGCTTCAGAGCCAAGTCCCTTCTGCCTTCACTGCAGAGGAGCTGTCCATCAGCTGCTAAAAGGCTCCTGAAAGTTGCTCAAAACTGTTTAATATATTGGGACAAATGGGATTACTGATCTCAGAGGTGTAAATGTATAAAATACACCTTTCTAAAGGAGGAAGCCATCAATAAGATTCCCTCTTGGGTACCTGTTTGGGATTGTAAGCAAATTTATTAGATATAGAAGCCTGTTTATAGTGATTTTCAATGTTTAATCCAGCACAAGGAACAAAAATTGGAGAAATTAGCTCCCTCCAGCCAGCCATGTGACTCCTAGGTGATATCTGCCAGAGGACAAGCAAACACATCAGTTGAGTGATTATATGGATACCTGCTGAAAGAGGGGGATTTTCAATTATGCATGGTTGAATTTCTACGTGTACAATTCCTGTTATACGGGGGAAAATCAATTAGTGAGAGTCATCTGTTTCTGAACACACTGGTCAGAGAGAAACATTAGTTCAGAAACATTAATTTCTGGACAAATGTTTACAATTAAAATGCAATTTTGATTCCACTCGAGTTCTAGCCTGTCACCCTGTATCTCAGCCAGATCTGGAGAAGAAATTACAATATCCAGGAAAGGCAGGGTGGCAATCACGGTGGTGGAAAGTGTCCCCCCTGGGTTTGCCATGAAGACCTTGGGATGCACTGGGGGACAGGGCTGGGCACTGGGCTGTTTGTGCAGCTGCACCTTGGCCCTCAAGCCATGGACAAGCCCTGGACTAACAGGGACCCAGGAGCAGAGAGACAGCACAGAGAGAGCACGTGGGGATGGAGAACAGCAGGATGCAGTGCCTCAGGGTTCAGGGGGGATTTTTTCTGTGTAAGGCTGATAATGCAGCATTTCTTTAAAAGCAACACGTGCCTGTGCTGGATGACATTTGTCCCATTTGCCCAAGGCCTAAAGCCAGCCCAGAAGCTGAGGACCAGGACAGAAACCAGCAATGAGCAGTCCTGGGGTGCCAAACTCCCACGCACAGGCAGCGACTCAGGGCTGTGCTTTTACCCACGCAGGCAACCAAAAGCCAGAGCACAAAAGGAAAACCACTGCCTGTCTCCATAAACCAGAACTTTTAGAGAAGAGATAAAGCCCATTTTCCAAGCTGACATTTGGTTCCAGCAATTACTCACGAGCAGTTACATTTGCTCATGACTCAGTCCGAGATCCCGGTTCCGAGCTGAAACCTCACTGAGGACTTGGGCATGTTCTGACGAATGGGAAGAGCTGAGTAAACCTGAACACATTTTTTTGAGTTAGTCTGCTTCCTTAAAGCCTTACCTCATACCAGCCTTTTCTACAGCATGAGGAATCTCAGTTACATTCCTTGGTCCTGCCCCTTTGTTCTCTGACACAGCTACTCAAATACCACGCACCCCAAAATGGGTTTCTTTTGAAGCATTGCCAGGCTATGGGCACCACATCCTTCTGCAGATGAAAAGAACGAGCGTGCTGGAGGTGCCTCACCTTCCTTGAGATCCACTGCACTTAAAGCACCTGCCTGCATCACCTTCCAGGGGGGGTTTCTGCAATCAAAGTTGCTCTTCTGCCACAGGTTACTCACCAGATCCAAATTCTCAGCAGCAGGGTGGAAGTGCATACAGGCACTGAGCAAATGCAGAGGAATTGTTTATATAAATAGCTTATTCGGGCATTTACAGTAAAACCTGGCCTGGAGAAAGTAAATAGAGTTCCAGTTTCATGCCACTCATACAACATTACTGTAAAGAGTTGGTATTTTTTCCTTCAAGTGCAGGAATTATGGACCCAGCTGACCTTGCACTGGCACAGGAGGGAAGGAAGCGTTCCAGACCTCCTGTTTGTAAAGCAATAAAACATAACAGGGCTCAGAGATCAGAGGGAAAATAAACAGATCCTCTTGCTCAGCCTTCTCCAACTCCCCCTATTTTCCCCTCCACAGTTTATATTTAGCTCAGGCTCCTCCATGCCCACGGAAGGACTGCCCTGGCAGCAGGGAGGCAGAGCACCAGGGCCAGGCTCTTTGAGAACCTCAGGCTTTCCTTCTCAGAACAGAAAATCAACAGACCTGCCCAGCAAAGCAGAGAGAAACAGCAGCTCTCACGAGAAAAATAGAGATGAGATAGGCAGTGAAGCCCACCAGGGTCATTCAACATTTGTTTGTTAACCTGGCTCTGCTCATCTGAACTTTGCAGAGCCCGGATCTGAGATTCAAGGAAAAAGAATCTGTGTGTGCACATTAATAAATTGTCTGGAGCAAAGCTGTACTTGGAGCCCATCATCTTCCCTGGGAAAGGCCTCTGTGGGCACTGATCCCGAGTCAGAACCTAACCCAGCTCCCTCCTCACACTCACACCAGCTCTGCTGATCACCCCGACCTGCAGAGACCCTCCCCAAAACACCACAAAGCACCCAGAAGGGGTTGCTCTTGCAGGACTGCATGCTTGCATGACTATTTTAGAGCTGGGGCGTTTTGGATGCTTAATTCCCACCTCAATGGGCCCAAATAGTAGAAATCTGTAAAGACCTCCTGCAGAAAGACAGCTGGCTGCTCCTGCTCCTGGAGGTGTGGATTCAGTGGTGCTGTCTTGGAGCAGGAGCTGTGGCCAAGCCCATCCCTTGTTGGGAACATAAAGGGGACACTTTTTTACTTTCTCCAAAGAGTGGCACACTGGGAATTCCCACCTGTGGCACTGCAGGGAGTGCCTGGGACATACAGCCCTGCCCACACACTCAGGTGTACCCATCTTAAAGGTCTTTGAAGTTGCCCAGTGGCTTCTGGCATGAGGAAACAAGATAGGACATCTGTGCCACACTTCCACTGCAGCAAAAGCCACCTCTTCTCTCCTTTCTGTGCCTTAACAGCAGGAAGGACAAGGTGGGATCCTGGTGCTGCTTGCAGAGCCATGCACAGAGGTGTTTTATGCTCCCATCTCCAGTCTCTCTGTTTCTAAAGCCAGGCTGCTTATTAGCAATGCACAGCAACACCGAGCAATAACTTTGTGCTGCAGTTACTCTGTTAATCAAATGCAGCTTCACAGAGCCACGCTGATCTAATTGTTCATTGTCCAGGTTCCCTGCCTTTGCAGAGATAAATACTCTGAGGAGCTGCATTTTGACTGGCATCCAAAACTCACCCCTGGCTGCTGTGATTGTGATTTATTGCTGCTGATAACAATCAATTCCAAGGCAACCGTGTGCATTTGAAGTGATTCAGGACTGAGCAAGGGGGGAATGAACACCCACCAGGAGCTCACAATTGGTGAGTCCTGCAGTGAATGCTCTCCCCCATTTCTGCACTGCAAACCCCATTCCAAGCTCACTCCGTGGAGGGCTTCATGTCACCTCTCCCCTGCCTAGTGCAGGGCCATCACTCTGGTCAGCCAAAGCTCTAAATTTCATTTATGCACCTTTCAGTCTTACCTGACAAGAGGCTCTCCATGGGCAGAAGACAGGGAGAAAATTCAAGAGTGGTGCAGCCACCAACCCGACCTGCTGGGCAGCATGGGGATAGTGTCCAGCAGCCAGCAAGCCCTGCTCACTCAGGACAGGTTCCCCAGGGGAGAAGGCAGACAGGAGGGAGGCCCTGGAACTGCCATGGTCAAAGGGCTTTCAGCCACAAAGGAAGAAAAAGTACACCGACAGCTCTGGCAGTGTGTGGCTCCAGGACAGCCTGAAACTCACTTTTGGGTACCCTTAAAAATGCCTTAAATCCCAATCTCAACTCAAAAAAGAAGTGGCTGCTGTTTCAGAGGGTTTATCTTTTCTTGACATCATTCAGGCAGCTTCAGAAACCTGGTCAGGAAAAACTCTCTGCAAAAGCTCCTATAGCTCTGACTGAGCAGAAGAGCAGAGAAGCCCCCAGAGCAAACCACCACCTTCCCTGCAGCTGCTTAAATTTGCCTCCAGGGCCATGGCAAGATCGTGCCCACCTGGGCCACATCCCCCACCTGGGCCAGCTGCCCACTCCTGCCTGTCCCTGCCTGCTCCCTGAACCTTCCTGCACGGCGTTCCAAGGAGAGGGGAGAGCTGTCTGCAGGGCTCCTGAGCGGGGAAAGAGGGAGGGGGAATCAGTTTTGACCCCATTAGACCTTAAATGAAGGGACCCTTGGGCAGTAATTATTTCCTCTTCTCTCCTGTCTGGTCTTTTGCTAGTAATACTGCTACACTACTGCTACAGTCCTGTTTTATGCCAAAGCAGTGGGAATTTCTACACTTTTTTTTTTTTTTGAAGGGGATAGCAGCAAGTGTTTGGAGTAAATTCCCATTACAGCTGGGAGAGTCAACAGCAGGATCCCTGTGAGAGCATGTTGCTTTCTTAACAAATCTCAGTGAAACCCATCACTGCAGGGAGAATCTGTTTCCAGCCACTTTACTCAGGGTTTCTATCCCTGGTCAAGGCTTCCCCTCCCTCAGTGGTGAGACAGGGCTCTGCCTGCTCAGCATGAAGGAAAAAACCTCCAATAAATCAACCCAGGGAAATGCAGCTTGAGCAGGCTGAAAAGCAAGAGGCTGATGCCAGGTTTCACACCTTCCCCACCTCAAAGCACCCCAAGCCATCCTTGTCCTTCCTGGGAGGGAATCACTGGTGGGACCTTCCCTGAGCACCAGGACTAGCGCTGGACAAGTCCCAGAGGGGTTTTGCTTCGTGTCCTCCAGGCACAAACCAGATTAAACACAGGCATGAGCATGAGCAATGAATCATCTGCCAGGAGAGCAGGAGCAGGATGGGCAGGACTCCCGAGGATGAAGCAGCAGAGAGGAAGAGTTGGATCAGGATGAACAGGGAAAATGTAGAGACAAAAAAGCGAAAAAAGAAAAAGTGTTGCTATGTAGTTGGAATTTGCACCTTCCAGCCAGTGCACCATGGAGGCCCACAAGAGCTGCAAGAAGGGCTTCAATGCTGGAAGTACAGGGAAAACCTTAACCTGATTTCTTAACTCCCATTCCACTTGCAGCACAGAAATCTGTTTAAAATCAAAGGCTCTGCCACCTGTGGTTTCCAAATTCACAAAATTGTTTCTTCCATTGAGCTGAAAAAAAAAACAACCAAAACTCAAAAATTTAAAAATAATCTTTTGCCAATCAGTGGTGCTGCAGTGTCCCCAGATCTCCTCAACAGACATGGATAGGTAGCTTAGTAACAGCTACCTCTGCCCATTCCCACGCACAGCACTGGTTGAACTTGAGTTCTTTTTTTTTTTTTTGTCATTTAAAAAAATTCCCTTTTCGAAAATGTGGTTTCAGCTGAGTTCTCTTTTTCTGTGGGAAGATGTTGGTTTCAGCTGTGATTCCAAAAATGTAATTTCAAAACAGCAATTCAAACCAAACCCTGCCCTTTCCCTGCCTCACCATGCCTGGGGCAAGGTGGATGTATTCCACTTGGATATTTGTAACCCTGGGGTTGGGGCAGGGGCATTGCCTGCTCTCAGAAATTTTGTGTTTTGGCGTTTCTTTGGACATGAGATGGGAAAGAGGGTTTGGAGCTGCTCAAGGCAGCGCTGGGGTCACTGCTTTGGCACAGCCTTAAAATCATCTGACTTCCTACCACAGGGAGAAGTGTTCCAACCAAGGCCAGCTGCTTCCCAGCACGGTATCACCCCGGGCTGTCTTTCCAGCAGCAATGCACAGAGGACACCAGGAATCCCACAAAACAAACCACAACCCAGAGGTGAGCGGCATGGTTCCAGAATTGGAGCAGGAGGGGTGGATTTGGGGTTCTCCTCCCTGGGCTGCAATTAAGCTGTTTTCATTCCTTACCAGAGATATTTTCCCAACTGACCATCAGCCTGGGGCTGTGCTGCAAACAACTGGACAGGCAGAGCATCCCAGCATCCTGCTGAAGCCCACAGGAGCTCCTCGTGCCCAAATCAAAGCCATGTGTCCACCACTTGCCCATCCAAAGCAGCTGGAGGAGCTGCTTGTCAAAGCCAGGGCCACTTTTAGCAGTGCTGCCACCTGAAACAGAGGTTTGTGAGCAGCCAGAGAGAAGGGCTGGGGAGACCAAGGGCTTGGGCAGAGCTGGCAGCAACACTCGGGGATTACACTCCCCTTAGCCCCGAGGGGGAACCTGAGGTCTGGGTGAATCTACAGGACATCCATCCTTCAGACACACAAAAGAAAACCCCCTGCAAACAGTCAAGTTTTCAATCGCTTTAATGTGATCACTGCAATTTGACCACAGTTTCAGAAAGGAAAAAAAAAAAGAAGTCACACAAATTCTCTGTGCTTAGGATTTGAGTCAATCTAGGCAGTTCTTGTTGATTGACGTTATTCAAGTTAAGACCTTCTGACCATCAGTGACGTTCTTAGCTGAAAGGCAGGACCAGAGTGTTGGGCAGAGTGGTGCAAACCAGGAATGCTTCTTCTGGGGTTAGAGCTGTGCCACCTGATCTACTCAAAAGGAAACAGTTGTACATGCACACACACACACACGGAGCATGCAAATACACCAGGAACCAGCTACAGCTCCACGGGGAGAACGTGGGTGGCAGTACAGAGGTGGGGCCGTGGTTCAGGACGAGGAAGGGGAGAACCCACACAAATATCCAAAACTGAGCAGATTCATTTTCCAACATTCCAGAAGAAAATAGGAAAACTGAAATTACATTGTGTTGACAAACCCTGATTTTTTTTTTTTTTTTTTTTTTTTTGGAGAAAATAAAAATGGTAAGTCAAATTTTTNNACAAAGCAAAAGGTGAAGGCAAATTTTCCAAAGTATTGTAAAATTTATTGTATAAGTATTGCAGCTTTTAGAATGACATATAATTGCCACTATCGGTTACTGGTACACAAGAAGCGTTTACAACAGATTTTTGTAAATTGGCATCAGAGTACATATTCATACTAAAACAGCAAAATATAGATAAGTACTGCATTGCATGTGCTGTCAATAGTTTACATAAGTTTAAATTGAACAGAACTCAAGATACAGGACTGCCTATAACAAACTCCAAAGCCAACACAATGCAACTGGAAGTTTAAGAAAATATTAATACAATGAAATGTGTCTATAAGGCAGGCAAATTAGGACTTTAATGTTGTCCTTCATGAGCTTCTATAGTACAGCAAAAATTTGAAGCACAGTTTCTGGAAAACTTCTTTTTGTTTTTTTGTGGGTTTTTTTTTTCTTTGTAGCTTTGTGTTGTACACAGAAAATCTCTGAGCAGTACAGAGACAGAAGAGATTAAAATTCATTCTGTTCTGGCCTAGCACTGTTAATGCTACACGTCTGATTCAGTCTTTTCCCAATCTTTAGGAAAAACATTGGGCTTTGATTTCTTTATTTTTTTAATATAGCAGTTAGTGCAATTTTATAATTCAATACACATACAAAAGGGTGATTCTCCAGAAAGCAATTGGATTTCCTTAGACCCCACTTAAGACAGAATGAATTTTGTGACACTTATGGAAACAACACGCTGGATTAGTAAAGCTGAATCTTCAAACTGGTGTAACCAAGGGTTGTGAAGGGAACACATGTTTGACCAGTGTCAAGTGAAACCCATCCTTCCTCCCCACCAGAATCAACAAAGCCACCTTCCCATTCCAGGCCAGTAAGGATTGGGGGCACTTTAAGGATGCTGTTTGCTGTGCTGTAAGCTAAGAAACTCTGTAAGATCAACAACCCCTTTTAAAGCTAACGCGACTTAAAACTCCGAGCAAAAAGGCAGGCTAGGACATGAGGTTGCTAAGCATTAGCAATGCTTTGATTCTTCTGTATTTCTTTAAAAATAAATCACTTTTAAGGGGCCTGAATCTCTGTGCTGGCAGCTGCAGGACACTCTAGCACCGCTCTCCACTGAGCTGCACCAAGGCCAGAGGGAACGGGGCATCAGCAAGGGTGTGCAAAGCAAATTCCCTGCCTTGGTGGCAATTCGGGATGTGGGAATGGGGAAGAAATGGACCCCGAGGCAAAAAGTAACATTAAATAGTAGTAATAATAATAATAACAATAACAACAACAACAACAACAACAATAATAATAATAAAAAAAAGAACAGACCATTATTTCTAAACACCCATTCAGAACTTGGAGTTGATCTGGGCCCCAGATCTGGTATCTGCACTTGAAATACACAGTTCTCAGGACTGCAAACAGAGGGATGGACAGAAGAAAGACAAAAGGTAACAACTGAGCTCTGCTGAGGAGCTGCACCCACTGCCTGGGACCTGGGGCTCTCCCCACTGGAGCTGCAGCAGACCAGGGAAAGGTGGCAGCTTGGGGTTTGTGCATGGATGGGCTGAAAGACATCGTTTGCAACAGAAATTTGGTGTTGATGAGCCACCCCATTTCACACTCATTAAGCTCCCCAAACTAGAGAAAGAGGTAAATGAAACTGGACCCAGGAACTCAACAAACTGATCACTCAACCACAGAGCTTGGGATGCTGCTAGACAAATAAAAGCTCACACTGGGAGAGGATTGGGGAGGGAGGAAAAAATAGGGGGAAAAGAAAAGGACAATTGGTTGAAATTTTGAGGACTTTCAAGCATGAGAGCTGGGTTCAATTGCACTGCATCTCCAGACCCTCTCCCACTACCCCTCTGTGCCTATCCAGCCCCTGCCCACTTCCCTGACTTTTCCATGGGGTTTGGTGGCCAGGTGACACCCTGTGACAAGACAATCTCGTTTCTTAACAACCTCTGGTCCCCACACCACCTCTTTACTCACTGCTCAGTTTTAAAACATGTGATGCATATTCCACCCAAAAATCTGCTGAGGTAACCGTATTTTTTTAATAGCAAACAAAACTCGTTCAGATCACTGAACAACCCCCCCTCCCTCCCCCAAAAAAACAAAACAAAACAAAACGAAAACAAACACCCAACCCCAACAACACTATTCACGCATTTTGGCTCAAGAGGGCAGTAGATATTATATTTCGCTTTCTCTTTTGGTTGGTATCTCATTTACAATATCCACCACAGATTCCCACCTCCCTGGGTAGGATAATGTGCATAAAACGTGTTCAAGTTCCCTAAGAACAGTCGGAGCAGAGCAGCGGCCGAGGGAGCAGCAGGTGTGGCCAGGCACAGGGAGCTGCTCCGGGAAAAAGGGACTGGAAAAGTGAATGCAAGGTCCAAAGGAGCAAGAGACCAGACGCTGGTTACTTGTAATGCTAACGATGATTTTGTGTCTCCCTCTCTAATAAGGGAGGGTTACTGTTTCTTTAATAAGGCACTAAATAGACATGTTACATAAAGGAAAGATACATTTTAAAAACTCATTCGTCAGTTTTGTACCTTTCATGACAAACTAGATTTATTCCTTTGCATTACCTTTTTTTTTGTGGCTTTTTTTCTTTTTTTTCCTTTTTTTTTTCTTTTAGGTCATCAAAATTTAGGTTACGTGACTGTAAAACTATGAAGATTTCAAGAGCTGTGGAAAAGCAGTTTGAAGCATTGAGAAGGTACAGGACTATTTCTAGGCAGAAATTTAAAAAAAAGCAAAAAGCAAAAAAATAATGATCAAACTTCAAGTTCAGCTATTCATCATCTTCTTTAAAATATATATAAATATTGTTCAAATGGTCAGAACTTCAAAACCGTTCTCATGGTTATGTTTTTTTTTCTTTTTCAAGTAATAAAAAAGTTGCTTAAAAACAATAGTTATTGCCTTTATATCTTTCATTTATGTCACTCTACTAGATAGCATCCTGCAGGAAATCAAATCACACCCCCTTGTAAAATCCTCGCTCTCTGTGGCTCCCTACCGACCCTTCCTCGCGCTCGGAGAGACGGGACCCACAACGGGATTTTTCCCTTTTGCCTCCTCCCCCTGGCTCTCTCAGGTTTCCCACTCACTCACTCGGTCACCTACAGATTCACCACGAGGGTGAGGCCCCTACCAGACACCGAGGTGACAGAAAATGTAAACAAGAGCAGAGCAAGACAAAACGCTTCCGAAACCAAGAGAAATGAACCACGCGCAACGCCCGGCGGCGGGAGGGCAGCGGGACCTGGGGGGGAGGACATCCCAGAAGAGGTAAGGGGGGGTTGCTTCTAAAGCCTTAAGCATTATTTTTGTAGCCTTTAATTAATACAACACAGGAGCAGATTCATTTCCATCTACTGTACCTGGTGCCTCTTTAGCTGGATAACAAACATAAAAACAGCGACAACCAGGGACGGCGGAGCCGCAGGACACGGCTGCGCCTGTTTATCCCAAATTGAGGTTTGGGAGGTTGAAACAAAATGAAAATGATGTTCACCACCTTGTCCTTTTAACTTTCCACCTTGTCCTTTTAACAAGACATTTAAACCCAGCTGAAGGGCAGCCAGTGGGTGCTTTACCAGTTCCTCACATTGACTTCCACAGCCACCGCTTTGGCTCCAACAGGGCCCTTCAGTTGAACATGGAAAGAAATAAACCAAAAAACACTTTTGTTCCTTCAGACACAGAAGTTTATTCTCAACCCCCACCACCCTCCCCTCCAAAAAGTTAGAGGTTGTCCAAAAAAAAAAAAAAAA
>VXAX01007569.1:289861-329173 GCA_013399835.1 Leptocoma aspasia | reverse complement strand
AGAAAAAAAAAATCAAGTAATTTTTGCCTGCTTCAGTCATTCCTGACTGCAAGAAGCAGGGAGTTTTCATTTTACCTTGTTACTCCAAAAATCCTACTGGATGACAAACAGACACACACCAACTCCTCTTGCTTTGTAGGGAATGTATAAAAGCCGTGGCTGTCGGCGGCCACGCGCAGGGACTCTGGAAATTAAGGATTTGCATAAGCTGCAGTCTCGCTCACCGCTCCTCCCAGGGCTGGCATCTCCACTCCAGCGATCCTCCTCCCCTTCCAGCTACTTTGTTCTTCACTTCCACATAGATCCCTTAACAGGTTCATGGTAGACATGATAGAGGCTTTGACCAACACAAGCACTGACATATTTATATTAAAAAATAGTGCAAAATTTCAACATTTATATAAATAACTCTAAACCCCTGCTTTTGTTTTTTTTTGTTTTTTGTTTTTTTACAATGTAATACATGCTTTTTGAGTTGGCACTCAAAAAATTGCCATTTTTCTTCTAGTTCAGAAAACAACTTTTTTTTTTGAATAGGCCTCTTCTAATACAAAAATACTCCTGCTCCTTACACATACACTTTCTCTTATTTTTAATATATATTTATATATTTATATTGCAGATCTTTAAACAAAATGGTTTTTGTGCAAATATTTTGTTTTTAAAGATAAGTGAAATAATCAAACAAAAAAAAAAAGCATTCACACACAGCCCAACTAGAAACAAACAAAAAAAAAGACTACGGTTGATTTTTTTTTTTCCTTTTTAAACGTCTAGACACAGCTCAATAAAGAAATGTTTTTGCAAGCTTGGTAGGCTTGTGCATTCAGACCAGACATAACAAGTAAATATTTATACACGGAGAGATGGGGAAGAGCTTCTTTTTTTTTCTTTGCTCATCTTCCTCAACTCTCTCTCTCTCTCCTTTTTCTTTTAATAAGAAGTGCAGAGTGTTTCATTTACTTTCTTGCCTTTTTTTTCTCTTTTTTCCTTTTTTTTTTTTTTTTAAAAGGGGTGCCCTTTTTGTTTCTCCTTCTCTTTGTTCCACGCCGTTGTCGTCGTCGTCGTCGTTGTGCTCTCAAGGCCATTGATCTGTGAGGGATGGAGTCTGCTGCCCTCCAGGATGGGGGGCATCCCGTTGTTGTTCTGCTGGTGCTGGTAGAAGGTGGAGCCGGGGTAGTGGCCGATCACCTCGCTGTAGGTCGGCGGCGGCCCCTCCATCCTGCCACTGCTGCTGTAGCAGGTGGCACTGATGCCAGAGTTACTGCTGGGGGGGCACGGCCCCCCGAACACGGAGTTATCTATCAAGTCACTGTCGAAGATGGTTCTGTTTGGGGGGGCCCGCACGGACTCCCTGTTGAGCTCCATCTGCTGCTCGGGGTCGCGCAGCTGCAGCGTGCAGGGTCCCTGGTAGGGCGGGGGCTCCTCGCCGTCCGACAGCGAGATGGTGGGCGGCAGGTCGATCTCGTGCTGCAGGTACGGGTACGTGGGCTGGAACCGGTTGAAGCGGTCCCTCTGCAGGAAGGAGGGCACTGCCAGGCGCTCGCTGGGCCGCGGGGTGTAGATCTGCTGCTGAAGGGAGAGGAGAGAAAAGAGCGTGAGAGGTGCGAGGTGCCACGGCACAGCGGGACAGCGGGACGGGCGGCAGCACCCGCGGCGCCCTCACCTCGGTTATGGCAGTCCCCGACACGGTGCTTTCCGAAGGCCACAGGCTTCCCTCCTGCATGGGAAAGGAGAAGAGAGGCCAGGGTGAGTGATGCCAGGGGGGTTAAGCTCCTTCTGCAAACAGCTTGTGCCAGGTGTCACCTAGAGAAGACGCTGCCACCAACGTGCTCCTGCCCCGCCTGCACCAACTCCAACCAGCATCTCCAACGACGACCACGTGTGCTGGGCATCGTGTGGATACATGCTGGAGTGTTACCACATCACCACTGAAAACACCCCCTCCGACCAAAGCTTCCCTCCCCTTGCACTTCCATCTCCATTTAATGGCTCGTTTGCAGAATGAATGATAAGGCACCAGCAAACAACCCTCTCCCATTTGCAGACTTCCCCCCTCCCACCCCCACACCCCCAGCACGGTTCTTTCCCTGGTTCAAACATGCCAGAGGAGTATTTTTCAATTTGTGATCCATGAGCCGTGGGTGATTCACAAGACATCAAAAAATGCTCCATGAAATAATGACAAGATTTAAAAAAAAGACAAACAACAAAAACCAAACAAACAACAGAAAAAAAAGCCTCACACCCACATTCTGATGCTCACAACCACGGACATCATGGGAAAATAAAGATAATAAGTGAATAACCAAATGCTAAGCTGAATTTTGATTTGGCTAAAAAAAAAAAAAAGAAAAAAACTTTGTAGCAACAGGATGGTTTCAGAGTATTTTTTCCCCAAAGAGTAAGTGGTCCTTGGCTTAAATAAGACTGAGGGACTGAAGTGTAGAGGCTTTCTTACACTGCAAGCATCACCCTGATCCTGAGATCCAAACCTCAGTGCCAACAACACCAGGCACGGTGAAGCCATGATTTCCCCCAAACCCTGAGACTAGTTTACAATTCATGATCAAAACAAACAAAGGTTCTTCCCATCTGCTGGTGATACTCTGAGCACGCACAGTTCACCCCAGACTTTTTTGCCTTAGGAACTGCAATATTTAAATATTGCTAATATTCACATATAGCAACATCCCTCTGGCAGGCAGAGCTGGAAGAAAACACCCAGAAGGCTTGTAATTATAACTTGGAACTTCCCAGTTCCTTGCAGGTGAATCTTCAGTTCCGGCACTAGTAATCCAGGCACAGGCAGAAGTATTCAGCACCAGTGGAAAAAAAAATGCCAAGGGAAAAATAAACCCCCTTTTTCCCTTTAAGTGTTGCACTGAGAGGCTGGTCTGAGGAAAACACACCCCTTCCTCCTATGAGAATTCCTATTTCTCTGCTTGCCCCAAACACAGCACCAGCACCACATTAAAATCGCCAGAGAAACTACCCATAACATCCCCCCACCTGCCTATTTTCTCATTTTCCCCCAATGCTGGAATATGTTTTCTCCTTTGGCATAGCACGTGGTATCAGGTACAGAGAGAATCCATCAGGTTCTGGGTTTTGAAGCTCAGCTCTGCACTCAAACCTCAAGGCAGGGCTGGTGCCAGTGCACGGAAAATGGCAATTTAAATGGAAATGAGACCGCCCAGAGTCTTCCCCTTTCTCCATGGCTTTTTCAGGAGCACCTCCTTGGAGCAGAGGTGAAGTGCCACAATGCCAACACGTTCCCTGGCCGCAGCTGAGGAATGTGCTGGCTGAGCTGCAGCCCCATGGCCCTTCCTGAGCAAGACAACCCTGTTTCATTCCCGACCTCGAGACTCCAAGATGCAATTGTTTACACAGGCATGACTGTTTAGTCTGGTCCATTTTACATGGGTTTCTTGCCTGCAGGGACAGACTGCAGTCAAACTCCCCCAGTAGCCAAAAGATCCAAGAGAAACTGCATCTGCCACGGGACAAATCCTCACCTCCAGCTCTGTGCTCAGGCACTGACACCAAAGGGCCCAGGCAGGATTTCCAGTGCCACCACAGGCGCTGCCAGCCTGTCACCTCATCCCAAAGGACGCCGAAGCAGTGGGCAGGAGCGGGAAGCACTCCCAAAATTGTGTTTACTTCGCCGTGCCCCCGTGGCAGACTTCCTGAGCAGCGAGTACCCCGCTGCCTTCTGCGAGATGTTTTATATTTAACTTGGCAGTGGGCAGTGCCATGGCAGTATCCCATCTGCTCCCCCCTTTCCCTGAGTGATGTCAGCCAGCTCCCACGAGGGTGGCTGCAGCCTGGTGCTTCCCAGCCCTGCCAGGCTCAGCTGGGACATCCTGCTGTGGCAGGTGATGGCAGGGCTGCTCCACCCAAAACATGCCCTACCCCTAAGTGCCCACTCACCCAGAGCCTGCACCAAGATCCTGCCCCTGTGTTTGGAATCAAAGCTCTGGCTCACACACCATTCATCTGTTTGCACAGATGAGGTCCAGGAATGATTCCCTGGGCAACATGTGGATGCAGGAGTAGCAAACCAGCAGAAACAGCATTAAAATGGGATGTGCAGAGAGAGGAGGAGCAGACAGGAGACCCATTTTCTGTAGGAGATGGATCTCTGCAGCCATTATTAACCTCCTCTCCCAGGACTCCAGGGCCTGGCCATGCTCCTGTGCCCAGGGCTGATTGACCACAGGCACCCAGTGCTCCCCAACACCAACCCCTGCCTCACACACTGCCATGAAACCCATCTGGGGAGCAGCTCCCCTAAAAACTCCATAGCAAGATTAAAAGTGCTGGAAATCAGTAGTCAGAGGGAGACAAAGCCTCAGGGACAGAATACATCCCTGCTTTTAGCCTTCACTTTGGCCCTGGGATGGCTCCACGGCCCCACTGAGCCAAGCAAAACTGCAGGAGCAACATCACTGCAAACCCTCAGCCTCTCCCCACCCACCTCTGATTTTCAGAATATTTAGGACTTGAATCCATCTCAACAATGAACAGCCTATAAAGCCACAGGCTTCTGAAATAAAGGTGAGATTCGGCTGTCTGGTGAGTAACACAACTGTAAAAACCTCTGCAAGTATTACAGGACTTGCTGCAGAACCTAAAATTACTTTTAAATTTCTTTTTAGACATCAATCTTCAACATTTTTTTAGAACTACTTGTTTTAGTAATGTCAGAGAATTTTCTCTGTAAAGCTGCATGGTACAGATTAAGTCTCTGAGCCTTCAGGAAGACTCATTTTCTATTTTGAGGGACAAAGGTGTGCTTGGAAATTGCCCTTACACTACTTTTTCTTGGGGGAGTGGGATACCACTGTTCCAAAAGTGCAGGGACAGTGCCATTCTTACAGCAAAAAAGGTTATCAGCAGCATTTCTTAAATATTCTTAGTTCTGGGAAATAAAAGGTACTTGTCATGAGGAGACAAGAGTTTAAGTACAGCGAGAGGGGTGATGGAGAAACGCATGAAGTAATACAAAAACTGCTTGCCAGTGAGAGCCGCATTAAAAAGCCCTTTAGGGAAATTAACTTCTCCTTCAGCTGTAATTTTTGAGCTGCAGCAACAAAAAAGGACAACTCCAGCAGACCCAGCAGCATCCTGACCATGGGATGAACTGCTTTAATATTTCAGCAGATGAAAAGCGTGAATGCAGCTCCAGTGCCCGACTGCGGTCACGACACCAAAATGAAGTTTGGGATTTAAAAAGTTCAGTGCAAGTTTAATGGATTGCATAAACCAGTATCCAGCCCAGTGTGGCCTCTGCCTGCCAGGCTCTAGCCCTCCTTCAGACTGGAGCTGTTTTCCACTCGCTGTGCTGAGCCTGAAAGGTGCTGCCTTTAAGGTCTTTATTATGGTGGATCCCCCTGCAACGAGCACGAGGGGCTTCTCTGTCCCATCAGGAGGGTGCTGGGACCATAGGGAATCTCTGCTGCCACTCCATCAGTGCTGCACACACAGCATGGACAGGGCAGGAGATGGGGAACAATCATAAAGATGGGAAAAAAATAAAAAAAAACACCCCAAAAATTATACATTCCTATTTCTCTCCTTAGCTCCAAAAAAGGTTTTGAAGACTCCACATCCTCACTGGGGTCAAGCAGAGGCACAGATATCAAACACTGCTGAAAAGCCATTTAATCACTGATGTGTCTGAAGGCTGAATAAGTAACAGAGCTGAGCCAAAAATGGCTGGAAATTTTGGCTTGGTAAAATTTAAAATAGAAAAAAATAATAAAGGAGAAAAAGGAATGGTTTTTTAAAGTGTCAATTTATCATTCAACCTGAAATTTTTGGTCAATCTCCATGTGATTTTCTCTTTTTCTTTCCATGTTAGCCTTCTTAACTCTTTTTAACAAAAATTAAAAAGCAGGCCACTTAGAAAAACAGAAATTACTGTATTAAAATAAAGAGGGCTTGATCTGAACTTTGCTTTGAAAATGTAAAATGACACATTTGGCATTGCACAGATAAAACATTCTGGACATGATAATACAGTGAAAGAATCTGAAAATGGGAAAACAATGTTTCTGCTATTTTTAATAACTCATGTGCTCGGATGCCCACACTCTGCTGCTGCTGGCAGTGGGTGCACGGGGCCGTAAGAGGAACGTAAGATTTCCGGGTGGAGCTGGGATATGTGTGGGGAGCTGGGCTCTGATCCCCAAAGCAGGGAGGTGCCTGAGCCATCTCCACCCTCACACCAGCTGGCTGAACGTGGGATCAGGCATCCCGTGGGATCAGGCATTCCCAGCACTCCGACCCCGAGCTGGGATCACAGCCCAGCGCTCCCACGGAACGAGGGGGGGTTAATTGGGCTGGGGTTTGCACAGCTCTCCTCCCCACGGGGCATCCCCCACACAAAGCAGCCAAGAAGGGGCCTCTGTCTGCAGCAGCTACAAGGGACAGCCCTGGGCAGCCTGCAACTGCACTGAAGGCTGGCTTAGTGAAAGATCTTAGATATCCCTCTCAAAAAAAAAAAAAAATAGAGGAAAGAAAATGGAAAAATAGAAGAAAAAACCCCCAAGCCATCTCCGTATTTATCATTTTCCTGCAGCAAGGGAGCACAGCCTCACACAGAGCACTACACAGCACCAGCAGTGTGTCCAGCTTGCCCTGGCAGCCTGCAGAGGAGGGGGCATGCAGCAGTGACCTTGAGGGAGCCCTATTTAAAGGGCTCTAAGACCCTTCAGGGTGAATGCTAAAAAAGAGAAGTATCTGTACAAGGCATCCCTGCACTGAAGACAGAGCCACGGAGGCAGCAGTGAACAGTACATGCTCACCTCCAAGAAAATGTAATGCCTTTTCTCTATACATCCTTCTAAGTCTCTCTGAGCCACTACATTTGGGGAAACTGCGTGAACCAACATCTGCCTCGAGGCTGGCGAGGCTTCCCCTCAAATCCCTGTCAGAGGTACAATTCACACGTTTCTCCTCGGGCTTTTATGGAGCTGGGAGCCTGGGTTACAGATCCCCTTGGAGAGATCTCTGCTTGTCTGGCTGACAAGTGTTTTCTGCCCCTTCCACCACAGTCATGGCAGCAGCACTGGTGAAAACTGGAGCGAGTCAGTCAGGATTTCCTGCTCTCTGCAGGGCAGGCAGCAAGTTTTTATACAGTCACTTGAGACTCTAACTGGAGGCAAAGGATGGAGAGTTTGGGACTGCTAAACCAAGGCATATGAACCCCAACCAGCTGGGGGTGGTGGCTTCAGGAACAGGACATGCCAAGAACAGCCTCGTGCAGTCACTTTGCTAATGCAAAATCCGAATTGCAAAGCTCAGGGCAAAGGGAGGCTATGGTTGCCCATACATTAGCACACACAGCACCCTAAAGAGCCAGAGGCACCCCTAAAATGCCCCCCCACCCCCAATAACAGAGACAGATGATGCCAAGGCCAAACATAACCTGGCACGTGTGGCTGGAAGAGCAGGGTGTGACTTACTGAGGAGAGGTTCTCGTCTCGCCGCCTGCCCTGGCTGTGCCGGCTGATGAAGGATCGCGCAGAGAGTTTGTAGTGGTTCAGCAGACACGTGATCACCACCACCATCACCATCATCACCACCACAATTATGATTATCTGTACAAACTCCAACTCCGCTGCAAGAGAGACAGACAGATTTTGAGCCATCAGGAACAGCAGCAGGTAACTGAGCACAAGAACAAATGAAATGGTTGAGACAACACTGACAGCACTGCATCCCTTCCTGTTACAGCTCTCACACGTGGGCTCTGTGTGCCCTGAGCCCACAAAAACCTCATTCATTCACTTTTTCAGTGTCACAGAAGAGTCTCCAGGAAGGATCTTTGCAGACAATCTATACTGCAGTGTTTCCTGGCTACAGCACAGACTGGACTTCCCAAATCCTCCCAGGAGGACTGGGAGGGTGTCCCCAGTGCTGGGCACAAAACCAGGAGCATCCCAGTGCCTCACATGCCTCTCCTGGGGCTGCAGAGCCATGAACAAACATAATCCATCCTAACAAAATTAGGATGTTCAGCTAAATGCAAGCTAAATTTCTGCAGTTCTCTTCCCATCAGCACCACTCCTTCCTCCGGAGGGGACAGAACTGAGCCCTCCTCAGCACATCCCTGCACAAGCACACATCCCCTCTGTCCCAGGGGTCAGACAGTGGTGGCCCAGGGGACAGCACTGCACAGCAGGCAGTGGCAGGCCCCTGTCTCTTCCCCACCCACCACAGGAAGCAGGCGGGGAGACCTCCTGCTTTTGGGTGAGACGCCAGATGGGTGCCATGCGTCTGCCATGGGGCCACATCCCGCAGCTCCAGACAGCCCTGGGCTCAGCGCTCGGCCAGCTGACAGTGGCAGCTTGAGTGGCTTGAACTGGCAGAAAGGAAAACTGCCAAAACCCCTCCAAACAAACAAGAACAAGCAAACAGACTATCCGGTTAACTCTGCAGACACTTGGCAGGAGGCAGCAAGAACTCACTCCTAAAATTTCCTAAGGAAATAATTCCTCACACCTCTCTGAGGCTTAGGAAAATTGAGTACTGGAGGCAAACATTGTGCTGGGTCATTATTTCCATGAATTTAGTGCCCAGGGAGTACATGCCCAGGGAGTACATGCCATTCCCAAACTGCTCAGTCACTCCCCCCAGCCCCCGTCATGCCAGCAGTGCCCAGGACTGGGCAGCAGCAACTCCAGTGCCCAGCATAAAGGAGGGGCCAGACAGCAAAATTCAATCATTCTGGGGATTTACAGTTTGTTTGCTTCTCAGCAGTGACAGCTATAAAATCCAGTTTGGGAAAGCCATGCCCTAAGCTATCATGGATGCTGCCATCTATATTTAATCTATACAGACACACACATATATATATCTGCAGACACACAGCAAGGCCCATTAGACCTCAAAGGGCACCACTCATACCAGCTGGGGTGGCTTCTGCTGAGTCAGGCAAATTTATTAGGTTTTTTGTTGGGTTTTTTTTTTTTAATGGAAAGTTTTCTCCTGACAGGTGGCATTTGAGTGCCAGTAAAAGCAAATAAATGTCAAGAAAACAGTCCAGGTGGTGAGCGCTGCCAGTTACCTTGGAGCTCTTTCTGCTAAACAGCAGCTATTTCTGCCACTGCCCAAAATGCTCCACCAGCTCTGCCCACTGCCTGCAGAAAGCAGAATTATGCCTTGAAAGCAGGAGCCTTATCTGGCACTTTGAGCTGGATGGATGAGGGACTTAGAGCCCAGATCCTTCCAGCACCCCTAAAACGCAGGGGTTTCCTCTACTCTGGAAGGTTGCAGACAGGGTGGGAAGAGAGGGATTAAAAGCCAAACATTGTACAGGAGTTTTGCCTTAAAAATGCTTTTTAGCTAGAATAAAAGACAAGCTCTGGGTCTTTCACAGCAACCCCAACAAGTTGCCCAGAGGAACAGCATGGAAGAAAACCACATTCCCATAAATTTGACCCAGCCCCAAAGCAGCACAGCTCATCTGTGGGACCCAAAAGCTGCTCCTGCTGCCCTGTGCTGGAGGAACTGGCTGGAACAGGAGCTCGTTGCTTCTGAGCAGAGCCCAGACTGACCACAGGCACAAACACACCAAAACCTAAAGGGCTGAGAAAGGGAATGATGCAAAACCATTGAAAAAAAGGCACAGTGACTCTTCCCATGCCACCCACACTATGTAGGGGTGTCCCTACACATCCCAAAGACGTGTCCTGGTGCCAGCTGTAACTGAGCACTGACAGCATCCCCCCAGCCTCCAGCAGGGTGAAGCCCCAGCACCCCAGCCAGGCACAGGGCACCCCACAGCTCCCCTGGTCACCATGAAGAGCCAGATCCCAGAGCCCCTGTGCCTGCCCTCCCCGTGGACAGCAGAGCAGCCACCCAGCCTGGGTGCAGAGCCCATCTTTTGCACAAATCATTATGGAAAAGAAAAAACTAAGCAAAAAAACCCCAAATGTTTTTAAGAAGATGAGTCACTTCAGCCTCAAAATGGAGCATGTGCTTTGGCCATGGTAAGAAAACATAAGAAAAAGTATAAATTAAGCAGGTGATGGAAAACTTCCTTTTCTGTTAAAAGCAGTTATATTTCTAAAGAAAAACAAGGCCAAAGTAGTAATAAAGTAAAGTTCCTTTCCAAGGACAAGAGATGCCTTACATGAACCAAACCTTGCTGAATTGGTCCTGGTGCTCCAGTGACACAGGTGAAGTTTTGGCCATTGGGAAGTGCTGCCCCAACTCCTTCCCAGGAAGGAACACACAAGATGTGTCACTTACAAACGACCTAAACCAGCTTTCCTGCACACACAGACACAGAACCAGCAGAGCCTGAAGCAAAGAAAGGGTGGGAATTCCATCAGCATCTGGGACAACACTCCAGTGTCTCATCCATCCCTCAGCACTCGGGCTGCTGTAATTGGGGATTACACAACGCTCACCAAGAGGTGCAACAGGAAGGCACAGGATGATTACCAGAACAAAGGGGATGCTGCTTTCCAGCAGGGATGCTCCTCCTGCCCCATCTCTACCCTAAACCCAGGCTCTGAGGAGCAGCCCAGCCTAACCATGCCCAGGAGCATATGCAGAGATGAGCTTTAATCCCAAGAACACTCAGGTTGCCCAATATGGCCTTTAGAAAAAAGTAAAATAAAAGTCAAACCAAACCAAACCCCCCTGCTACACACTCAATTTGTGCTTTTCATGTTTCAAGAGACTCCTACCCACTCGAGGCACCAAAGTTTCTGCCAACTCTCCCTCTGTTTCAACTTGTCTTCATGGGCTTCTTTTCTGCAGAAGAGAAAACAAACCCAACACACTGGAAAGCTGGATATACTCAGTCAGATTTTTATCCAAGCAGCTCAGTCAAACTAATGAAGAAAGATCATTAAAAACCCAAAGTTTGAGTTAATATGCTATTATACAAGTGCAATTCAGCTGCTATGCTAATAAAAAGCCTTTGGGGAATGAAAAACAAGCCAAACTGCAAAGCACATAATTTATAATTCTACTGGTATTCTTAAAAACACACACACAACAAAACAAGAAAAAAAAATACTCAACACATTTTGTATTTGGCTTCCTAATCATTGTCACTTTTCAATTAGAAGAGACCTCATTCCACTTCTCTCTGTAATTTTCCCCAAGGGAAGTGTTATAAATGCACTAGGCTTTACAGGATGGGCATATTCCACCTCCAAATGCAAAGCAAGGTCACACTAATTTAATTTTGCATAATTTTTATTCCAGAATACGTTTCAAACTAACAGGTTCAGACATCACATTTAAGTGACACAACCTGCTTTTCCGTATTTTCTGTCTAGACGCGGCAGCCCCGGGAGCCGGGCACTGTGCGTGCAAAACTGTTTTGCAACTCAGCATTTCCCCCCCCCCCAGATTCTCACCACCCCGAAACGGGGTGTTCGTGACCAAGGAGAAGCACTTGTCACGTCCCATTCTTCATGTTCATCACTGCTTGCCACTTCAAACCATGCGTGGCCTTGAACAAGGGCTTGGCAGTGGGCTATGGAGAGGTGTAAATGAGTGATGGGGACTCTGCTGCTTCCAAAGCCTGTGGGCTCCACTCTCCTGTATTTGTAAGAAGCTTGCTGCCCACCCTGCTGCCCAGCCACCAAGACCACAAAGCTCTAAAGTGTCTCAAATTTATGGATTTCTGTGTGGGTACCACACGGAGGTGGCCGGCCACACTCCTCCCACTGCAGACCATGCCCACAGCTCCACAGGAGATGCTGCAGGAAGGTGCATCTGGGAGCTTCCTCAAGTCCTTATAAACAAAATACTGGCACCCACAGGTTCAAATTAATTAATGTATTTACAAGGAGGGAGGGTGATTTGTGTCAATGGTGATGCTGGGAGCACCCTCACAGCCGTAGGGGAGGTGAGGCTGGGTTACACTTTAAATGCATTGCCTTGCCTTTTACAGCTACATTTCAGTTCATAAAATGCTTCCTATAAACTTTATTAATGCTCTTCCTTCCACACAGAGTATCTCTGCAGAAGACAAACTCTCCAAACTACCACAAGTATAAAGGAGAAAAAAAAAACCAAACCAAAACCTGTATTTTGCTGCAATCATTCCAGACACTCCAGCTATCATTTACAGGTGGACAGAACAGCTTACAGGCAGGGTCTCAGCCAAGATGAAGATGACCTGTGCTTTCAGCCAGGTATAACACACATCTGCAGGTCAAACCAGTCATCCCTGAGCTTCAATTATTACTTCTATATGTACTCGAGCTGTGTATCGTGTGAGAAGCAACGAGAACAAGTGAAATTACTCAGGAGATAATGGCTAAGATGAAGAAATGTAGCTGCACTAGCCATAACTCCTAAGGAAAAAAGTTAAAAAAAACTTCACACTCTTAACACACGCACACTCTCTTACACACTCACCCACAGTTACACATTCTTACACGCTCACAGGTACTCTTACTCTCATTAAAGAGCGTTCTCCCTCTCAGGGGCTGTGGACAGCAAAGAAGAGATGAAACAACAAAGAACTTCAGATGGCAGATTACTCACCCTCGCTCATCTGCTAGGTCATCTTATAAACAATCAGAGCAGGCAAAGTCATTACTGCACTATTTTTGTATTAGCATCTGCCACATTTGTCTTCTAATACCTCCATAAAACCAGATAGGAAGGGCCCATCAGATTGTCAACAATTGTGTTTGTTTACAAGACAGCAGGGGAAGTAGTGCAGATAGATACAGAATATGATCTCAATATTGATAGCGCTGCTGCTGGCACTGACTGGCAGCACCTTGAAGCTGCAGCAACACCAAGGCATCAAAGGCACCAGGATGGGGCCTGTGACAACAGGCAGGACAGCTGGGAAGAGATCCTTTTGGGCCTGCTTCATGGATCATCAGTACAGTTAACAGCTAAGCTTCATTTCTGGATTCAGCACAGTCAGTTCTGATGCAGTGAGCAGAAATGATGCCGTGCAAGCCAGTGATGGCAGGCTGAGATGGGGCAGGAGGGCAGGGAGCAAGTGAGACTTAGAAAAGGAGCAAGTTGAAAAAAAAAACATTGCTGGAAAACAGGGGATAGGGCCTCAAGAAGTCCTGTTCATAGTGCCAAGCCTTGGGCCATAACTGTGTTTAATATAGTTATTTTTCTTCAGATGTCACCCCAGGTAATCAAGCATCACATCCTCTGAGTCACTGGCAAATGACGGCCTCATCCCCCCACTCCCATTTTTGTTTTAAAGGAAACAGCCCCATTTCATGCTTAACAGTCACAGAAATATCAGGCTGGTTGGGCCTCAGAACATTTTTTAGCGCTTAAAAACCACAGCAACTGTCCTGGCCACACCACTGGGCCTGTTTCTGCAAGGTGACCTTCCCGAGCTCGCCCGGCTTGGTGGCAGCTGCGGGGACTGGGACACGCATCCAAGGGCCAGAGAGGCAGGATCAGCAAGGCAGAACTCAGCTTTTACAGGGAAATGGCAAATGTGAGAGCTGGGTCAGCAGCTCTGTCAGCCAGGCTGCCTGTTTAGAGAAACTCCTGAAGACATGAAGCAGCTCCCTCAGAGCCATGAGAACTAACAAGGTTCTTTGGGACACACCGACTCTCTGAAATCTTGCATATGCCAACCCCTTCTCTCTTTTCTGTGCCTATTTCTTTCACCCTCCCCTCTTCCAGGACTTTTAGACAAGGTATTTCACACACAGTCAGGCTGATCCCAGCCCACTGAGATGACTGGAAGGAGTACATGGCTTTTGAAGTTACTCCTAAGGGTGAGAACAGCTGAACTGGATTAAAAGAATAAAGTAATTTTGATTTTGCACTTAAAAGACAGGTAAATTTGCTTGCTCACTAGAAAATGTTGTGCAGGGCTCATGGCCCCCACCAAGCTGAGAACATCCAAAACATTTCCTGCGTCCCGAGTGGAAGCACAATAGCATCAGGCCTGGATGCTGTTTGGGCAGGGGTGAGGGCAGAACATCACCCACCCCTTTGAACAAGAGCACCAAGAGAGAGGGAGACAAGAACAAGAGTTTACCATCTGCAATCATAACAGCCTAAACCTGAAAAAAAAAATCCACCAAATAACGAGTGAAAAAACACAGCACACAATATCCGGATCAAACCCCACTAGCTGACCCTGAAAGACCAAACAGGTTTTGTTTGTCAGGGGTATTTCTAACAGCCAGTAAAAATAAACACATTAATAAATAAGTATTTTCGTATACCCTGGAAACACTCTTGATCAATATGTGGCTTGCTACTGTAGAGGTTTTTTTTCCCTTCCACCCAGCAGAAACTCATGACAAAGGAAAGCACATCTCATTTATGAACTTAGCTATAAATACTTTTGCTAACTGCCATTTAGGAATTTCATTTCCTGCTTGAGCAAGTCCTGTTGAAAGAGGCAATTACCAAATTTGTTTCTAGTTATAGAAATAGATGTTTGTCGCTGCCCACATCTGTTTCGACAGACAAATTGCCAGACACGGACGCTCCAAGGAGAGCAAGTGCTCCACGCAGGGAGGGCTTTGCCCCCTCTCCAGAAAGCAAATGGCAATTACAGGGATTGGGTTTCTGATTCCAGCTTCCTCCCAGCCCTGTCTCCCACTGCAACGGGGCTGCCTTGCACTGACAGGGCACCTGCAGCCTCCCTCAGCTGCACCCACCTGTGCTGCATCACCCAGCAGTGCCGGAGCCTGCTCCCTCCTCCTGCTGCCGCGGGGACACCAGGGAATGTGGGATTCATTTGTCACCCAGCCCAGCACAACAAGGCGCCTTGGATTCTGGAGGTCACGAGGACCCAGCAGGCTGTACTTGCTGTGGACACAGAAGCAGCAGGGCAGGGAGATGGCACAGGCTGTCCTGCTCCGTGTGGGACACCCAGCGCGGGGATGTGGAGATGGGGGTTTGTGGATGTCATCAGCATCAACCACAGCCTCTCCCAGCTGAACAAATGCTGGATACACCGGGTTTCACCAGGTGTCTCTCCACCCTAGCTGTCCCCTAGGAAGTTTCCATTTCCACTTATTCTTGGGGAAACCATCCACTGGTCAACTCCCAGTGGGCTCAGCCAGGACCCTGTCAGAGCCCAAAGCAGCCCCAGGTGCCCTGGTGCCAGCCCTGTCACAATGCCCAGCAAGTCCTGTGGGACCAGTGCTCATGCAGGGGCACCTCGAGTAAGACACAGAGAGCAGCAGTGCCTCTGCCTCCCTGCCACAAGCATGACACCCATCAACTCACACCCAGCACCTGGCTCAGGGACACGACTGAGGTGCAGAAAAGCCACAAAACACCTCGGATTGTGGCTGGGTAACCTTTGCTCCTCCAGCATTTCTACTCTGTACCAGCATGGCTCCCTCACACCACCTCATTTTATCAACCAGCACAGCCCCAAGGAGCCCCATGGCATTTGGGAGCACTGCTGGGGACCCTGCCGTGCCCCTGTCCTGAGGCTGCAGCTCCCCCAGGGGCTCCAGGACACGCAGCCCCGGGCAGCAGTGCCACAGGGGCTGTCCTGGCTCGCAGACGGGTGTCGAAACCCAGATTGAGCAAGCTGGCCAAAGCCACACAGGTCATGACAGGGCTGGAACTGCGACCGGATTTCCTCAGCACCGTCCAGGGCCAAAAAACGGGAAACACTCCCTGCTCTGCCTCTTCTCAAGCACTGTTATCATCTGTGCCACTCTGCAGCTCCCGCTCGCCAGAGTGGTGACCTTTCACAAGGCAAGTTACTCCCAGGGAACAAGGACAATCTTAAGTTACAGGCAAAATTATGCATTGCAGGGAAAAAATATGCAAAATGCATGCAAATGCCCAGACAAGGCACACTGTGTCTGGTCACTGCAGGATTCAAGTTCAGTTCTGAACTGGTCTGAACTGGTCGCTGCCACCAGATGGGAGCGAATGCATGTGCACACTCTCATAGAGATCTGAAAAAAAATTATATTTTTATATACATATATATACACACACACACCAGAGTGAATGGGGGAGGTGAGTACAACCGCCCCAAATCTGACAGAATTAAAGGTAATAAATTTACTTCCACCTCAGCTGCAGCAACAGCCTGAGAAAGGTTTTAACTCCCACAGCAGATCTGCTGGGAAGTCTGTTTCCTTGGGGGGTTCTGCATGTGCAGGTTTTAGGGCGCACACAAAGAGAAGGCCAGGCACAGATGGGGTTTGGGGCCAAGAACAGGGCTGGGTTNCCCCGGCTGGCCCATCCCGGCCGCTGTGGGGCCGGCCCTGCCCCGCCACCTGCCCGCCGGGATGCGGGATGCGGGCGGCAGCTGCCCCGCACCGGGCGCAGGGCGCTCGGCGGGGCGGGAGAGGGCACAGCACCGACGGGAGGATTATCCATGGACACAGCCTGTCCCCTTTTCACTGCATTTAACAATAAAGCAGTAGCTATAGCAACGGGGTTAATTAATGCATCGATTTGCATAACTAAAACTCCGCACCCATTCAAAGCCCGCCGATGTGTTCGCTCGTACCGGGACCCGCACCCACGGCGGGGACAGGGCTGCGGGGACAGCCCCGCTGCAGCGACACCCGAGAGCCATCCCCGCCTCACACCTCCAGCCCCACGAAGCGTTTTGAACACCAGCATGTGGAAAAGAGCAGGAAAACGGGGGCCGAAGTGTCCTTCAAAAACTAAAACTGAGGGGAAAAGTGATTTTCAGGGATGGAGGGAGTAAAGCGCATTCCAAGGCAGAGGGGGTAAGGAGATAGGGAATGTAAAGGTTTCAGACTATCGTATAACCAGAGGGGGAAATGTCTTCTCACCACAAACATGCATCTGCATGATGTCTAGACAGTCATAAAAAGGGCAATTAAAGTACTGCAGGCTGCAGTAAGCCAATGTCTCCTCTCCCAGTCTAAACAGTTGAAACATACTGCACGAACTTCGGGGGAAAAAAAATATATATAGGATAGAGAGAGAGGAAAAAAACAAGTTTGTAAGGAAAAATGTTTTGAAATTCAGCTTTAAATAAGCCAGTAAATTAATTCAACCTTGTCACATCTCTGCCTTATAACATATCAAATATTCCGCCTGCGTCCTGTCTAGACTGCGATAACAAAGGGCATTTAAAGCCCTGCAAGATGCGCTGACAGAGTAGCCATTTAAAGACGCAGTATTGCTTTCTCCATCTAAAACGATTTGTCAGATGGAGTTAAAATGAAAATGATAAGTAATCACTCTGGTTCACAACCATTTCAAAAGGAAAAAAACCCCACAAAACCCCCACAGCTCATAGATATAAATCCCACTAAAATCATTCCAATGTATCATTCCAGTGGGATTTGTCTGGCCTCTTTTTTTATGGCATTTGCTTTTTTTTTCTAATTTATTTTATTAGTCTGAGATGTCAGTACCTTTCTGCAGCACATGCATTTCTAAATAGGAGTGTATTAAGTTTGAAAAAGCCAGCTCCAAGTTTTAACTGATTTATTGTCATAAAACGATGACTCGTGGAGAAACACTATTATAACCCCAAGGGTTAACAACACTGAAAAAGATTTTTTTTATTTACTTAGAAACAAAAGAATAAACTGTATCACACGAAAAAAAACTGGCCAGCCCCCATCACTGACACAGCTGAGCCTGCTCAGTCCCAGTCCTCAGCAATGCAAAAAAGAAAAGAAAGTTAAAGCAAACTATGTGGGTGTGCAGAGTGTTGATTTTTTTTACTGAAAAAGGATGGTTTTCTGGAAAAAAACAAAACAAAATATAGTCCTGTCTAACACAAGAAACACTCTCTCTCTGAGCTTTATCCATTGTTGAAGAATCAAAAAACCTCAAAATAAAATACACGGGCAAAAACTGTTGATCTGCTGAACAGGAGAGCAAACACTGCCCATGACAGGGCCAGGCCACAGTCACCCCTGGGCCAACACTTCCACCCCAGTGCCAGACTGGCCTGAGAGGCTGCTTTGTTGTGACACGGCATGACCACATGCCCCTGGCATGGCCACATGCCCCTGGCATGACCTGTGCCCAGCCCCGGGTCCAACCTCACTGCCCAGTCCCTTCCACAGGGGAGGGTCACGGTGGGAGTCACCCCTGGAAGTCCAGAACCAGCCTGAATTCAGTTCTTCTCTGCTCCTCACCCTATAGCATCCCACCACCACCTCTCATCTGCACCTCCCTCTGTCTCCCAACCCTTGTTTCTTAATTATTATTTTAATAAGACTGTTTCCAACTTCATTGTTCATTCCGCAATAGCCCAAGGGCTACAACTGTTCATTAGACAGAATTTCTGCTTTAATTGCACTGACACAGATGTGTAGGTTATCTGGAAGAAATTACTAAAATGAGCAGTAAAGAATGGGGCTGGATGCCTTTCTTCCCTTACGGAGAGTTTAATTTAACATTATTTCCCCCCACGCCCCGTACAAGCAGCATCATTCGCTGCACTGCAGGTTTGCAGAGGAATTAACCCCAAACTGCTCCCACTGCACACAGGTGCCATGAGGATTCCCACAGGGGGAAGAGGGCATGTTTGGGGGCTCTGTGGTCTCCACCACTGCCAGTGGGACGGTCTGTGTCCCCCTCATGTCCCCCAGGCAGCACAAATCAGTGACATTCTCCTGAGAGTGGAAGCATCTGGGACCACGGATAAAGCTTTGGGGAAGAAGTTGGGCCACCACTGCTCAACATGCCCATCCCTGCCTGTGCCAGGACTGGGGTGGGAAATAGGCTCTCTTGGTCTGCCCTCACCCTCTGAAAAGAAGAAACACCAAAAAATGTCATCACTTCTGCTCAACAGTGCCTGGGCTTTGAACCCACCACGGCTGTGCAGCTGTCAGATCAGCCAGGGAGTTCACATGAACTTCCTCTGCAATTCATGTTGGCAAGAGCCAGACACATAATAGCCCTGGATTCAGGGAGAAAGAGCTGCCAGCATTATTTCTATTTAAAACCTCTATTTGAGCTTCATAGACTCATTCTTCACACATGATACACACACACACACACACAAAATGCAGAAGTGAGCCAGATCCAGAAGCATTTCACTTCACCCAGAGCAGTGCCTAACAGCAATTTCAGGTTTTGGCTCTCTGTGACTATTTAATAGATTTTAATTCAATATTAAAAAGCATGAACCTGCCAATTTTTTTGTTATGCCTTCTTGCCAGGAAGAAGAAAAAAGTTGTTCCCAACTTCTTTATCAAACCATTCCCTCCTCTGCACCTCCCTCCTCCAGACAAGGGGCTGCAGCCCAGAGGCACCTCCTGGCCAGGGCAAGGCTGACAAGGGTGGACTGGGGCAGGGGAAACATCACAGGTTCAAGTCCCATCTCTAAATACGTCTAAAAGCCACTAAAAATGTCTCCTTCAGCCAAACTTGTCTTTAAGGGGGAAGGAAAATTTTACAAATGTTCCACGTTAAAAAAGCCTGCATTAAAGGAAAAACCTTCCCTTTGTTGCTAGGGGACTTACTTGCTTTGTATCTGCTGAAAACCTTTAAAATGCCACCATTGTATTTAGAGGGAAAAAAAAAAAAACCAACCCCGAGAGTAAAGCATCTCATGTACTAAAAATCAAGAGACAGAACACATCCGTTCCATCCTTCGTTTGCAAGTACTTTGCTCAGGCCTGACTTCGTTTTGTGTCTTGGTCCTCGATGCTTTTTGGCAGTTCGCTCCAGACTTACTGGCAAGAGCTAAAAGGTTTCTATTTAGCTGGTGTCAGCTGAGCATCTGTGCCGGCAAGAACTGGAGTGGGGGTGATCCCGACTGCCTTTCAAAAGCACATTTCTCTCTGGGAGCTGCCACAATAATTTTAAGTCTGAGCGTGTTTGGGTAGCGGGGTGACTCCCTCCGGAGGGGTGCCCCGGCGCAGCACTCGATGCGGGCAGCGATCCCTGATCAGCGGAGGGAAAAGGAGCTGGGAACGCTCCCTAACCTGTGACCCTGACAACAAAAGGCAGGGAGAGCGTCTAGACCTCCAGTCTGACGGGGAGTGAAGGGAGCATTGTGCTCCGGCACACTGGGGCTGCTCAGACAAGGCGGGCACAGAGGCGCTGCGGGGCAGAGCAGCGAGGCAGCCCCAGCTGCAGCATCGCCCGAGCCGCTGCCGGGGGAGGGGGCACGCACAGCCCACCCTTCCTCCCCAGCACAGGGTTTGCAGGGCAGCTTCCACTTCCCAGCGCTGCTGGAACCCGCGGAGGTGAACGGGTTCACCCATCAGATTGCCAGCCCCAGGTTCGCCTTTGCCTCCGCGTATTTTGCGCATAGCATCCCGAACACAGAGATCCTGCAATTCCAGCCCCATGTGGATTGCCAGCAGGAAAGAGCAAAAGTGAAATATATGTTTCCTTCCACAGAGCCTTTATTTTCTGCTTTCCCTGTCTGGCTCAGTCAAAAGGGGACAAACCGAGATGTTTCCTCTATGCCAAGCCTAGAGGTCAGCTCAACATTCAGAAAAAGCCCAAGTCCCAGCTTTAACACATATTTCTTGTGTGACCCTGATCAAACCCCTTGGCTTCCCAGTGTTGTGGTCCCCACATATAAAAATACAAATACCCTAAATAAATGCTGGAGCTAATGGCAGGTTACTGCCAGGGAACTGCACGAAGAGAAAATAAAAGACCTATTAAGAGCCCTCGTTTGTCTCTGCCAGAAAGAAAACTAACTATTACCCAGTACTTAAAAAGATGCATTAAAGGAGAGAGAGCATCCGGGCGGGTTAAGGACACCCCTGGCAGAGCAGTGAGGGGAAGCACTCCCGGCCAACCATCCCCATGTGCCCTCAGGATAAGGTTTTGGGGTGATCCCATGCCCTGACCATGCCAGCACAGGCAGAAGGAGCAGCAGCTGCCCCGAGCACACCCAGCACAGAGTGGGACCACAGGCCAACCTGGGAACCACAGATCAGAACTCTGGGCAAAACAAAATCCTTTCGTTTCACTATTCCTGAAGGACATACACCTGGAAGATGTGCTCCAGCCCAGCTGCACAGATGTAAAACCAGTGTGACCCACAGTGGCTCTGCTGTGGTGCCACCCTGGGCATCAGTGACACTCACTGGCCCAGTGGCACGGCTCCACATGGGACCTGCAACCCTGGGCACAGCCAGCAGCCACCTCAGGCAGCTGCAGGGAACCCCCTGCCTCCTTCTGCCAACTCCAGGCTGGAGCTCTGGAGTTACAGCCTGAGACCAAGCAAAACCAGACCCAGCAACTGAGATCGTTTAAACAGCTATTAAATCCCCACCTCCTTCTGATGAGAGGTGATTTATCTACAGCTGATGGTGAATAGAGTGAATCCAGAGCACGGGAGGAGTTTTAGTATCCTGGTAGCCATCAGATGCCAATCCTTCACCAGCACACCTCACCACATCAATACCTTACACAACAAAAAGGTGAGGGACGAGGACTTTCTTCTCCCCCTGCCTCTGTTGCTTCCTATCCCATCTCCAAAACATCACCAGTCCTTTGGCAACTCCTTCCCAGGTCCCTGGGACTACTGAGGCACCACAGAGCCAGGAGCTGTGGCAGGACACTGGACGGTGGCACCACAGCAAGATGCCACACACCTGCAGCCTCAGCAGGGTCCAGCCAGAACTTCCCCACAGCCTGGCACCTGCCATGGCAGCAGCTCATCTCCTGACAACTGCCTGGGATTTATTTTTGGTGCACATGCACAAGGAGACTGACATCCCACACTGGGATTTTATCAGCAGTGCGCAGCTATGGAAACAAATGCATTTAAGACTAATATAACAAAATGCCCAAACCCAGAACAATAAAATAAAGAATATTGCACATTGGCATTTCCACGGGGGACCATCGCAGTGAATGCAGAGCATGACCCAGCTTCTCCTACAATTCACCCAAACTTTCAAGAAATCACACATTTTCATGTACATACATGTTTAGCTATGTGAATATTGCTTGGTGCAAACCCTCCACGCTGCCCTTTGATTTTACAGAGTTCAAGGAATGCATCTCCTCCTAAATAAGATGAATATCCATTTGTTGAGGGCATTCTCTCCTTCCCCCTCTGTACCATTTCCAAGCCACCCTCTGTGGGAAGCAGGAGAGCTAACACAAAATCCAGCAGAAACTGCAGCACCTCCTCTTTTACTCCCTATGGAGGGGACACAGCGGTGCCTGACCATGTCCCAGTGCACAGATCTGGGCAGAGGCTGCAGCTCAGCCAGACTGTTCCCTCTCAGCAGGCACAAGAGGGATCCTCAAGTCACTTAGAGGAACCCAAGAGTCTGACATCCACACCATAGACACACAGGAGTCACCAAGGAGATGGTGGAATACCTTAAAAAACCAGGAAAAAAAGCCCAGTGAAACCCAAACCTCCCTTGAGGGAGGTAGTTTTGCTCGCTGCCCCAGTTTGGTGTTCTGACCCACCACGTGCAGGGCTTTATCCCAGGTGGCACAGGGATGGGCACGGGCATCCCTCCCTGGGGTTCTGGCTCTGCAGGCAGCACCAGGACGCTCCGGGAGGACGCGGGTGGCGGAGGTGGCGATGTCTGGGAATGCTGGCCCAGGCTGGAGCTGCAGACAAGGACCCAGACAACAAAGGCGAGGCGAAAAGCCGTCTGATAGAGGCAGCCCCGTCTGGCAGGCCGGGCTTTCAGAAGCCTGGGCATGCACTGATGTCTGCAAGCACAGCTCTTCGCTGGGCGCCCAATTAACCCCGCAGCAACATCACTGAAGTGTCCTGCAGCACACTCCAAATAGTATCCATCTGGTAAGATGAAAAAAACCCGAAGAGTACAGGAGTGCAGCAAAGGAGCAAACAACTGGAGACTGCAGGGAATGACTCTACAACAAACAAAAATTATACTTAATTTTCTGTTATTTATATTCTAAGAAAACCGCATGTTTTCACTTGCATCTCTGCCTCCCTCCCCGAGGCACAAACACACACACACAAAATGGGAAGACCAGGGAAAGCAGGAAGAGCAGCACAGCTCGAACACATCCCTGCTCACATGCTCTCCCAAATCACAGCACAAGAAAACGAGTGTGAGTTTTACAGCCGTGGAGCAACAGCCAAACACCTTTTGCTGGAGCGAAAACGCCCCGAGCAGCCGCTCACAGCACTGGGACACCGCGGCTCCCTCTGCCCGCCTGATCTGCTGAGATCTTAAGGCATTAATAGAAAATAAATGTAAATAAACCATTGACTGCTGCAGGACAGTTTCCCTAGGGGCTGGTGTGAGTGTCCCAGCTCCGGGGCTGATCCCAGCCTCAGGCTCCCGCGGTTCCCCTGCCTGATGTCTGCACCACGATAACGCTGCCGGGGGACCGGTGGTGTCTCACAGCTTTTTTGCATAAGCAAGGACTATCCTGCTGTGCAACCAAATTGTGCCACCAGGCTTGAAATAAAGGAACTAGAATAATTCTTTTTTTCCTCTTATTTTAGATTATGACTTTTACTAATTGATGCTTGATAAAAGCCTAATGAATGATTTGTAGGCATTAGAAGCATGTTAGGGATCTGAGTGTGGTTATAAGCCAAGGTCATAAGCTGTATTGACTTTCCAGGCTCTATAGCAATTGATTTGCCATTTATTAAAATCATTCATTCAACACTCGTTAACAATTTATTTAGCTGGTTCTTCCCCAGCAGGCTTGGGACACCACATTTGAGCAAAGACACTTTAGTTTTGAGGTACTGTCATAAACTCGATTCTAAACTGAGAGACAGACCCATAAACATTATAACAGTGTCTTTTTAAAGGCTCTTTTGCAAACAGGTTTGGCTCGGATCCAGGAGCCTGGTTTAACAGGGCTTCTAAAGCCTGGTTTTGTCTGTGCTGAACATGGGCATCTCTGGCCACGCTCAGCAGAAGTCCCACATCCCATTACTTAAAAAGGTTCAGGATGTCAACTACTTTCATGAAATAGAGTGAAAGTCTCTTTCCTCAATGTAACACTGCTCATCAGTTTGCCAGAGTAGCAGCAAATGAAAGAGTACTGGTGCTTAAAATGACACTCGGCTTTTGAACATGTTTCTACCTTGAACAGCAGAAGAAAAAAAATCCTATCCAGGATTACCAAAGTGCAGCCAGATATGAATAGACAAAGAACAGCAGGTTTGCACAGTCAGCCTCTGAAGACACCACTGCATCCCCCTGTGCACCAGAAGAGCAGGTACCTGCTGCTCTCGGGGCCAGGCAATGTCCCACCCGTTCCGTGGAGCAGCAGCCGGGGTGTTTACGGTACAGCAGCTGCAATCATGCAATCAGCCTTCGTAATTAGATCTTGGCAACTCTTGAAATACTTCACTTACCCAGTTTACCTGGAAAGGTGCGACCTAAACATTCAGTGCCTGGAGACATTTGAAAGAAAAACAGAAAGGATCCGTCAGTGATGGGAGCCACCTCCGAGCGGCTGCACACACACCCCAGCTCCCCTCCTGGGGAATCGTCCTGGCAGAGCTCCCCATGGCCAGCACACACCTGCTCCCACCATCTCCACAGGGCCAGCAGTACCAGAGGTGCCACACTCCTGGCTAATGACCCCACGTGCTTTTCCCACACCAGACATTGCCACACAAGGTCCCGTTCCTCTCTCCCCTGCTTCCCCAGGACCGCTCTCCTGATCTTGCCCGATGGCAATGCCAAAGCTTCACACAGGTTTGTGAAGTTTCTGGGATCACTCAGCCCACCCCAGAGACCTCCCTGCCACATCCAGCAGTGCCAGACTGCCTGTCCATGGCCCAGGGCAGCACTCTGCACTTCAAGGCACTGGTTTATCACATTCTGTCTCCTCTACAAACACACAGAGCTGAGCCCCACATGCTGCTGAGCCTGGTGAAAGCTTGGGGTCTCCTGACACCTCACGCCCACAGTGGGGACAGTAGCTGTGGAGTGCTGAAGAGGAAGAGCCACAGCAAAATCTTGCACAACACCCCAGGAGCAAAGCCCAGCAGATGTATTTTGAAGTGAAGAGAACAAAACAGCAAAAAGTTTGCAACAAAAGGCAACTCATGACTTCTCTCTCACCCATCAGTGTGTGATTGCCTGCAACAGTGAAGGGATTACAGGACATGGATCCTCCCCAGTGCCTGGCAAGCTGAGACATTCTGGGCTGGGTGGGAGCTCTGCATCCCACAGGAGGTTGGCCAGAGAAACACGTGTACACAGGACTCTTTTATGAAGCCTGTAAGAACTGTCTGTCACTGATAATGGTTAATTGGTACTAATTAGTACAGTCTGATTGGAAGGAGTCCTACTGGCCTATAAAAGTGGCCTTTAACCCGAGAGCAAGGGAGGCTGTGGCTGCCAGACATGGCACGCTGGGGCCATGGACACAGCCCGCTCCTCACACTGCCCCTGCAGCAAGAGAGCAGGCTGGCAGGCTCAAGGGAATATATCAGCACAGCACTGCTCTCAAATAAAGCTTTTAAAAGTTACTTTCCATGCACCTGGGAGGACAGAGAAAACCAACTTTTTAATCCCAGGAAAAGATTAAGGATCAGAGAGTCGCTGTAAATTACTGCAGCAGCTAAATAATGAGGGGTCACAGGCTGGGCTCACTGATGTGAAGTCAAGCTGATTTAGATGCTTCACATGCAGGTGGTTCAAAAGTGGGCCTGCAAACATGAGGTGTCACCTGAATGCACACGGGCAGCTGAGAGCCTCCAGGCCCATGTGCACCACCACCACCCCGCCGGAACGGGCACCGACACCGAGCGTGACAGGAAAGGAAAGAAAGGAAAGAAAGGAATTCTGCCCAGCCAAACACCAACGTGTGGCAACAAGCTTGGACCTCCTCCTCCTCCTCCTGCTCAGCCAGCTCACTGCACAAAGCCTGAAAAGGGGTGGGAGGCTGGAAAGGAGTGAAAGGCCAAAAGAAGACTGGAGGCCAAAAAGGGTGGGAGTCCCAAAAGTAAAATGTAGAGTCTGAGAAAAAGTGGATGCCAAAATGGCTTGGGAGAGCCAAAAGGGTGGGAGTCCAAAGGAAATTTAAAGGCTGAGAAAAAGAGACCCTGTGCAAGCAGCTGGCTGGATCAGAATGAGCTTTTCTCTGGCTAAATTTCCAAAAGGGTAGAAAGCAATGTCTCTCCCCTCCCTGCTCCACAGCCCAGGTGACACAGCGTGACACCCTGTGCACGTGTGGGCATGTGCTCCCCATCACGTCTCATCCAAGATGTTTGGCCATGGTCTGGGATGTGTGGGAGAAGCCAGCCTGAACCCTCTGAAGTCAGGCAAGATTTTGGGATGTTGCTTCTCCCCTCTCTCTTAGCACGCCTGCCTCTCCCATCCTCACATCTGCCCTTTAGGTTCAGTCATGCATTTGCCAACTTTTTAAATGCAAATGAGAATTGGCACATAAAGTCGGTGCTTTAAACCTGACCAGAGCCACCCTCAGCTCTCCTCCCTCCCTCCTTATATGCATAAACTTTTTTTATGCAATCGGCAGCAGGGCAGAGATCCAGGGAGTGGCTGAGCCGTGCCTGGAGCCCTTCTGCAGCCGCAGTGCTGCCAGACAGCTCCATGGGAAGGGTGGCTCAGGCTCTCTGCCTACCAGCAGCACCATGGAACCAGTAATTACCCTGGCTGGACCAACACCTGCTCGTGGTTTTGTCTTACACTGTTTGTGCAACCCAACAGGCTGCCAACAAAGCAGAGATGTACTTTGCCTAAACAGGTGAAAACATGAAACAGGGAACGGAGCTGCCGTGTTGGTCCCACAACGCCTCTGTGCAACACATGCTGGAAAATCACTGCTGCTTCAGCCTGCAAGGCTGCAGAGCAGGGACAAGCATGGCATGCACTGAAAAGGCAAGAAAGGAGGGAAAAGGGCTGGCCATCTGCAGAGCCCAGCTTCTGGATCCAGCCCCACACTGGTGCAGGGCACACAGATGTTCTTTGCTGGCCGGCAAGACCAGCACCAAAAAGCCTGGCTTAGTCAGGAGAGCTAAACCAAGCATCCCACGTGGGACAGCACGGAGGACGTGACAGCCCTCACCCAGCCAGGGCTGCCTGCAGAGCAGAGCTGCTCCCAACAATGCCCTGTGCCAGTTTAGAGCAGAAGTGCCCATTCCCATGCCAGGGACCTGACCCCATGCTCATGGAGCAGGAGCTCAGCAGTGGTGTGGGAAGGGCAGCGTGAAGACCATGAGTGACCAAGGGCAAAGACCTCAAAGGAGCACCTGGGCCAGCCTCAGTCTCTGGCAGAATCAGCTCTAACCCCACCAGGTCGCACCCAAGAGATGCTCTCCCCCCATCAGCAGATGGGATTTGTCGTAGATGATTTGTCCTGGAATAAAAACCCCAGCCCCACCTCTTGCAGCATATTTACTGTAAGCCACTAAACGTTAAACAGAGGCAAAAAGTGTATCCCAGCAACATCTGGAATTTATCCCTTCTCCCTTCTGAAAAAAAAAAAATCACGCTCTATTCTTTTAGAGAAAGAAAAGTGATTATATAGAATTATAATGCTGGAAGAACATAGAGAAGAGCAGAGATTTTCTTTGAAATGCTGTTTAGACAATTAAAAAGGGATAGTTTCAAAGAAGCAGCAAATACTATCTCAGCTTTTTCCACCCTGTCTCACAGTGCCAGGCCTTCCTCCCATGCCTTGGCTAAGCGATTCCAAGGAAAGCAACATATTTTTTTCATCCTTTCAAGACCTTAGTAAGCTAGAAAGGAAACCAGCTCTCAGGCCTAACTGGTTGAAGACAGACCAAGTAAAGAAAAATATTCTTCCAATTCCTGCCAACAGGATTTGAAGGCACCTTGATTTCTATAAAGAAAACCTGCTTTGGGACAAGCTTTCCAAAAGAGGATGTGTCAATCTTTACCCAGGAGAGCCAATACTCTGTCTCTCCAGACAGAAGAACGGAAAGGCTTTAAATATTAAAACAGGAAAAGCCATTGGGATTAATATGAGGATGCAAGGTCAAAATGTGATATCCTCCACTTCCTCAGGCTCCCGATCCCAGAATGGCTGGACAATGACCCCACAGCATCACCTGTGCCCGGATGCAGCTGGGGAAGCCCAGGTTCAGAGAGAAACTCCTCCCAGCCTTCCCGAGGGGGGAAGTGAAGCAGCCGCTCTCACGCCAAGCCCACAGAAGTGCCTCCAGCTACTAAATTACCCAACGACTTCAACGAACTGCATTGATCTGGCTGGAAAACAAAGCTGCAGCTCTTGGCACGTGCCCAGTTAGGAGGGTACAGCTGCATTTTTCACCTGCAAGCAGTTCCAACAAGGGTAGGAGATGCCCCTTCCCCTGGCATGGGGTGGCTGAGGGGAGAGACCGAAGGGCAAACCCAGGTGAGAGGGAACCACCTCACTCCAGACACCTCTCAGACACAGCAGAGCCTCACTACATGACAGGTATGTCCAGTTTTGCAATCGAGGGCAAGGCTGTTCCTAGAACAAGCCCCATTACTCAGGCTCCTCAACCCCCATCTCCTCGGCTGCACGTGGACTGGATGCAGGATTTCATCAGGACATTAAACTCAGAAGCTGTAAAATCACTGTGCAAAAACCCAATTATACCTATTTTCGTAACAGCCAATTTAAGCTTGTATTTAGGTCCCCTCACATACCCCTACGTTACATAAAGCATTTCTTCCACTTGAAACGTAGCTTTCTAAAGGCCATTTTCCTTAATTTAATGGATGCTTTATGTGGGTCTGCAAATCTCTAGAAATGCAACCAAGGAAGACACATGGCAGCAAGATACGGCGTGATCCCTTCTCGGGCATGCGGCAAGAACAGGAGAGGATGAAAGGCATCTCCAAACCCATGAACCTGCTGTGACTGGAGTGCACTTGTGCTCTGAAGAGCAGCAAAACCCCAGGTCAAGTCAAAAGAGGAATTCCTGAACATCTGCACACACTGTTAACCCATTCCAGACCGGCCAGCAGGCTGAGCAGCAGGATGGATCCTTCCCTCATTCCACAGCCACCAGCTGAACTGAGCCCACTTGGGCACGCTTTCCTTGGATTTCAGAGAGCTGCTTTCTGCACTTCAAGTAAATAAATGCAGTCATTTCTTTTTCCTTCTTTTTTTAAAAAGCTGCACTAATAAAAAGCTCATAGTGAAATCTATTAAATTGAGTCTGTCCATTATGTTTATTGTTCCTTACAATTCAGGCCTGGATGGCAACTCAGTGGAGGTTGAAAAGTGTATTTATCAAGAAAACCCATGAGAACGATTAAAAGCTATCAGCAGGATAGAGCGTGTTTGTAACCCTGCAGTTTGTTCTGCACCTTGCATGGGACCCCCCCTCAGAGACCTCTGCCCCCTCTCCTTGTTTTTGAGCCCATCTCTGGCTCATCAGCTGACAGGACAGCCAGCACCTGCATTCCCAGAAAAAGCTGAGGAAGGTGCAGTGTGTATATACTGCTATGAAAAAATCACACTAGAGAAACATAAACCCTGATTGCATTACACACCAGTGATCAGTATCATTAAGTGTTACACACCCTGAGTGTGTCTGAGCAGTTGGAGAGGGAAACACTGAATTTGAAAACACATCTTCTCACTCAAGCAAAGTCCCATAACAGTAATGTAAGTGTAACAACAAAAATGAGATTCCTGCTTATTACGTAGGAAATAATTGCAATTTAAGATAATTTTTCCCTGAATTGTGTGAAGCAAGGGCCCATCAATCACGTTGTTCCTTCAGTGTCCTAAAGAGAGCACCCAGCAGGACGAGGTACTTTCAGAGCTCAGTGACGAACAGCCTAATCTGTATATGCTACTCTGAGGCATTGAAGCCAAGAGACCACCCTTAGTAAAGTGGAATAATGATGGAAATAATGAAAACAACACAGAAAGAGCAGGACTTGCTCCTCCAGGAAGACATCTGCCCTCAGTGAGCCTTTGCAGCCAAACCAGTGCCGGGGACACCGACAACCACCGACTCTCAAGGTCTCATTGCACAAATACCTGTGAAGAGCACAAGGAAATCCAGCCTGGTTTCAGGCCTGGAACAGGCACCAAGGACAAGCCCAACCCTGGGTCATTTCAGCTGCTGAGCTCTGGGTTTCACCCCGTGAAGAGATGCAGGGCTCCAAGGGAGAGCCCCATGTACCCTCAGCACCGTGGGAAACAGCACAGGAGGGTGTGGGAGGAGCTCTGCTTTGGGGGGATCTTTTGTTTTTGTAAGAAATAACGACATTAATCATAACATTAAACAGAAACCACCAAGGGGGAGAATTTCCAAGCTTGCTCAGCACAGAGCCCAGCCCGCAGGGGAGCTGCCAGCCAGCGGCCGCAGCCGGCAAATTCCCTGGGACTCGTCCTCGGCAGCCAAAGAAGAGGCGACGAGCAGACTCAGGACTGTTGTAGGACTCGGGCTTGGAAATGTGAGTCTGAACACTCAGCAGTGGTTAGACGTCTCTTGGGAATTCATCCAAATGGCACTGCTTCTCTCCCACTTGCCCTGCAGGTAAATCTCGCATGTGGCTTACACAATCTGTTGACTTAAGTAAAGCAAGGGCAGGAGAAGAAAGCTGCTCAGACATCAGGAGAGGCTCATCAGTCCTTTGGGCAAAAGTCTGGGTCACTTCCCCCTCCACAGAGAACTCAGGGTGTCAGCCAGGCCTTGTCTCCTTTCATGGGAGCACGTGCGGGGAGGGTGCAGCAGAACACAGTGCTCAAAACATCAGTGAAAGGACAACAACAATGTATTGCCAAATTCTTCCATATTTTTGGCCAGTGTTGATGCTTAAATTCAGTTTACAGAAATTGGAGTCTGTGAGCTCTGTGTTCTAGTCAAGTCCTCTGAAATCAAACTGAGCAGTGACTGTCCAGGTCTCCCAGGGCTTGGGGAGACGAGGCCATGGCCACTTCCAAACCTCATAATGAGAAACACTCATCCATCCTGCAGACATGGGATGCTCCTAACACACTGTGAGACCGCTCCATGCTCTGCAAGGGCAAGATCTTGTTGGATGCACATGTCTCAGGTGTAAAAGCAGCTGCAGCATGCAAGGCAGGCTCTGGCAGCCAGGGGTCCAGAGGGAGCCCACCCCAGACCCTCCACCACAGGCCTCTGGACTGCTCCCTGCCCTCCTGTTTCCTATTGCTTTTCTCAAACTGTCTCTTCCCCACAACCTACTCCAGCCGTGGGCCCAGCTCCTCCACCCCTGAGCAGGGCAAGAGCAAATGGCCTCCCCCAAAGCAAAAGCCTAAAACCTGACCAGAACAATTCTGACACAGCTGCAGCCACAGATGCTTTGTCATCGGAGTTACAAAGGGAGAATTAATTTTCACAATTAGTGAAAAGGGACAGAAGTAGAGAAAGGCCACCCTGTAAGATGCTGGTCATCATCCCTCAAGATTTTAAACCACTGAAGATGCATTTGGAAGGAAAATCGACCACCTGACCAGCACTGTGAGATGTGGCACAGCTGTTCTGCCTGGTGTGCTAATGACAAGCCCTACCCTGATCATCAACACAAGCTAAGTATAAGGCCAAATTCTGTGTGTAAAGCTTACAATGACCAAGGTCTGCAACAGCAGAGAGGGACTTTGCCACTACAAATATTCCCAGTGCAAGTTCCTGATCCCTGTCTGAATCTCAAAGAGGGCAGAAGAGCTGTGAGGGTGTTGGGCTCCTCAGGAGGCAGGCTAGACACTCAATCCATCTCTCGTATCAGACCTGTGTTAACATTTAAACAGGACCTGCTGTTGTGATCTTTAGCAAGGAGCAGATGTGGTTTTGAGTAATGGTGAGCGTTACTTAACCAGTTATAGTCACTAATGTAATTGACACCTATTCCATCATCCTTAATACACCCACTTCTTTCTCCGATACCATAAATAGATTAGAAAAGTTTCTGCAGATGGCCATGACCCCATTTGTTTGTGCACTTAGCCATGTATGAATCACTCTTGGCTTGTAGCAGCACTCTGGAATTACTGAAAGATAACTAGTCGGCACAGACACCAATAAATGAATCATGCTTTCCACAAGACCAAACCTTTGGGCTTTTACAGACTCCAATTACAAAGTAAGAAGAAAAGAACAAAGAAATTACTCAGTCTATTTGCACAAAGTCATGCAGAGTTGATTCACAGTTTTACAGAATTATTACTGACAATCATTTGTAGGGGGTTAGAGTAACAAACCAGCTACTTTACATATTGGACAGAATGAAGAGATGGAAAAAAATCCCCGAGCCATGTCTTGCACATATTCTTTGAAAAGTAGCCTTGATTTTTGTGCCAGTAACTTTTTTCATCCTTGGTATGCTCCAAGCCTGGGGGTTAATCAGTTTTCATCCGCCAAGGCTAAATTCTGCTCTGCTGGATTGCTTGGGCCAAGTTTGCAAATGTGGGAAATCCTGTTGCACCTGCTGAAGAGCACAAACCATCACAGGCACAATCCCTCAGCTCTGCAGGCTTCAGCAGGGTCTCAGGAATGGTTCAGAGAACTCCATGTGCAAAGGCACTTGCCTCCTAACTGCACGCTTTTGAATGCATACTGCAAGTGAAAAATGACCCAGTCTGAGGCATTTTATTAAAGAGATGTGCGAGACTGAATACACCAAACACAAATGTGTGAACCACTTGAAAGCACTGTGGACATCCACCAACACTGACAACTTGTGAGGCAAGTTTCCAAAGATGTGCAAGGTGTCTTTACGTAACACCACAGTCTGGGACACGCTAACACACACCACACACAGCGAAAAGCACACCCTCTTCTAAATGGAGCATTAGTCTAGTCCTGCACCAGTGAGAAATGGGAAGTCTGACTACCTGGAGGAAAAGGGGACACTGATGGATTACAGCCTTAGCACTGCTACCTCCCTGTACACAGTGGAAAAGCAGCATTTAGTCAAAAAAAATCTAAAAGTGAAGGTGGACTTGATGCCAACCTGAGCCTGAACACAGACAGTGCCCTGGTTGTACTGCCTCTGAGTGGGATGGATGATTGACATGTCTCGGGGCCACATGCTCCAAATCAGCACCCTGTACCAGAGAGATCCAAAAACAGGGATAACGCCCCACTGAGCACAGTCACTGACAGTTTGGGAGGGATGCAAGTCAAATGTACACACAGCACTATTTATCTAAGGCTTACCAGTACCCTTTGCATGTACTGAAGACCCAACTTCCTGGGCGAATTTACCTTGCAAATGAAATGTGTGCCCTGCTTTACACACCTGCTCCAGAAGCAGAGAGCTGCCAGCCTGGGACAGCTCATCAGAGCCACAGCTCAGGAGGGGCCAAAACCAGCACCAGAAGAGCTGCCACACAGCTCTAAACCAATTTGGGAAAACCTGCTTATTTGTTCTCATGCTTGAGGCTGCTGATTTCCAATGAAAGGTATGAACCTCTCCCCAAACTGGATTCAAGATGCTATGGAAATTTAAATTAAAACCTTAATAAACATTCCCAATTCCTACCCCTCTCCATACTACACAAATGAACATGCAGGCACCAACAACCTTCTCCCTCCAACAAGAGTTTATCTGAGGAGTTTATGCTGTAGATAGAAGGGACGGATAAAGGTTCCCAGTAGGATTGTCTTTAGAAAGCTCAAGTCATTAGAACCAAGGTTTCAGGTGCAATGCAAGACTAAAAGGATGCATGTGCTAAACAGTAGTGTGTCCTTCAGAAGGAAAAAAAAAGCTAAATCAGGAACCTGTAGTATTAGGTGGATGCTTGGATAAACACTGTTCAACACACCGCAGCAGAAATGCTAATGCAAGTTTAGTTTTCACACCGGAGAGATTTCAAAAGACTCGCAAAGCTTTGATAATATTTAACATCTTTACTAATTTCCTTTTTGGTGCAATCATAAATTTACCACAGTAGCCAAAAGATCTGGGATGAACTACAAGTTCTAGCTGGCTCCAAAGCCAACAAGAATAATGTGTGCTGTTACTATTTTCTCTCAAAACATACCTCTGCAAAACTGACTCAAAATGAGAAAAGAAATTGTGAAACTGTCATTATAAAGAAGCATTTAAAATGCAGATCAAAGTGCTGCCTTAGAAGCTGTATTCCTTGCCAAATCATCAAAGCTCCCTTTACTCTCAATAGCTCCCCAAATACTCTGATTTGAACGATAAATTCTTACAGCTGAAATTTATCTGCTTTAAAAAAAACAAACAAGCAAGAAAACAACAAAAAAAACCCCAAACCCCACAACTCCTTTCTCTGGTTACCAGCTTCTTCATTAACCAGTTCACTTGGAGCCACTTTCCTGTATTATTAAATTAAGTTTCACAGACGTGTTTATGCCCGCACGCACACACACACACACACACACACACACACAGAGTACCCTGAGACCTCCCCAAGTACTGAAAACTTGTCAGCCCTTGGTGGTGCGTGTGTGCAGGGTCTCTCCAGCCCTCAGAGGGGGGTGTGTGCAGGGTTTCTCCAGCTCTCAGCTCTGTGTCCAGGTTCCAGGTGCTGGCACTCAGGGAGCTGCTCCCACGCTCAGCGCTGGGATCGCCCTTGCCCTGCTCCCCCTACACCCCACACTCACCCATGGCTCCTGCAGGAGCTCCCAGACCACTACTGCATTCCCTGCAGCAAGGAAGCAGCAACGCAGCAGCCACTGATCAGTTCAGGAAGATGGAGGTGAGGGGTCAGATCCTGCTGCCACAGAATTCCTCCCCGTGCCGGACTCAGCTGCGCCGCTCGCAGACGGAGCAGGTCTGGGATGCATTTCCTCACCTGGGACCTGCCCGAGTGACCTACCTCCTGCCACCCAAAAAGAGTTATAAAATAATCACCCAGCAATTCAGCCACACAGACAGGAAGAAATCTGCATTAAAACATCCCCGTCAACACCAATGATTCCTGGGCTTTATGGATGCCTGGGAGTGTGCTCATGGCGTGAACCAAGTTTCACTTAATTGCAGCAAAGTGCCCCTTGCACCTCTCTCCTCACCAGCTCTCCAGCCAGGCTTTGCCACTTTGATGAAACCCACCAGGAGCAGATGCACCATGTATCAGAGAACAGGAGGGATCTGGTAAGACAAACCACACACCAGCACAGGATCTTCCCCCAGGAAGCAAACTGGTTGGCAGTTTTCACATGAGACACCACTGCAAATAAATTACCTTTTTTTCCACTAATTAGGCTTAGCAAATTCTGACAGCTGCCGCTACCTGAATGAAACAACATTGACAGACATGACTGTACACTGAGTTACTCAGGAAAGGAGCTGGATTGTAATTACCCTTTATTAGTGACACCATGTAGTTTGCTATTTCCCTTGGAAAGGTCTCCTCATGTATCTCCACTTATAATTTATGTTTACAAATTCATTCTAAAACTGGATTTATCAAACCACCAACTTCAGCCTGGGAAATCTAAAATTATTAGTATATTTGATGAGCAACAGCAAATAAAAGTAAGAACATATGTTTGTGGGTGCTCTTCTCTCCATTCGCAAAGGAAGCAGTGGTAGCAGCTAATTCAATATCCCAAAAATTTTTGAGAGGTAATCCCAGACCCTACCTTGGGAATTCCTGGCTTTAAGGAAAAGAATATGATTGCTGTTCCCTTCAGTTCTGGTGCTTTACACCCTTCAGTTCTGGTGTTCTCACAACCAGGATCTGAAAACACACTATGGAGGCAAAGCAAACATTCAGGGGTGGAGGATGCCTCCATGCCAGAAGGTAACAGGACTTACTGCAGCAAACACCCTGACACTGACTGAAAAGGAAGAATGAACCATGTCTTGCCTCCACTTGGCATTATAAATGATCACCTCTGATTATACAGGATCATGTCTGGTGCCGTGTGCTGGTCCCGCTGTGCAGCACAGCACAATCCAGGTGTTCACCCACAGGAAAAAAACAAAGTTTGACTATTTTCCCTACATTTCCCTCTCTGTGTCTTTTCATTCTCCCATTCAACATCGATTATAAAACATTAGGATGAAAATCACTACCTGAGGGCACAAAATAAACTGTAATTTTAATAAAGACCCCTGTGCTCTCCAGGCTTAGGGAGTCAGGCCTTGGGTATAAAAGGTGGGACCCACAGAGCTGGGACTGCAGAGTGTCTGGGTCCCCTGGGACAGCCAAGGGCACACACAGACGGTTCTTGGGCCACCATAAGCAAAAGTCAACCATGCTCTGCTCCTCCAGGATCATACCTCGGGATGCTGAGCTCAGCAAAAAGCACAGCTTGTCACAGACACACAACCAGAGCCAGACACAGGGAACGCCCCAGTTTGGCTGAGGTCAAACTGAGATGCCACAAACTGAACATCCTCTGTGCAAGCACTTTTGGGCTTGCTGAAACGCTGGGAGCAGCTCTGGCTTCCCTCCATGAGGAAAACTTTGGAGGAGAATAAAGAAGCACGTGGTGTATATCCACTCTGCCCTGGAATAAGCCATAACTGCCAATGACAGAGTGTCAGGAAAGAAATGCATTTGTCAGAAAAGCAGTCTGGAAGTGGAAAGGAGATGTCATCTCTGGTTCAGCCATATGCATTTGGTTTGTTATTAAACCAAAGAATGTGAGAACCTAGAAGCCTTGGCTTGGACAGGAACCTGCTCTCACGGTTCGCTCAGCCCAGCCGGACACGGCGCTGCAGTCCTGGGCATCGGCCTCGACCCTGGGAGATGCAACGACGCCTCCCAAAAATCCCAAACGCCTCGGATAACTCCTGCAGCACCAAAGCACGAGCAAAGCCTCAGCCCAGAGCCACCCAGCCCGGGGAGAGCTGCCCTCACACCTCCCGCAGGGATGCCCAGGTGCCCGCGGGATGCCCGCCTTGGCACCCGCACCCTCCGGGAGCCGTGCCCGCGGGACGGCCGGAGCGGCCAGGTGCCGGTGCCCGGTGGGGAGGCAGCCACGGCGCCTCGCTCCGCTCCCCGCGCCAAATAATTAGTTATTTACAGCCTCTTCCGCCACGCCGGTCACCCCTGACCTCCTTCACCCAGCCGAGGCGATTAGAGCCCACTGCTGCAGACGTCTGGCTGCTTAGCACCGCCCGGCATATTGGCGCTCCAGCCCGGCGGCGGGCGAGACTCGCGCCCCCGCCCCCAAAAAACCCTTTTATAATCCTAATCTGGGAGCGCCACACACAGAAACCAGCTGCTTCCTCCACCGCAGCGCCGCAGCCGCCATACGGAATAAAGCCTGCGAGGAAAAGGGTTTTGGGCATTTGGACAGTTAACCTATTTAGAGGGTTGTAAATCAGAGAGGAGTTTGCGTGTTCCTCCCCGTGCCACTTTCCTGAAGCGTTCCTGCCTGGTAACTGAAAATTTTGGCTGAAAAATTAAGGAGCATCTGGTGGTAGCTGCTCCGAGGTTCCCTCAAAGTCGTATCAGAAAGATATACAAAATCAAGCGACGGGAGGAGGAAAAACGCTGTAGAATGAATTTATCTCAGGGAGGCTCAGCTCTGCCCTTTCCACTGGAGCCGGGTGGAGGAAGCGATCAGGTAACAGCCCCTGTAGTGCCACCACAGCTCTCCTGTAGCACAGAGGTGAGCGAATGCTGCCCGCCAGCAGCAGGAAATAAATAATAACATTGGTGATAAGAAACCTACCCCAACATGAAATAAGGAAGGGCAGCAATAAGGGAGCTCACTCCAAGGCTCCCGGGAGCTAATGGGAACTCAGCACCTGAGTGTCAGGACCCCAGAGCTGACAGAGGGCAGGGGACAAGTCAGGGAAGGACCTCGGGAGCATCAGGCACGAGGCTTCCACGACACCCATCCGAATCCAGGCAAGGTCTCCTCCGGTGTAATTCACTGTTCCCTGTCCCTCACACCCCCCATCCATAAGCAGCACCTGCCTCTTACCAAGCCTTTCATATGCTGACAAAAATGGGGGGGAAATTATAAACTACGCTATTTCTAAAAAGTCAAAGAGTGAAATTAAAAGCCTGAGTTGTTCCAACAAAACCTCATGCCGAGAGTTGGACTGAAATAGAAGCTTTTTCTTCAAAAGACATTACACATTTTAATTCACAACTTGTATCACAACTATGAGCCTTGATCAAACACAAAGTCTCATCCTTGGGATTCTGTGGGACATAGTTTATGTTCAGCAACTGGCTGACACAAAAAAGAACTGTATCTTCATTATTTATACACTGCTATTGGTATGCACATCTAGCCCGGCCTGTTAAAGTCAGGGAAGAATAATGGTCTATTCAGTACCGGTAGTGTTAATAAAATCAGGCAAATCCAGCTTAGTTTTGTCTGAACACGAATGAGATTAAATCAAGATTAAAAGTGCATACAGTACAAAGGGTATGGTTTATGCTAAAATACAGAATGAACACATTTTAGTACCCGGTATACAAATGCCTGCAGACCTTCTCCGGGACTCAGACACCTGAATTAAACAAGGATGCAGCTGGAGAAGGAGAAGGCAGATGACACTGGACAAAAGCCATCCAAAATACCAAGGGACAGATGCTCTGCAGCCCCGCTGGAGGTAACGGGGCAGATCCCGTGCTAGCAGAAACAGGCACAGCTCAGATGGCTCTCCCTGCACGCACCGAGCGCCAGCCTGCCCCGTCGCAGTGCCAGGCGTATATGCAAAATCCAGACTCTTTCCCAAGTTTTCCTTTTGGGCCATTTTGCATTAGTCTGTGCAGGGTTTGGATTTCACGGCACTGAACAAAGTGCTGAGCAGGGAACAATCCTGACAACCCTCCCGGTCTGGGATGCCTTGAAAACCTTCCCTTTACAGAAAATACCATTTGCTTAAAACTGCCAAAGAGCCCAACTCATTCCTCTCCCCTCAGCAGTAATATTCCTTCTCTCTCACCTCCGTGCGCTTCATTTCCAAGAGGGAAAGAGCACACAGAGAAGTGGTGAATATTTAGGTCAGGCACTGCCCTCACAGCTACTCTGCGAGGGTTGAAAAATATTAATGAAAAAACCCAAATCGCCCTTCGGAACAAAAAGCCCCGAGGGGCTGGAGACGGGGGGGAGAGGTTCCCAAATACAAGCCCTACTCGGGTGTCCGGACCGCGGTGCCCCCCCGGTACCGAGGCGAGGGTGATTTACACGGGGGTAGCGCAGACGCCCGGAGGAGGCTCGGGAGCCCCCAGGCATCACCCCGGCAGGAGGGGAAGGCGCGGGGCAGGGGCACCGGGGCACCGCGGGGAAAGGGCGAGACGCGGGCGGTGATGGAGCCGCGATGGGGAAGAGCGGGGATCTCAGCCCCGCTGCCGGCGGGGAGCGGCCGGGGCAGGCTGATCCCGGGCAGCTCCGCCAGCCCGGCCCGCGCCGTGTCACACCCGCACCGACATCCCAGCGGCAACAGATGAGAGAGCGGGGCTCGCACGGAGGGGGGAGGAAAACCACTCCGGGAAAGCGCATCGCAGCCAAGGGTCCCGGGCGCCGCCGGGAGCCCCCGCGGGGACTTCCCCGCCCGCGGCCCGGCCGCCGGGCACTCC
>VXAX01007569.1:219004-289414 GCA_013399835.1 Leptocoma aspasia | reverse complement strand
TCAGGCTGGAAGGGACCACTGTGGGTCACCTGGTGTCCCACCTCCCGGCTCAGGCAGGGTCATCCCAGAGCACAGGGCACAGGAGTGTGTTCCGGCGGGCTCTGGAATATCTCCAGTGAGGAGACTCCACACCCTCTCCGGGCAATCTGTTCAGTGTTCGTTCACCTGCACAGAAACAAAGTTCTTCCTCATGTTCTGGTGGAAATTCCTGGCCATCAGTTTTGTAGCGTCTTTGTCCTATTGCTCAGCACCACAGAGCAGAGCCTGGTCCATCTTCTTGGCACCCTTCCTTTAGATATTTACACACATTGATGAGGTCCCCTCTCAGTCACCCCTTCTTGAGTCCGAACAGGCCCTGCTCTCTCAGCCTTTTCTCGTCAGAGATGCTCCAGTCATTACTGCAACCCGCCCACCCACAGTGGATCTTCAAAGTACCACCTGCACTGAGCCCACCCAGGTGGGTCCAGTGGCACCCTTAGCTCCCAGCCTCCAGCAGGACCTGGCAGAGCTTCTGCAGATCAGCTCCAAAAGCACCCGGATTTGTGTATCCTGCTGGAAAAGCACCCAAAAGTCAGGCTCACCCTGCAACACCCAGCCAGCTGTGGGGTTCAGCCCCCTTCAGCCCCGGCCCCACAGCACTGAGCCACAGAGCTTCAGCCTCACTTCACACAGACAGGCCCCAGTGCAGCATTTCAGACAGAAAAATGGGAAAGGTTAGAAAAGAGATGTGGGGGATAAACCTGTAAGGGCCAGTCTGGCCATGGCTGAGCTCAGTGAAAATTCTATCATTAGCTCCCATGGTAGTGCCAGTGGTGCTGCTCAGAGCTCAGGAACTATTCCCAACACATTCCCACTTTTGTTTCAAACCACACGCTGTAAAATGGAGTGACCCCATTCACTGCAAGACAGGTAAAAGGAAAAAACCATCATCTCTTCCCTAAGGGCTCATTGTGCCAAGCTTTAGTCGAGACAGTTTTTTTTTTCCCTGGGAAATAAACCTGTGAAAACAAAGGTTTAAAATGAAAATGCTGAAACAAGCTTAACTACAGTGGTGCGAAGTAGCTGCTATAATACTTGGTGAATCCTGTTACTGGGAGATAAAGGCAGCTTCAGTTATCTTCTAAGAAAGCACATTTCCCCATAACTGTTGATAGCTCTGATTTAGGATTTGGGAGTGTCTGAGGCATCCCCAGCTGGGCCTGCATTCCCCAGAGATGCTGCTGGGAAGATGCACCGAGGTGGGGACAGGCGGCCAGCCAGGAGAAATCCTATCCCTATAAAGCTGAAGCAATCACAGAAGATGGATGGTCTCAAAATTTGGGTCAGAGACAGTGGCACTCATTGGTGAGGTTTAACCTTTGTTTCTCTGCCCAAAAAAGGAATTTATTTCTACATGACTACTACAAACTAATGTTAAATACCCAGCTGTACTTTACTCCTGCAGCCCCATCCAGTCCTGTGAAAGTGCCTGGAGAGAAGGAACAAGGAATTGCCAGGTTGTTTAATCTTTTACTCTTTGCCACTTGACAGATGGTAACTCCCAACAATTACTAGTCCAAAGGAAACACGGATTGTGTGGCTCGGATAGAAACGAGCTTTGAGAAGTTTGTGCTTCCCAGCACTGAGCACACGTGAATTATCCAACAAGTGCCATTCCCAAAGGCAGGGGAAGGTGCTGGGGTGGCATCAGAGGTGGGAATTGGTGTGCAGGGAGATTAGAGACAATTATGTGAAAAAATCTGTACTAGAACTGGAGATACAGCATTTCCAATCCTATTTTATATTTTGTTCCCTGCCTCAGTTTCCTCATCAGTAACGCAGGAGGAGTAATCCTGATTCCTTCCTGATTCCTTCCTGATTCCCAGGTTATTTCCGGGGACTCAATTTATTTTGTGGCAGTCAGATTTTTAGAAATGCTTTGTGAAAATGTGAATAAACATTACCCCTGTTACAACAACACTGGGCCCACCAGCCCCAGAAAGGATATCAAGGAAGTTAAAGCCAGGCACGCACACGGTCAAAATTCTGAAGACAAATTCCAGGTCAGATATGCTTTATCAATCAACCCACTTTTATTATTATTTATCTGGAAATATATCTTTATATTATGTTTAAAACACTTGGTAGTTGAACATTAGCGACACTTTTCCAAAGGACCTTGCTTGACTGGCCTGAAAAGGTGGCTGGAAGCTTATCTGAGCCTACCAGCTTGCAACTAACATCCTTTGCACTTAAAACACGTAGCACTGCCATAAATAAATCAAGGTGAAGACTGCACGTGTCCCCTTGTCATGTGAGATCCCAGCTGGCAGCACCAGCCCTGCCACCGCTGCCGAGCCCTCTGAGCTCTTCAGCCATGAGGATGTGGCCACAGTTCACCTTTGATTCAGAATTCTTGGATTTTAAGACAGTTGGGACACCCTTAAACAGTCTCAAGAGAGTGAATGCAGCTCTAAGGAGTGGATTATTCCTCTGAGGCAGGTCAGTTCCTTGAGTGGAGGGTCCTTCTCTGCAATCTCTGCTGCATCAGGCATGGCTTTGCCTTCCAAAAGGCTTTGCCTTCCAGAAGGCATCAGCCCTGGGCACAGGGACAGGAGATGGGGTGGCCTGAGCAGTGGCACTGCCAGAGCCCGGTGCCCAGGCTGCACTGGAGCTGTGCCAGAGCCTCCTGCCCTCACCCCATGAATCAGCTTGTTCTAGGGGGAGTTTTTACAAGTTCACAAAGCTTTGGTGGATAAAGGCTCCCGTTTCAGGTGCAGGCTGCTGCAAGTTCACACATCTTCCCAACCTTCTTTAAAAATAAAGAAAAAGTAACTGTTTGCAAGTCGATGCTGGTTTAAAAATGCTGTTTACCACCTTCTCCATTTCATCTGAACGACTCATGTGGCTTTAAGAATAATCAGCATTTTTCCAGCATGATTTAAGAACAAATAATTAAAGTCATCCCAGATGGGCTTGTAAAAATTAAAAGTACATCAGCTAACTTAAATGCTTTACCCTGTTCTTTGTAATGACACCATCCAGCCTCCAGCCTAATGCATTTGTCAGAGCTTCTGTCCCAGCAGCGAGTGCTGCTCATCTGTGGGACATTTCCAGAACACACTGTTGTTGATTTTGGCTCCTGTATTCTGTCACTGATCAGCTTTTTTCCACTTCTTTTTATGTTTTCCCTGGAGACACCTCAGACGGCTCCAGGATGAGTCTGGAACTGCGAGATCTCCCTTCACTTCCTGGGTTTGCTGTAAAATGTCAGGGAAAGCCAAGGCTGGTCCCTGGGCCTCTGATCTGCAGCCATGGAAAGGGACACACAGGAGCTCTGAGATCATCTGGGATCCTTGGACAAACGGAAGGACATGGCCACATCAGTCTGCCGTGGCTAGTCGTGGATGTAACGTGATTTTGCTCAGTGCCAGTCCAGAAGTCAGGCATTTGCCTGTGCAGTCACATTGAAATCTTTCCTTTTATTCCTCACTGCAACACTCCAGCATCACTTAGATCATTACAGTGCTACGGATAAATTCATGAAGTGTAATGGAAAAGCAAGATCCATCTGAGAAATAAGTAACCTTAAGAGTCAAATGGTGTTCAAGACAACTTAAGAAAAAACAAAACAAAAAAACTCCACAACTCCCCAAAGCTTTGTTAACTAAATAGTTGTCCATTAAAGAGTCCAAATATTTCACAGGATTAGTCTTTGGATTAATGTTAAATCGATACGCACTAACGCAATAGGGCAATAGTTACCATGGTGAATAATTCTATATTTATTTTCAAGCAAGCCTTATTTCTAACAATTCCAGACATGGTTTCCACTTTCTGGTGACTAACCTCTCAGTTTAAGTTTATTTTTCTAACTGCTTGGTACCAAAAGCTCAGGTTTTCTCCCCAGCAATTAGAACAGGATCTGTGCTGCCAGAGGAGAACAATGCCACGGGGACATGGATGCTCAGCAGCTTTAGTTAAGGGTCCCACTCAGGTTTTGTTCCCAACCAGGAGGGATAAAACTCAGTGAGTATTTGACTGTGATGAAAATTTTTCACTGAAGCCACCAGAATGTAATTCCAATACATTCTGTCTCATTTGGGGCCTGATATAACTCCGGGTGACATCACTGGAAAGACTCCACCCTACCTTCACATTTCATTGAGGCACTGGTAGGAAATACATCACCCTCTGAATTCACAGCTCCCCGCCTGAGCACACCTCATTTCCTTGTGCTAGAGAAACCAGGATGGCACGTGTAAAATAAAACAGCGCCGAGGGAAGAGTTCTAACTGCATAAACATAAAACAATCCCTGACTTTTAACAGGCATTTTGGAGAGGGGAATGGCGCTCTGGAAAGCAAACAAAGGTGACCCTGAGCTCTGGCACGGCCAAGTGAAGACTTCGGGCTCATCCGAGGAAGCACCCGAGTGATGCTGGAAGGCAGTGGAACCCCCCAGCAGCGCTCTGGAAGCGGAGCAGCTGCGGGCAGCTCATGGCCTGAAGTGTCCTTGTTCGATGGCCACCTACACCCACTGCAGGAACACCCCGCACGCACACGCTCCCGTTTGCCAAAGCGCCTTTGCTGCGCTTTGGTGCTTTTGTTTCTCGCAGGAAAGGTGAGCCCAGCCAAACCCCGGCTCCGCTCCGCGTTTTTCCGCCCGGACGCGCACGGCTGGGCTGGAGCTGCCGGGCAGGGCAGGCAGCAGCTCGGGACGCACCCCCGGAGCCCCTCCGCGCCTGCCACAGGGAGANCGGGCGGCGGCGCCACGTGGGGCGGGGCCGTGACCGCGCCGTGACCCGGGGCCGCGACAAAGGCGCAGCGCGCGCCTTCCCGCGCCGCCGCCTTAAAGGGACAGCGCGGGCCCCGCGCCGCCCCGACCCCCGGCGCGGCAGGCTGTGCCCGCCCTGGGTGTGTCGCGGCACCCGCGGCGCTGCCACCGCTTCCTGCCCCGGTCATGAACCGGCTCATCCGCCCGTACGCACAGCAGGCAGGGACATACGGCATCACCTCTGCGGGGTGTCGAGCGGTGACCGTGCCCTGCCCTGAGCTGGGCACAGCCGGACGGACGGACGGACAGACAGCCAGGGCTGTGCCTGCACCGGCCGGGCAGGACGGACAGGCAGNAGAAACCAGGATGGCACGTGTAAAATAAAACAGCGCCGAGGGAAGAGTTCTAACTGCATAAACATAAAACAATCCCTGACTTTTAACAGGCATTTTGGAGAGGGGAATGGCGCTCTGGAAAGCAAACAAAGGTGACCCTGAGCTCTGGCACGGCCAAGTGAAGACTTCGGGCTCATCCGAGGAAGCACCCGAGTGATGCTGGAAGGCAGTGGAACCCCCCAGCAGCGCTCTGGAAGCGGAGCAGCTGCGGGCAGCTCATGGCCTGAAGTGTCCTTGTTCGATGGCCACCTACACCCACTGCAGGAACACCCCGCACGCACACGCTCCCGTTTGCCAAAGCGCCTTTGCTGCGCTTTGGTGCTTTTGTTTCTCGCAGGAAAGGTGAGCCCAGCCAAACCCCGGCTCCGCTCCGCGTTTTTCCGCCCGGACGCGCACGGCTGGGCTGGAGCTGCCGGGCAGGGCAGGCAGCAGCTCGGGACGCACCCCCGGAGCCCCTCCGCGCCTGCCACAGGGAGACTCTGGGAGGAGGAGGAGGAGGAGGCTGTGAAGATGCCCCTGCCTTACGTCGCCATTCAGCGGCAGCACAGGGCGAGCCCGAGCCCTCCTCCCGCCATCACCGTCACTCGCGGGGTACCACAAAGGTATCCCCAGGAGTGCCCCCTCGGTCTCGCAAACGCAGCGGGACCGTGTCCTAGAACAGAACTGGCCTCGGCCGGCGGGGCGCGGCCCCTTTAAATCGCGCGGAGGCCGCGGGGCAGCCCCAGATGGCCCCGGTGTCACGGGCAGGCGCTGCCCCGCNCTGCCCTGAGCTGGGCACAGCCGGACGGACGGACGGACAGACAGCCAGGGCTGTGCCTGCACCGGCCGGGCAGGACGGACAGGCAGGGCTCAGGCCGGGCAGGACAGGCAGGACAGACGGACAGGCAGGACAGACGGACAGGCAGGGCTCAGGCCGGCAGGACAGACGGACAGGCAGGGTTTGTCTGCGTCCACCGGGCAGGATGGATGGACGGACAGGCAGGCAGGGCTGAGCCATGAAGTCCCCCGTTCCCCGTGCAGGCCGAGCCTGCCTGGCCCGTGCCCTTAAACTCAGCTTTCCTTTAGGCTTTCCTCGTTTCCCAGCCTGCCGGTGCCGGGTGGGACAGCGGCACCGTCCGAGCTGCTGGCAGTGACCCGGAGCGCCGTGTGCCGGGCCGGTGCCGAGCTCGTCCCCGGGCAGCTCGGAGCCCCTGTGCCCGCACAGGGCACGGCTGGCACCGGCACCGCTGCCCCGTAAACCTGCGAGGGGGGAGGCTTCGGCACCAGCGAGACAGAAAAGCAAACAAACGCAGGGCTAGGAAAGAGGGAGGATCCTGGAACACAAATGCTCCCATAAATGTCTTTTCCATAAGTCTATTTACTCAGCTGCTGAAATGACTTCAACTGAGTGATTAGTCTTACATGCTAAAACCAATCCATCCATTCTCTTCTCTGATGGTCCAAAATCCTACATCTGGTACTTTAACTGCAGTCTATTTCCCCCCTTTTGTTCCAAAGAGAGCGTTTCTGCAGTATTTGATCCCCAGATGCACTGTATCATCACAGTTTGGGCTCAGAGGTGAATCACAGACATTAAAGGTGGTTGTCTCAGTCGCACTCGGCTGCAGAGCGCTGAATCCTCCCTCACAAAGAGACAAAACTGATAATTTGAGAGCCTGCTTTTCAAAGAGAACAAAGAGAAGGTGTTTTAATTTCAGATGGGAAAACCCTTAAAATGTACATTTGACCTCCTGTACTGCCTTGGAGTGTAGTAGCCCCAAACCTGACATGCTGTTTCTGGGGATGAGGCTCTTTGGGGATCTTCTGGTTCCTAAAATACAAGCCAGGAAAAACAGAGGCCTTGAAGACTTTGTGTGAGGACAGATCATCATCAGCAGCCTCAGTGATTCCCTGAGCTTGAAACTGCCTGTGCATTGTGTATTGTACATCCAGGTGATATACAATAAAGTAACACAGGACATACGTAAAACATCAGCCCCTGCCCATTACCAATAATCTCTAGTTTTACTGGAACATTTTAAAAAGCCAAATTTTTTGCATTTCTTCCACAAATCACGTGGAGTGTTGCCTGAGCCTGGTACTATTTGGCACAAAGAGAACTTACAGGCACGTCTAATTAAATCGTATGAATCAGGGATATTGAATTGTTGAAGGTTTTTTTTCTTTCCTGTTGTTATTGCAGTTTTGGATTTCTAATGATTCCGATAAGCTACAAAATTATAAATTATAAGGTTTAAGAGAAAACACAAAAAAGACACCGTTTTGGGACTCCAGGGAACATGTGTGAATCTGATTTTCTAAATGAAAAGAGTTATAACATCAGTTAAAACCTAAAGGCTTCACTTTTTCAAATCTTTTATGCTAGATTTTATACAGCTAATACATCGCCAATGTTTCCAAGGAAACCAATATGCCCTGTTCTCTCTGAAACAAATCTCACTATTAAAACAATTAAAAACTTAATCTGCGTTCTCCTCCCTCCCTCTCCCTCTCTGCTTTTAGTATTATCACATGCATTTTAATTAAAAACATGAGTGCAATAAATTTTTTACACATACGTAGGCTACAGCGTAAATTACCTAAAGGAACCTTGGCTCCAGAGCGTAATAATCGGGAACGAAATAAATCACAACAATTGAGCAAAGCCCAATTAAGAGGAGCCCTGACGAATCAATTACAGCCCCTGCTCATCTCTGAAGGCCACCGGCCGTAGCTGATGGAGAGGAGTTTAGAACTCAGCCTGGCTGTGGGAAAGGCGTTGGATGTGGGGCACACAAATCCCTGTTGGTTGTGGGGTACACAAATGCCTGCTGGATGTGGGGCACACAAACCCCTGCTGGATGTGAGGCACACAAACCCCTGAATCTCAGCTGGTGGGACAGTCCCGGCTGGAGGAAGCTCTGGCCAGCCAGAGAGGAAAGGCAGCTCCCACAGGGCTCCCACCACGCTCGGCTCTTGGGAAGGAATGCTCCCGGGTTTTTCTGCGGGGGGAGCGAGCACAGTGGGGTTTAAGGTCACGGCGGCTCCGGGATGCAGCCGCTTCCCATCCCGCTTCCCATCCCGCTTCCCATCCCGCTTCCGCAGAGCCTGCAGCACGTGTAGGCACCAGCGCTGAGCAGCGGAGAGGGCGGATGCCAGGGGATGGAGCTGCCTGAAAGCTGACCACGGGCTCCTCTGTAAAAGGTGTGTAAATGTGGTGCTTAGGGACAGGGCTTAGCGGTGGCCTTGGCAGCACTGCGGGAATGGTTGGACTCGATGACCTGAGAGGGCTTTTCTAACATAAACCATCCTGTGATTCTATGAAATGAATGCAGTGAGAGCCCCCAACACCTGCACCTGCACCCGCTCACTGACACGCCACAGTGCCTGGAGAAAGAGGGGGCTTGAAAATCCATCACTGACAGAGAGCTCCGAAAATCTGATGGGGCTTTAGAGCAGTGTCAGAGCATCTCCCTCCCAAGCTGGGTGGCTTGGCAGGGATGAGTCAACTGGCCCCCTTCTTTTGAGGAAGTTGTGTGTTCTGCCAGGATTCTTTGTGTGAGATTTGGGACGTGCAGGCCTGAGCTGACAGCCCAGGTCAGTGCTGGAGGCACCTTCCATCGGCAGGAGCGCAGCCCAGTCCCAGGGATGGCAGCACTTGGATAAGCTCTGCTGCACTGCCTGAAGCCTCTCCTGGCTTGTTTGTATTGACTTTGAGAGCACCATTGCTGTCCCCAGGAGTTGGAAAACAAACAGGAGCCCCCGGTGCCAGCGGCAAGGAGCTCAAAGCCTGCCTGCAAACACACAGCTCGGGCTCTGTGCTCCGAGCGCTTTGCTGGTTTGATCTGAAGAGGCATTAGGATCCAGCCGCGGGGCTTTGGGGTCTGCCTGCCGAGGAGAGGGAGCTGCAGGTCAAGAGGCTCCTGAAAAGAGGAAACGGGCTCCAAGCAGGAGAAGTGAATGGCCCCGGGAAGGCAGCAAACACAGCCCCGCTCTTTGTTTCCCCCGCATTGTGCTCCCGGCCCTGCTGCTGCTCTTGGGCTCGGCCCCTCTGTTCCCCCCGTGTGCGCCACTTCACTCCGTGACAAGAGCCCGAGCACGGAGCAGGCGGCACGGGGATGTTTCATGTGGATCCAAGAGCTAAATCTGGCCCTGGCTTGTGTGCTGCCCCGGCTCCCCAGGGAGCAGAAGGGAAATGCAGCCAGAGCCGCTTCCTGCAGCATTGTCTGAGCACTGGGACATCCTTCTGCCCGCGCCGGCCAGGGGCAGGCACCGGCGATGGGGTGTCTGAGAAGCTTCCAGTTTGCCTCACGCCCCTGCTCAGGGCTGGACAGGGAAACTGGAGTGGGGCCCAGGCTCTGTCCTCCCTCCCTGGGATTCCCTCAGGCATTGGGTTGCCCAGAAGATTTAGGGAAATGAATCCTGCTCACTCCTTCACACACATCTTTTAGGGTACTGCGTGTTGCTGTGTGCTCTTTGCAAATGCAGTTTCCTGTGAAAAAAAACCCCAGCCTTGCTAACATCCCACATGTAATGTGATACATTCCCATTCATACACACTTCCCACCACTCCGACACGCTGCACTGTACAACCAGAGAGACAGAGAGTGTACGGCACGTCTGCACTCAGAAATACCAAATTCTTCTGGTGTGCAGGGGGTGACTTGGGGTTATTTGGGTGTGTTCCCCCCCTCCCCCCCACCCCGTCCTTTTCCAGAAGAGTTTGGAAAATTACTTTCCACCATCTGCCCTGCCAGAGCTAGGAAATATTTGGAATACGTTCCATTCTCCTAATGAACACGCAGCAGCAGGGGTGCTGCAAATGAGAGAGACAAAATCTTTCTAATGAACAACAAATGAACTAGAAATCACATCTACATAGCTTCAGCTTTTGTTGCCTATAGCTTTAGGGTGATTCATGGAGACAAAAATCAATGAATGTGCTGTAGACCCAGGTCTAGCACGGCGTGCAGAAGTCTTGTCGTGACCCAAGCCATATTTGTTTTGGATACAAATACAGACTCTCACTAGCTTCCTTTTCCTTAATTGACAAAAAAGTAGGGGAAGAATTTAAGCATGGTTCCTACAACTCTTGTTAATGCTCTTCTGAATGTGTTAAATTTATAGGATACCATCAAATGAGTATTAGTATTCATGACACAAATCACATTGCTTCCAACTGGTGTATAGAGCTGTATCATGCTCTTTTGTTAAAAAAATAATGTGCTCCAACTGAAGAAATTAGTGGCTCTTTCTCAGAGGAAAAGGGCCAAAAAGCTCTGCTTGATCCACATTCTTCAGAGACTGGGGGTGGATGTTGCTGAGCATGGACAGGGGTGAATTTCCAGATCCACCACAGCAGAAATTAAGGGCTTTTCTCAAGTATGTGCCTCTATGAATATGCAATTAGCTGCTCTTCCTTTAAGAGTTTTGCCTGCTGCCAACCAGCCAGACATAAGCAAGTTTCCACCCAAGGCTTTTGGTGTCAGAAACTTGGACATATCAAGTGGAAACCTCAGTTCAAGGCTCAGATGCTGCACAAGGGACAGTGTGACCCATCCCAGCTGTCCTTAGCACAGAAGTGTGAGGAATAAGGCATTCCTAGAGGTGCAACTGATCCCATCCTTCATAGCAAAACCTCTGATCAGATACTGGGACTTTTCTTCAAGCCTCCTCAGAGGCAGATTTATTTTCTTACACCAGACCACAAGCTCTAAGCCCAGAATACTCAAGGAGTGACAAGTGCCAGCAGAGAACTCAGTCATCTCCAAAGCTGAGGCATCTCTCAGCTCCTCCCTTAAAGGAAAAGCCATGGGAATGCTTCCAGCCTGCACTGAAAGTCATCCCACTGGCTGTGGCAGGGCAAAAGCAGCATTGCCAAGCCAGCAGATGTGAGTGCTGGAACAGCTTTCTGAAAGTCTGGGCAGAGCTGCACAGAGCAACCCCATCCCAGGGGATAAAAGTGGTGGCCAGGTAGGTGCTGCTGTACAGGGACAGCAATACCTGCTCCTCTCTGCAATCTCTGCATCCTTCCTGGGGTGCAGGAATGTCAGGATAGAAGGCATTGCACTGGCTTTCCTCTCTGCACCTGATGTTCTCACCTGCTTCTGTGCTGAGGTGCTGATTTTTTGGTGAGTGCCCTCATTTTCTAGGAGCCTGACTCTGCAATTCCTTCAAGCATTTAACCTGCAAGAAAGTCAGCAGTTTCCCCAACAAGACCTTACATGACCAGGCCTCCTTATTTAATACCATCTTCCGCACACCCCTTCACCTTCCTTGCAGTTTCACCCTCTGAAAGAGCACTTGGATTCAGCACCTCAGACTCATTAAATAGCCACTTGCTTTCCCCTTGTTCCTGGTCTCTCACATTAAAGCATGTATTAAAAGGAAAAAAAAAAAAAAAAAAAGGAAAAAGAGAGAAACAGAACGTTCCTACAAAAAAGCAATTTCTTGGCTGGCCATTTTTTTTTTAAACTCCCCTCAATATGGCAGGAGATATTTATGTCTGAACAAATCCTTCTCCCTCCCAATCAATCCAGCTTCCCTTGCTTCTGCAGTGCAGTCACACTGTTTCTATCAGTCTGTTACTGTGAAAATTAATGTGACAACACAAAACTCAGCATAATGACTAAAGGTGTGTGAAATAGTCCTGGAGAAATACAAAGTGACTTCAAATGCAAGGTATTTCCTCCTTCCCCTTTCTCCCATCCTACAAGCTGCTGCAGTTCTGAAAATGGGACAGTTTTCAAAGAGACTATATTTGCAGAGCAAAGATGGATGCTATTTTTATTGCAAATTAGCAGATTTTTTAGCAGATCCAACCTCATTTGCAAGTGAAAGTGACTCTACTTACCATGCAGATATAGGTCTTATGCTGGAAACTCATGGAAATTCATGTTTTGAACATACTTAGAGAAGAAAAAAATAGCCCCTGCCTTTATTTCTGGCTGTGACTTGCTCCAGTGAAGCAACACCAGCGGGGCAGCACGTCTTGGCTGAACTACTACATTCTGTGAGCAAGTGGGAATGAACCTGAAACAGTTTTTAGCTCTGCTCTGTGAACTTCTGGGGGCTGGGGACTTCGAGGAGTCCACAGAGAAACGAGAAAAGGTATTCAGCTGTTAGAGAGAGAAATTTGCTATCCAGGGATCCACAATTCCCTTGGAAAGTTTTGAATACTCTGCATATATATATTTTATATATATATATATATGCCCAGCTGGGGTTGTCCATGGTCTGCACTGATGTGAAAAACTACAATTACAATGTAGTAAACAGTAACAGGGAAAAACAATCAGTTAACAGTTAGTCCTGCAAAAAATGCCCTTTCAGAATGCCAAAACTTTTCATTAAATTGGAAAAAAAAATATCTGGTGAGTCATTTAAGCCAAGAAAAATAGTTGAAAAAAATAGGGAAATAAAGCACCGCATTTGAGTGCGCTGAATCCAAAGATTTTCATTGGGTTTTGGTTCTAAATGGCATTTTTCAATTAGAAGTCAACCTACAACTTGAGAAAGGTAAGCAAAAGGTTAAACAACTCCCAAATAAACCAGGAGAAAAAGTCATTACATCCCAAATGATGCCAGTTGTGTCAGGTCCAAATCCACATCACAAAAATTACCAAGAAATTGGGGGAGTGAGAGAAAAAACTGTGCACACCTCTAAAATCCTCATACAACATTGGGGCTGGATTCCCAGAAGTGCCAGTTTGGATTTGGTCACAGCCCCACCATGAATGAAGAAGATTTAAAAAAAAAAAAAAAAGTTATAAAAATCTTCATTTTAATATGGGCATTGAAAGAAGAAAGTGAAAAATAGACCAGCAGGCAGGAAAAGCAGAGAGCTCCTATTTCAAGAAGTGATTTGAAGAGAGCAATTCCTACCTGCCAAATTTGCACATGCATTCCTTCAACCCCGAGCTATGCAGCAGGTGTGAACCTGTTTGTACCTCTCCTGACAGCAGCACGGGGGGAACCAGCGGTGCAGGTATTCAGGGATGGAACAAATCCTTCTGGCAGATGCCAGCTTTGCAGTGCTCTGCTGTACATGGAAAAGCAGAAGGTGAGTGTCAGCCCTGCTGTTGTGTTGCAGCCTGATGGGCTCAGCTCTTTCTCCTCACGTCCCTGTGTATTTTTGGGGGATACAGCTCTCTTTTCCATCATGTCCATGAAAAGACACCCCACATTCCTGAGCACTGTTACTGTGGACTTCAGTGAGGTTATTTTCACCACAAGCGAGTTCAAAGTCAGAGGTAAAACATGTTAAAACCACCTAAATTCATCTTACAAAAAAGACAAATATTTAAAGGCGAAGTTGTAAAAAAGGAAACACAGATTAAAGTCTCAGGGACAGCAGCCCAAAGCTTCTCTGTGAATACACATTTCACATCAGATATTTTAATGCTCCATATACCTGTCCCAGACACCAACTCATTCCCCTTGGATTGAGGACACCCTTGGACTGGAATTGTGCTGGTTGTACTTTTACCAACACAGGCCACGGTGCTACAACAGAAATTACATTTTGAAAACTGAAAAACACATTTCACAGTTCTTACAGTCCTTCTTTTCCTTAAGATGGGTACAGGGGATATATTTCCTTATTCCTGACAAAAAGATCAGAGTATTCTTTTGTGAGCATGAGGCAGCTGATCGTTTGTAGCAGGCATGAATTATTGCAGTGTCTCCATCCAAACAAGTGAACATCTGTATCCCATTTTCACTGGCACCACGAGATACCTGGCGCAGCCCCAAAAGGGAATGTTTAGCTACAAGGGTTTAAAATATGCATTAATTTGCTGTTGTGTTATCTTCTGGTATTCTCAGCTTTTGAAAAAAACCCAAAAAACTTTATCAGTGAAGTCCTCCCACTGTCTATTTGCCTTGCTCTGGCCCAGAATGAAATGAATTAAGTAAAACAGTTTTGAAAGCCTCATTTGTTTTCCCTCCTGAGGAGCAATGCTTATGGAAGCCAGTTGGAGCAGGACTCTGGGGAGGATGGGACATTTCATGTCGCTCCCTCTGCTGCTGCTTCTCTGCAGAGGGGAGCTGTTCATTTATTCAACCCTCCCAAGGACAGTATCATTGCGAGAGTGATTTTCAACAATTCAAGGGTGGGGGGGTCTGTGGAAAGGAAGTCTGGAAGCTCTTTTAGTCCACTGTTGCATCCTTAGCTTTTGAAAATATGTTTTTGTTGAAAGCAAGGTGTGTTTTCCCAGCAGATCATTATCTACAGCCATCAACCAACTCGTTTAAAACTCCAGGGCACAAAAGCTCCTTTTCTGTGGCTTTCAGCTCAGCCACGACCTTATATCCAGAATCTGCTTGGGATGAAAAAACCTTCTGCTAATGAAATTATGTTTTTCTTAGCTGCTTAAATTTACCTGGTCCCTCCTCTTTGCAATCCCAGCTGGGTGTCCCCCACCTCAGACAAAAGCTCTTTTGGGGTGATCCCTATTTCACCATGACTGGCACTGGAGGCAAGGGGAGTGGGGATCACCCCAGCAGTGTCCCCAGCTGCTGGTTGCAGTCTGTCCAGCTCAGAAACCATCCTTCACCCTCCACCTACCCCAGGCTTCAAAGGAGTCACAGATACCTCCTTTAAATGCTTTCTTAGCACTCCCCATTTCTAATGATTTCTGTTTAAAAGGGGAAAACACAGCCTCAGCACAGTGTGTGCTGTGACTGCTGCCTGTGCAATATTCCTCACATTTTAACTCATATTCCTTGGCTGTTTACACCCATTTGTAGCTCTCCGTCAGGGCTGTGGGGAAGGGGATGCCCATTTTCCCTGCATTTGTACAAGCACTGAGCAGCAGGGCTTTACTCCAAGCTGCTGGAGCTCCTAAATGGTTACTACCAGTTGTATTACTGCTGCTTTGGTCAGTCACGGTGGCTGCACTACTGACTGTCTTTCTACAGCCAGCAAGTGCTCAGTCCCCACCCCATTTGCTAGAGGGACTCCTGAAATCAAAGCCACTGTCACCTCAGTACTCAGTGACAGTTTCATTAACACCTCCTCATATGTGACTCCACTTTAACTCCCTGGGACAGGTGAATTAGGCAGACAGGGACATTTCCCCTGGTAGATTAAAAACGTTCTGGGTCACTTCTCTAATATTTTGCTGCACATGGAAGTCACTCAATCCTTCAGCTACATTGAGAGTGACAAAATGTGTTTGGCAGGGGCTGCAGTGCAGGGGGAGCAGGGTCCCTGCTGAGGCAGCTGTTCCTGCACATTCCTGCTGGGCACCCCCTGTGCTGGCCACACAGGAGGAGCCTGCAGCAAACTCCTCCAAATGGGAAGATGAGAAAAGTCCTTGAGTAACAACTTGGCCTTTCTCCATAGCTGGGAAACTGAGGCACCCAAGGCTGATGACTGCATCTAAGCCACAGATGGCCAGAGGGCTTCAGGCAAAGCTGGGCACCGAGTTTTGATCCAAGCTATTTAGACCACACATCATGTCTGATGACTAAAATGATGGCGTTAATACTCTGCTTCAAACTCTGCTTGGCTCTGGAATAAGAGACAATTAAAATTGTAGGAAAACTCCTGTCATTAAATGTCCACGGTGAAGCTGAACTGACAAATAAGAAACAAATTCACAAATATCAGTAAACAGCATGTTGAGCCATAGAAATAAAGAGGAAAGAAGTAAACAAGGCCATGTCACCATAGAAAAATAGAGTTACACCAGTACAGCTATAACTGCCCTGGAAACCTCTCATCTCAGGGCAAGGAGAAATTATGTAGTTCTTTCTACAGAATTTCTGAAATGGCTTCAGAAATTAAGTAGTCTGCAAAGAGTCTTGCTTTTAAGTCTCTTCACTCAGGAGGATATTTAAAAAAAAATCTGCATAAGTTAGAGTCACCCCTCACCTAATACTGAGTATTTTCATAGACAAAGTGGAAGCCTTGTCACAGCCCCTGTGCAAATAAACTCTCTCCACTTTTTGGGGGATTCTCCTTGCAGGATCCTCTCCAGTGCTGCTCCCCGAGTGTTTACTGGCTGTTAACTGGGCTCCCTCTCAGCCTCCAATCTCGGAGAGCATCAAAGGGGAAGGAATGCCACTTGCCTAAACGTGATAGACTATTGCTGCAGGCAGGAGTAACTTGTGCTGTCAGTGTTCAATTAGCACCAAGTTAAACTAAATGTCTTGTGAATATTTCATAACGATCTGCCAGCATCGTATCTGAACTCTCTGGCTTTTACCAAGCCATTTCCCTTCCAAAGTGACATGATGTGGAATTAAAGAGGAATGATGAGCCAATCTTGCTTGTTTGAGTATCTGCTCAAGAATTACACTGTATAACTAAAAAGTAGTAATAATTTTTAAAAAAAGCACAAAATACCCCAGCAACAACTGTCACCTAAAATTATCCTTTGATAATAAACTGTCTTTGAACAAAGTGAGAGTTTACACACAATTCTTTTTCTGACTGTAAATTTATTGCAGCTTTCCCATTCACTTTGCGAGTTGCAGGAGCTGATGTAAGCTTTTATATTTCCCATTTGTTTTTCACACAAAGCCGAGGAGTTAAATGGGTTGGAATAGACCTTAAAAGCCAGGGCTAACTTTATCTCGAACTGCTGAATGTGTGGCAAGCACCAGGTGAGCTGCAGGAGCGAGCCAGCCTGGGCTGTGCTGCGTGCGAGAGGCAGCAGCTCCGCGGTGGGATCTGGGGCAGAAAAAAAAAAACCAAAAACCCACACAAATGCAAATAACTCGGTGCTGCAAACCAGCCACTATGCAGACACGCAAATCCCAGACTGCAAAGTAGCTGTGGGATCTGCCTCACCTGCCTGGGGGTCCTGGGCACTGTCCCCAGGGAGCTGACAGCCTCACAGCAGGAATTGGAGTATCCACTGAGCCCTGGCAGAGCAGGAGAGAGCTCCAGAAAGCAGAGGCAGCAAAATCTCTGAGGTCACTGTGCTGATGGCTCACAGTCCCCTCTGAAGGACAGAGGCCTTCTCCAAAGAGGGGAAGGTGCCACAGGGCACCAGGAGCCTTTCCAGCTGGGGCTGCCAGCAAGGAGATCAGTTGGTTCCAACACTTAATGGAGCAAAGCCACCAATTCGCATCAGCTCATCCATCACAGCCCCAGATGATAAATGATCCTGGGTTTGCACCAGCCCAGGCTGATGATGCTCTGCAAAACACAGCCAAATTGTCCAGCTCTGCTTGCTGAGGAGAGGTCCCCTCAACCGGGGAAGGGCAGGCTGAACTAGAAACTTCTGCTGGCCTGGCTACATGGGCTGGGATGAATGTTCCTGGGCAGCTCCTAGGCACGAGCAGAACAAGTGCTGAGACAGGTTTTTAAGTTAACTCAGCAAGTAAAGAGCAATGGTGAGTCTGAAATAACCCCACGGACTGAATCATTTCCCTTGGCCAATGCCAAGTGACCCATGGCTACTCTCACCCAACAGTGCTGCCTTTGGGTCTGGAGTCTCATCACCCCCAGATTTTACAGGAAAATAGTTACCATTTATTAGCTATCTGCCCATAAAGAGAAAAAAAATAAAAGTCACACCTCTTTTGGTAGCGAAGATTTGGTGAGAAAAGCCACATGGGAGCTATTTTACAGCACTGAATGCAATAGTTACCTGTTGCTGCAGCTGTATTGAAGTATCAGATAAAACTTGCTCCTATAGGCAGGATCTGGGCTTTGCCATTTTCAGAATAGCATCATACAGCATGATAGATGTCAATGTATAGCAGCTCTTTCCCTGAGCTGCTATACATTGTGCCAGTCCTTGCCCAGTTTGATCACTCACTTTGCTGGCACAGCCCCTGCAGGAGCATGGCACCCACACTGCCCATGGCAAGGGGAGCTGCTGCTGGCCCTGCAGAGACACTCCTGTCCCAAACAGCCCAGCTGGCAGCAGCAGCTGGGGCACAGAGACCTCAGACACACAGCCAGCCACAGCCTCCCTTCTCCCCAGGGTCCTGCAGGGGTGCACCCATGGCCCAGGGCCCAAGGACACGGCCTGGCTCCATCACCGTGGCACAGCTTCTAGTGAAGGGTGCTACAGCAGGCAAACACACAGAAATACCCTTGAAAAGAGTGGGGAGATGGAGGAAGGAGGGCCAGGGAACTTCAGAGATACTAGAGACACCTGGAGAGATAGACCCAGACCTGGGGGAGAAAACCAGACACAGCTCAAGCCTCAGGGCCGGGCACTGCTGTTAAACCCTACTCCAAGACATGCCAATTAACGCCCCTCCTTCCCAGATAACGAGGGAGTTGGCTCTGCTGGAGAGGGGGATTGGCAGGAAGCCCCATTCCCTCCTCCCCACTCGCACCTGAGCCATCTGCATGCTGGCTGTGGGGGATGAAGCCCAGTGCAATGATGTTTAAAGGCTCCCATAATTTGTTTAACAGACCTGAAGACCTACCAGCATTTAACTGCTGCAGACATCGATGTATTACAAACAGCAAACCAAACCCAAGCATGGCTGGGCTGGAATATTAATCCATCCCTTCAAGGGCAATGGGAACAGGGAAGATCCCACAGATCAGTAGGAAGGGGGGATTGGGCTGTGGACAGGCAGCCTCGTTAACACCCAACGCCCAGCTACAAACACTGACATTTACCCTCCCCAAAAGGCTGAACTAATATCCTGATAGTGCTGCTGGCACCCTTCCAGCTGATGGTTTTGTACATAGACCTGTTGGGGTTTTTGACACAGTCACTTGTCTGAGTGCCAACATCTGAAAAATAACTCAGGAGGCCTTTTATGACTCTAAATTTGAGGCTTTGGGGACTTTTCTCATATTTTTCCTTGTTAGACCATCACAAAGAATGCAAATTCTACTAAAGTTATGGAATATGTTTCCCTGATTGTGTGTGTTCAGCTGTACAGCAGTTGCCAGGGTAAATTCTAGGATGTGCTTTAAAATGCCAAAATATATTAGTAACAGTTGTCTATGAAAATAATGATTATAAGAAAAGGATTTATTTGTAAACCTTACAGAGAAAACACAATTCATCCCATATTCTGCTGTGGAAAAGTCCCACATGAACCTTCAGCTGGTGAGCTGAAAATTGCAGGAGCTGGAAAAACTCCAGGGGCTGGAACACTCCCAATGTCACCAGAGCTTTTCCGACCCACCCAGTCCCACTGGCTTTTAGCAGGTTGTTAGAAATAATCAGAAGGCTGTAAAAATAATATTTCTGCCTTGATTAACGTGATGTTCCAGTCTGCTGTTGGGTTTTGTCCTTGATAATCAGAGGGCAGAGGGAGATCCTGAGTGTGCAGTCACCAACCACCAGTCTGTGTGTCAGGCCCCCAGCACAGACAGAGGGAAAAAAGAAAGGAAAGGGATCCAAGGGGAGAGTCACAGGAGAAATAATTATACAACTTGAAGAGGGAACAGCACATGTGTAACTCCTGTGAACAAGGGGCAGGACAGGGAGTGAAGAAGGGCTTTGCTGTTCCCTCACCTGTCAGAGGTGCTCATCCATCCCCAGGCACAGGGAGGAGTGTGACAGTCACTGAGTTAAGGGCCCTCAAAGCCTGAGCCTGTGCTGTGGCATGGACACAGCACCCACAGGGACACAAAAGGATTCCCAGGGCTCCCACTGCCCAGGCAAGGCCCCTGACCTTCGCCTGCACTTGGACTCCAGAGAGGGCTGGCCAAGGATCAGCTCCTGCTGCTCTGCACAGGGAGGTCAGTGTCCCTCGTGTCCCTCACCCACTGCAGAGGGTCCTACAGCAAACCCAGCTTTTCCTGCCAAACACATTCCCCTGGCTCCCTCTGGAGCAGGCACTGCCAGCAGGGTGAGGTGGGCACCCCCGTGCTCTCCTTGCAGATCTCTGTGGTTGGAACCCATGAAAAATCCCAGGTTTTTTTTTTTTTTTTAATAGTTCACCTGGTGCCTCCAGGTTTCTGTGAGATATTTTATTGCATTAGTGTTGTCAAATGGTGACATTTCTGAGTGTAAGTCATAGGGTTGTTGTTAATGCCAATTTAATGGTGCTAAAATGATTAAATATGGCAGGCTTTTAAATAATGAGGTACATAAAAGGTGTTAATAACCTCTTAAGTGCTTTAATAATATTCTGTGCTATCATAAAATGTTAGTAATTGGACCTCTTAACTTTCATCTGCCATAAAGTAATGAAAGAAAAAAATCTCAACAGAGGCACTGAATGGCTGAAGATTTTGCTTAAATAAAAGAAAAAACTCGAACAATGGTAAAACTGAGCCCTATTTGTTAAGAAAAGAAAAAAAAAGAAAGAAAAAAGAAAAAAAGAGAAAGAATTAACTGGAAAGCCCAGCGGAACATGCATTTTAATATCATGCAAATCCTTAGCATTTCCAAAAGATGTGTTTGGTGTAAGGTACTGCAAGAACAAAGGATCCCAATGAAGGCATGCTGGCTCAGTGCTAAACCCAGCATCGGAGGAGCTGCTGAGTCTGACGTGAGACAAACCTGTGTATCACTTGTGTGAGTTTGGAACAGCAGCTTTCTTGTACAGAGGATCACAGAATCAGCTGGGCTGCTCTTGCAGCTGAACAGAACTTCTTACACAGGTTAAAACCAGCAGATCTGCCCCTGTGAAAGCTCTTCTGGGACAGGCAGCGCTGCAAACCCCAGAATTTCAGAGGAAGTGCAAGTGATAAAGGCTGAGGAACCCTTCAGTGCCCCCACGGGTAATGAATTCTCAGTGCTGAGCAGCACCCACTGAAGCACAAAACTGGATTGACCACATGCGGAACAGCCAAATGTAATTAAAATTCTAAACAGGGAGGCCAAATAGGAATATCTAAATAAAATTTGGACAGGATTGTGGGTAAGCAGCAGCTTCAACAGAAAAGGCCCGAGGTCTGTAAAATCCCCTCCAGGCTACTGCTTGAATCCCATCCAGCGAGTAGCTAGAGGAGCTGCAGCAGTGCCCATAAAATGTGCTGACATTGGGCTGGTATTGCCTTAAAAGGCTCCTCAGGATAATGTCCAGGGATATTCCTTAGGTCCCCTCCTCCCAAACAGCAATCCAACCCAATCAAATTATTTTGAGAAACCTGCATCAGCAAAATAACTTTCATTAATGGATATTTGCAGGTTCCTGGCTCAATGGCTCTCAGGGAAGCCTTTTAAGGTCTCTTTACCTGCTGCTTTGCTTTTCTTTATTGCCTGTTAACATGTGCACCCAGTTCTTTCAAAGAACAGGTGCTTTGAACTGACTCTAAAAAAAAAGGGCATCAGAATTTTGGGGCTAACCATGTAAGAGTGGTGTAACAGAGCCATGAATCCCACCCCTGTGAAATACTGTGATTTTCCCCAGCCTCTATTTATAACATTTCGTCACACAGCAGGGAGGGGGCACAGGCCCACGTGAGCCAGGCAACCAATGCTCAGCAGGAACATTAGTGAACAACAGAAGCCAAGAGTTTGCCCATAGGCATTGAAAAATTGTAACGAGCAAATCGATTTTGAGTAGTCTAAATTTGCTTGGAGATAAATCAGGAGCCGAACAAATGCTCTATCTAACAGAGAAATGATTCACCAAGTACAGTGTTCCTAGAGCCACACAGAATGCTCTTGGCTGCTCTGAATGCTGGCTTTTAAAAAAATGTATTTATTTCTCAGACAAGACCATTATTATTTTCTCATTACAGGTCTAGTGCTGATCACACTGCAGTCAATGACAAGTTCTCCATTAGTTTCAATGAAAGACTTGGTCTCCTAAAAGCAAATTTTCATCAATACCTAAAGTACTTCCTTGACTCTCATATTTAAGAGTGAGACTCTGCTCCCCACTCATCAGCACCTCTCCCCAGCACAGCTACAATTTGCAAAGTCCCTCCATGTCCCACTGCAGGCCCCAGCATCCCAGAATAGGATTGTATTTCTTCTTAGAGAGATGCTCTCTGCTTCATTTGATGTGCCCATTACTTGAAAACTGTCTTCTCCTTTTGTCCATTAGCTAAATTCTGGATGAGCTTATTATTCTGCTTTGGTTTGTAACAATCCCACTGGATCCATCTCTATGCTTATTAGGATTTTAGAAATGCAATCTAATTTGTGCTAAAGCATACAAATTTGGCTCCCCTATGATCTATGCTGTTCAACACCCCACTCTCTGTCTGCTGCAGAGCTCTGATCTCTGAACATCAGTGGAAGGAGCAGTGATGGGGTGCAGGCCAAGGAGGGACCCCCACTGAGAGAAATACCTGAGCTCTGGTGAGCCTTGGGACCAGAAGTGAAACCAATTGGTTTATAGGTAGCTCTGTTAAATTCCTTTTCAACTCCCCATGAAATACTCATTTCTTCAGCTTGACTGGAAATCATCAAGCTCCTTTGGGTGGCCCTGAGAACAATCTATTTTGAACAAAGCTCCTGGAATCAAAACATGGGCAAAGCCAAAGAGATGGTCATGTGCTTTTTGCACTCATTCTCTTGTGGTTTTTTGTCTCACACCAGCTCAGACTGCAGCCAGTGCAAGTCCCTGCCCTGCTCTGAGCAATCTTCACCAGCACAGAGAAACAGCCAAACAGCTGGTTTGATGGTGTTGATTGGGTAAGTTAATTAAGAGCAGAACTTATTTTGAGCTAGAATAGGTTAAAAAAAATACACAGAGCAAGTGTTTAGTTTTGTGATTTGGTAGCTTTGGTTTCTGGAGCAACATCTCCAGACATTACACTGAGCTTCAGTGTGGATGCAGCATGGCACAGACGTGGCACAGACACTTCCAGTTTCTTCTTGATTTCCTTTGAGAAGTCCTTCATGCCAACACAATCCCTGAAAACAGTCACTTCCTCTGGTTCCCCACCTCAGCTTTGTCCCATTTTACCAGGGATCATTCTCGTCCCACCAGAGAAGAGCCAGGACACGGACACGGTGATGCCACCACAAGGAAAAGGCTTTTTCTCCCTTCATTAGCTCAGAGTCCAGAGTGGGCTCTGCAGTAGGCAAGCAGAGCAGAGGGGTGGCCAGCAGCAGCTCCTGGGACATTCCTGGAGCCACAAGAGCCACCATGGCAGGTCAGTGGCACTGCCAGGATGACAGGGCCACCCTGGCCACCAACTTGGGCAGCCTGGGCTCTTCTCATCAAGTAACAAATACTTGGTTTCTCCAAACTCTGTACTAACGTCAACAAGCCTTGTCCTTCTAAAGACTCTCTGAGTACCATTTAGTGCTTAATAAATGCTCTGCCTCATGAAAAAGAAGAAGATAAAATCAATAAAGTGCCTGCAAAGTTGCTTTGTACCGTCTCACATGCATATTTAGAAACCCTCTCTTCCCTGCCACTCACCTCAGGGATCTATTCTTGGAGGATAAAAACTGGGATATACTTTGCAGCCAAAAGTAAAGTCATAAAGAAGTTTGCTCACGTTCCTCGACACATGAGATATAGAGTTAATTAAAAATTGTTCTCTGTACAACAGGTTTGTTTCACTGGAAAATGTCACTGATGTAAGGCTGTTCTACTCTTGTTGCCAACTACATTGAATTGACTCCATTATAAGCTTGCTACTCCCCCCTCCCCATTACTTTTCTTCCAATAATAAACCAGAGAGGTCTCAGAGCCCACTTTTTTATTGGAAAAAGTGCATTAGGATTAGCTGGGTTGAAGCAGTCATTTTATGCCCCTCCAGTCCCTGTTTATCTGTGGCTCTACAGAAGCAGCAAATACTTGCTCCAGTCCTGCACAGTATAAATGAGATTTTTGATCCTACAGGCATGGTGCTGTTAAAAGATTTTTAATTAGATAAATACGTTTTATAAAAAGATTTTGCAGAATAGTTGCCTCTAGCAACTGTAACAATCTTGAAGCTTCATCTTCTAAAAGGAAAGAAAACTCTTGCAGGAGGCTGGTTGTGTTATATAAAAACGAAAGATGGTATTAGAGAATTAATAGGAAGGGGCCAATGGAAATGCAGTCCCACTCCTGGAAACGGGAGTTTGTTTCATTACTGACTTCAAACAGCACATGGATTTGTGCTGTAATTTTTCCAGCCAGATTTCCAAGTGCCAGCCCTGGGCTGGAGGAGTAGCTGGACCAGGCTGGAGGGAGATGTGGTGAGGGTTCTGTTTCCACAGCTGCCGAGCCCCCGAGGGCAGCGCTGGGCTCTCCCTGCTGTGCCCAGCTGCTGCCCCAGCTCCGGGCCACCCTCACCCAGAGGATCTCACCATAACCACCTCTGCAGCACAGAGCTTGCTTTCCTTTCCATCCTGGAAGTGTCCTCCAGATGAGGGAAAGCTCTGGTAGCTGTCCCTCCCTGCCTGAGGATGGAGAACAAGCAGCATCCCACAGGCATCACATTCCCAGGGCACCCTGGGAACCCAGGAGGGGATCCCAGCCCTCCTGCTCCCACCAGCTGTCAGTCCTTGGAAAGAGCAAGGTCCAGCGTAGACATGGGCCCAGTTCATGCCAAGGTGACAGGGACTGCTCCCATGTCCTTTTCCATCCAGCTCAGAGCCAGGCTGCTCTGAGCCTCCCCGGGATGCCACGGCCCCAGAGGCCCTCGCTGCTCTGGGGCAGGGGCTCCACAGGACTTTCCCTCTTCCCCTTTCACATCCCAGCGAGTGAAGCCTCACAATATGCTGTCAAGGTGGGGAGTTTTATCCCTGCAGACTCAGGGCAGGATGGCAGCTGGAATGGGAACTTTTCCATGCTCACCCCCATAGTCAGTATATTTAGCCCTGACCTAGAAAGACCATCCTTTCTAGGGCTGAGTTGTGATTCAGACAGTCTGCTTGCTGAGCAGAGACTGCCAACTGTGCCGAATCATAGCTGATTAGAGGTGGGAGAGAGCCTGAAAAACAATACACCCAGGCAAATGCAGTGGGTTTGGAGCATTTCATGGAAATTATATTTAACACCATTCTGGTGACTTAAAGAAAAGTTAAAACAAACAACCCTCGCACCTTCCAAAATAACCCTACCTGTCTCTGGTGGGAGAGGAGAGACTGGCAAAGGGTTGCTATTTTAAATCACAGTGGAACAGGGTAAAGAAAGAATGTACATGTAGGTAGATCCCTACATAGGTATAGATACATGCAGACACATCTCCAGATGAAGCAGGGGACTCATTGTCTGAGAAAGGAAGGGTGGACAGAGAAGCAGATACTTTTTTTTGCATTTTAGGGGAAATTCTACCTTGAAGCAAAACAAATTCAATTGTGTCTAAGGGGAAACAAGAACAAAAAAAAAAAAACAAAAACAAAAAAAAACCAACCAAAAAACATGAGAAGATGTCTGGAGAGATCGTGCTCATACAGAAATGTCTGCTGGCAGGTCAAAAAGTGTCCCATCAGCCCAGCGTGGGACTGGAGCTTGTATCCCACAGGCAATTATCCTCTGCCTGCAGACACTCTCAGGCCATCCCCGGGATTTGAAGGAGAAATCTTATCTGCAGGCCTGTGAGAAAGCAGAAGGAGGCAAATTTTGTCCTTACACACCAGTAAAACAACCAGGGAGTTAAACTGGAAAACACTGCACAGCCCAGCCTGGAGACAGCAGAACAGGAGACTAAACACAACAGTTTAACAAATAATTACAGGTTCTTTATACAGCCTAGAATTTGTAATCCACCTTCATCCACTTCTCTTTGCACAGTTTAGAATTACAATGCCAAAGGGATCACAGGGAATCACGAAATAATGTCCTGCATTTGAGTGCAGAGCAGACAGTCTCGATGGTTTTAGATACTCTTTTCATGAAACATTTACCATGTGGCACCCAAGTGTTCCCCCCATTGTACCTTGGCAAACACAGTGGACACGCTGGTACAGGCACTCACACAGACAGGATGTTTGCAGACATTAAAAGTGATGAAGGAGGGAAAAAAAACCAAAAACTGACCTGGATAAGTTCTCCTCGATTTAAATTCAGTAAAGTGTGGGCATTGAATATTATCTCCATAATAAATTTGCCACACCATAAAACAGAGTGGGGAATCAAGAAGTGATATCTTGCATTTCAACAAACGCTCGGTCTCTGAGGACCCCCACCATCCCTTGGTATGTAGGAGTACAATTTATCATCTGTGTTTTTCATCTTAACTGCATGAAGAAGCGGGTATTATGACAGTGGTTCTGGACTGATATTTGGGGAACTGTGAATCCATTACCTGCAACAGACTCCCTGACTCCTCAGTAAGCCCCAGCTGCTTGGTTTCCCATCTGCATTTCCATTTCAGAGAAACTTTAAATGATTGTCAAAAATATTTGAGGACTCAAAAGGGAAACAAAATATCTGAGGTCAAATAAAAGATACTGCTTGACTATAAATAAAAAGAGGATTTTATATTTTAAGTGGGTTTTAAACACTTTAAATAATTCTGGGAGAAATCGCAAACTGGCAGCTTGCTTAAAAGCACCTTCAGAAACATTTCACCTTTTAATTTTTTTTTTCCTTACACAACTATTTTGTTAAATTGACACTGGTTTGAGAAATACTGCAAGTTTGCCTACTCTGCATTTTTTGCCCCCATAAATGACCAAGAGCATAGACTCAGATCTGATCATGAAGATTCTTTTAACAAAGTATGTAACAAAGGCTTTACTTTAAGCACAAGCTTAAATCGTTTGGTTTTAGCGAGTTAAGCACAATTAAGGAACTGCCAAGTGCTTTGCTGGGGGAGTCTGGAGTCAAGCACTCGGGCTGAGTGGGGTGAGCAGAGCGAAAAGTGAAAATAAAGCATGAATAAACAGAAAATAAGCATGGCACTTGGAGATTGTGCGCTTTGCTGGTAGAGTATTTCTAAGGTGTGTTTTGTGTGTTTGAAAAAATCCTGTTATTCAGGAGCCTGGAATTGCTCTTCCATCCCCATTGCTGATGAATAGCAGAGGCACAGCATGCAGCCCTTTATTCCGAGGGAACCTTAATCACTCCCCTCCCGAAACTGCTGCTCCATTTGACTGACAGAATTAGAAGCAATCCACATATTGGAGGGGAGAAAAAAAGAAAGGCAGACCCATTTGGTTGTCAGACTGTGGGTACATACNAAAAAAAAAGAAGGAAGAAAAAAGAAGAGAAAGTTGTTGCCCTCCTAAATGACATCTATATTAATGACATGAATGACAGGCTTAAGGGGAAAATTATAAATCTTTCTTTCCAGCTTTTCTTTTATTGCCCAACCATATATTTCATCTTTCCAGGGAGCAGGGCCATTAAGCCCAGAGCTGACAGACGTGAGAGCTGTCGAGAAGCTGCAGCCAGGCCCCTCTGGAGCAAGGAGCAGCTCTGGGTCTCTGTGCCCCAGGTGAGACCATGGAGCACCAAGAGCCCCAGTCCAACCCAGGCCACCATGGGCATGGCAAAGGAGAGCACCAGGCACTGAGGAGGGGCTGTGCACTTGGCCCTGGAGCCCTGGAACTCCCATCCTTTAGGACTCCCCACTCCTCCATACCCTGTTTCAGAGGGAATAAGCAGAGGGGATGTTCTGCCCCTGTTTTTATGGCAGAACAAGTCTCTGGGGCTGCAGCCTGCCAGCAGCAGCACCCAGGGTGACCCCAAAGCCCCCAAAGGATGCTCTCTGTGTTGGCAGCAGTAGCTTTTCTGCCTCTATGAAGGAGCTTTGGGCTCCTGATGGAAAGAAGAATGTTGGCTCTCCTTTCCCATGCCATACACGAGGCTGCCTCTGCCTCCAGAGTAACCACAGATTTCTGCATTTCTGCTTTGTTCATTTTCCTGTGCAGTCTCCAGGGAAAACGAGAGGAAGACAAAGAAACCCCAGTGTCTTGCGGGATCACAGACACAGATGTAATCATCTTCAGTTAAAAATAATTCCTTTAAATGTCCCTAGAGCAAGTTCCATTTTCCCTGGAGGTGATACATAACTCATAAAACTGATAGACCCCCTCTGCAGCTGGGTGTTTGTGTGTATATTCATTTACAGATGCACATATTAATTTTTCTTTTTCCATAGGAGCCTCCTGTGAAAGATCATTATGGTCATGTGGAACTGCCTGTGCTCAGACGCACTGCAAAGATACTTCCTTGGGTTTTATTGTCTGTGACCACTATATTTTATAGCAGCCTAATTACAGACAGTCCCCTTTAAATGCTGACATGCAGTGCTAAGTTATTCTGCAGGTGAATGAGCAGATGTAACATTTCTCTGTATTCTCTAAAATTGTGTAGTAGTATTAACTGGATTTGTCAACAGCAGGACTGTCTGGAGAAATTATTCAATTTAAAAATGGTCCTTGATTTCTCATCACCAGTAGCATTGAATCCACAGTGTTTGGGGAATGGTTATGTCATGGAGGAAGTGGAGGATGAAAAAATTAAATGGGTTTGTTTGAAACCTCCCACACTGTTTAGTTTATAACAATAAAAGGCAATGATGGTTCCTTAAAAATCAATTGAGGGGATAGAATTAAGAAAAAAAAGAAAATTAATAATCCAGGTGAGGCTAAGTCTGGCTCTCTGGCTCTACCTGTGCTACACAGCCCAAACAGATACAGTTCCAGTCTTTTTCCTAGCAGCACTGCTACCATAGATAATAAAACTAATTTAATTTTCTGTCACTCTTTTCATTTTAATGGACACCCAGAGATTTCAGAGCCATAGGAGAACAGTGCACATCTTTTCTGGAACAAAGAGACGTGGAAAAAGAAAAATCTTGTGTGGAAATGCCAGAAGAAACATTGTCATGAAAAACAGGCTTTAAATATTGAAAACATATAAAGGACAACATACAGCACAGGAGAAACAGGCTGAATAAAACATGCTGCTATTAAAGCCCTGGAGCTGAGTCCTGGAGGGATTTGCAATTTCCCGGCGCAGGCTGTGATTTTTCAGGGATTCTGAGTGCCAGTGGAAGGCCTGCAGAGCAGTCCCCGTGCTGTGACAGGTAGCGACTCCCTCCCAGGCTCAGTCTGGCACATTAAAACCCAACAGGATCTTTCTTTTTTCAGCTCTGTGCCTCGGAGGCTCTCACACGTTACCCCCTGCTCATCCCACCCCGGCGATGAGCGCAGTATAAATAGCTACCAGTAGATGACAGATAGAACATGGACATGACAACAGTGTCCTCCCCCTGCTCCCACAGTCGGCACAGCAATTTCTGTCGTGATCCACTCCTTCCTGGGACTGTGGGAGCACAGTGGTGCCGAGCTGACTCCAGGCAAACTCCTCACACTGTCCCCAAAACCCCATCCGAGGTGAACGTGCAGGTGAATATTTAGCTGAGCAAAGTAATAACCTCAGGGTTAATGAGGACTTGGCATAATTTAAGAGATGGTCATAACTAGGAATTGATGTCACTTGTTCAGTGCTTCAGCGAGCTCCCACTTTGGCTTTTTGTTCCCCCTAAACCCCTGCAGCACTGTTATCCAGCTCAGGGATAATGGAGGGGATTAAAAATCAGCTCCTCATCTTTTGCTAATTCTGCTTGCTTCACTGTCCTATATCCAAAACAACAAAATAGGGGCAGGATGTCCATCTTTGGGAACCATCATTTGGCTTGACTGGCAAGAGGCCAGGGAAGAGCAGAAAGGAGTGATAAGAGATATGGAAAATATGACCTGTAAGGAAAGGTTGTAGGAACTGGGTTTGTTTAGTCTAGAGAAGAAAAGAACGAGGAAAGATTTGATAAGAGGAAAGATAGGACAAAAGTCTTCCAACATTCAGAAGTTTGTTATAAAGAGAACAATACTCTTCTTGTTCCTTCAGAAATCACCTTATTTGCAGCAAAGACTGGGGTTAAGGCATTAAGAAAACATCTTTCCTATGTGCAGGAGCAGGGAAATCCTGGACAGGCAGTTCTGGTGTCTCCTCTGCACTGGGGGCTCTCAGAACAGGTTATTGAGGCACATTCCTCTGACAGCCTGGAGACTCAGTCCAGGCTGTGCCTTTGGGGATGTGACCGTGTGCAGGTGCCACACTTTGGCAGCTGCCTTCACGTGCACATGGACACCCAGAGCAATGGCAGTGTCCTGCTAAGGAGATGAGCCCTGGCCTGAAGTCAGAAGAGAACTGGCTTGCAGAAGTCAATCCCCAGTCCTGCAAAGCTGGTAAATATTTCACGAGGTTCACACAGCCCCAGACTCCACAGGCTTGGCAAAGCCTGCCCGGCCACTCTCCTCACGAGCTGTAAGGAGTCTGGATTCGGCTCTGAGCTGGCAATGTGTTGAAGACACACGGGGCAGAAAAGAAACCAAACTTGCTCTGTTTAGACTGACATTGGCTCCCCGCTGTTGACAGCAGTCCAGATTTGGGGTCTGGTTTTTCTTCCATTGAATTCCACAGGGAATTTTTCCGTTGGCATCAGTGGGGGCAGTAATAAGCCATTGTAGCTGTCAGTACAGATTGCCAGTGGAAGACAAACTGGAACTGCTAAGTGCTGTCTGTAATGAGAGATCATTTTTTCCCTCCCTCCTCCTCTCTCTCAAGTCCATTTTCAGACCATAACCACATTTTAATGAATAAAAAGTTGTTGTTTCAAATCCTTGCAGAACTGCAGTCTCTGCCAAGCCTGTTTTTCTTCTGGAAAGACAGATGCATGTGCTCACATTATAGTAGTAGTTTTTTGCATGCCATGTATTTTCAGTGATGTTCATGAAACTAGAATTAGTGACACTAATAATGACAAATCAGAGGGCTAATATTGTTTAACCCTGTTAAAGAGTGTTATTACATTTACATGTTCCCACAGAGTAAATGCTGTTCAACTCAGACATATGTCTTGCTATCTGTTTATTTTTATGAATCAGAAATGAATCAGCAGTCAAAGAGTGTCCTGTAGATTTACTTGTCTCATATACCATTTCAGAAGGGAAAAAAACCCCCTCTACTAGGGCTCACAGAATCATTTTGTATTCAGGAGAGGCATAACAGTAGTATAAAATTAATTCTAATCAATAAGAGAGAATATTGCAGGTCTGCACAGACTAACCCCAAAATGCTGGGCCATTGAGGGGGCCAGCCTGTGCTCCTGCTGGTGTAACACTCATTCCTGTTCTGAGGGTGAAGGCAAAACTACACCTTCAAATCTGATCTCCTGTGTGCAGCTGTCTGGTTTTCACTGTTTGTGAGCAGACACAGAACTGCCTTTTCCTCCAGCCAAAGAGTCTTTCAGGATGCAAAGAGCAAAGGCACAATGTAGTCTGCAGCACTCAGATTCTATTTGTGGACAAGACCTACAGTAATTCCAGAGCTGAAAAGTGATTCTCTCTCTGCACTGCACTCAGCAGATAAATAAAATAAAATGACAGTCACTAATATGATGTTTCTGTCCTTATCTTTCTTTGAGCAAAGTGTTAGAATCGTTGGATAAGACTTTGAGAAGAATCCCCTGCTCTTTGAATTGTTAGTTCTCTAACATGTCCAGCCATTATTTGTAAGAAACTGATAACAGGCTTGATAATCTCTCCCTTAAAAAACAAATAAAATCAATACACTGCTTCAGAAATTTGACCAAAAAAAGTTATGTAAGAGGTAAGAAAAACATCACACTTTCTTAAAGCACTAGATATTCCAAGAATTACAGAAGGTAATTTAAATTCAACTCAGCCACTACTGTTGCAATATTGAGGTTTTAAAGTCAGTTTATTTATATTTTAACTTTGCAGTTTCCCATAAGGCATGGTCAAAGTCTTTAACAGAATCACTGACATTAGGAATTCTCATCCTCCTTTTCCCTTGCTCCTTATCAAGTGTACTTTGTTTCCTGCAATGGTTTATTGGGACCATCTGCATCTCCTCCTGTTTTCTCTCAGGCATGGAGATAAGATTTCACCTTTGGATGTCTGGTTGAAGTCCAGCTGGCAGTGGGGATGTGTTTGGTGGCGGTGGCTCCGTGCCTGTTGCATGCACGCGCCAGTCTCACATGGTGGCGACAGAAAGTCCCACGTGAGAACCACCCTCCGTGTTCAGCACCAGCTTCATCTCCCTCCTCAAGGCCAGGGCCAAGAGCTTTGAATCCAACTACCTGAAAAATAACCTGCCCCAAGTCCTTATCCCAGTGATCAAACAAATGGCCGGGTTTTACAGAGCCTGAGCCCTCACTGGTGTGATGGCAAGGCCTGGTGGGATAACCAGGGCACCCTTTGCCAAATCAACAGCCAAACTGCTCCCCACACTTTTTAAACTGCTTTTGGGATAAATTATGTCCTTGCAGCTGCCTCCCGCTCCTGTCATTGCTTGTTTCCTTTCTGATCCCACTGCCCAGCCTGAGAGCAGCCGATTGTTTCTGCAGCCCCACAGGATTCCCAGAGCACAAACCCACAGCAGCCATCACCAGGTGACAGCAAAAGCAACAGGGCACTTCCACCCAAAGCTGCCCAAGAAGAGGAAATTGCCACAGGGAGAGTTCCCATCTATTCCACACAGCTCAGAGAGCTTTTGGATGTCTGGCCATCCTACCCCTCTCCCCTGTTATTGCTTTCTGCCCTATTCTGTACTTGAAGATGAAGTGAAAAACCTTGATTTCAGCCTTTGGCAGGGGTGATTCTCTTGCCAAGGCCAGCCCAGCTCGGAAATCTGGTTTGTTTGCAGCCAAGGCCTGGTAAAACACCACAGCAAATGGTTGGAAAGTGAAATCAGGCTCCAGCAGAAGGGGTGGAGGACAGGATGTCCTGGAACAGAGGGAAGGATGGGAGAGCTCTCCTTCACCATTTATCTAGAAACCCCACAGAAATGTTGCAGTCTTTGAAGATAATAGAAGCAGAGACAGTTCCTTTCTTCTCCCTTGCCTCCTCCTTTCCTCCCCTCATTTTGGAGATACATTATCCACACAGAGGGTCAAGTACCCAGCAAATGAAATATTTTTCAAAAGCTCATTGTGAGCGCTTGCAATGCAGACAAACAATCTCAAGCATCACTGCACATTCTCCCAAGAAACCAAAGGAACACCTTGTGCACTGTATCTTTTGTTTCTTTCTTTTGGTATTTTATAAATATTTTTATTCTTTTTTATTTAGTATTTCACGATGTAGAAGAAACTCCTAATCTTTGTTCTACCTATTTGATGTTTAGAAAAGCCAAGGAGACAAATCTGTAAACAAGCTATCTCTGTTTGTTAGATTTTTTTTTCCTTCTTAAATACAGGCTGCAAGTCTCAGAAAAAGTCAAGGACTCGAGTTTCTCTTTGTTTTGAGTGTCTGGCTGCATCTACTGTGCTAAAGTGTCAGCTCCAGATAAATAAGGGAATGAAAACAGAGAAGGTCTATTTAAGAAAAAAAGTCTGTCCTTCAAAGTCTGGAGAGATAGAAGTGGATTTATTGTCCCCTGGGCAACATCCAGGGAATGTTTTGGAACCTTGAGTCAAATTGTGGACACTGGAACCACAGTCTTTAGTGGTTTTGTGTATCTTTAATATTGCACTGAGATCTGAACTACTTCAGATCCAGAAAAGTGAAATAGTGGATTAAAACCATAAAGAAGGGGGTACAAGGAGGTCCTTGCACTGTGGCATACCCCATCCCTTTTCTGGGATATACTGAGGAATAGAAGTACCATTTCTGGACCTTGGGCAAAAGTGGGCTTTTCTAAAGCACCTCTGCAGAAATATCACAGCTTATATAATCATTTCAATTAGTGCAGTGCAGTCTTGCTTATTTGGACTCATGTGATTACCTGAGAACCAAGGCTGAATTAATTTAAAAGGAAAAAAAAAAAGAAAAGTAGGTGTCTGTCTTAGAGCTGTGGAGAAAAGTTCAAGGGAAATGTGGACTTCTCCACTGATTTCCCACAGAAATAGTTCTGAGGTGTTCTTTTTCTTACCAGCTCTTTATTTTAACAACGTATGGTGAAGCAGCTCTGCCTCAGTGGGGATGTGCTGATCTCACTGAGCTGTGCTGGCTCCCTGGGCTGGAGACAGCTCAGAGTATTTTAAAACAACAACATTCATAATTGCACTACATGAGGAATCAAGACTAATACAGAAGAGTTACCATAACGACAACACCTCGACGTGGTGCAAGCACAAATACCTTACACATCCCAGGGAATGATTCAGTACCATGTTGGGTGAAAAACATTCATCCTTTGAAGAACAGACCACTGAAAATGGTGATGCCTGAGTCATAATTTTGTAGCACAAAATCTGTCTATGAGAAAAGGCTTCAGCAAATGAATTATTAGAATTTTATTCCTATTTTACCTACCAGCGGCCTGTTAGCTACTGTAGAAACTGTCATCTACTTGCTGGCTGATGAGTCCTACAACTCAGCACATGTAGAAGTGTTTCATCATACAATGTATGGCAACAGAATTGAGCTTTGAGGGGCTCAGCACTGCACAAGCTGGAAAAGCAACAGGAAAATTTAAAAAACCCCATCTCCTAGAGCTAAAGCTAAAGATGACCCTTACATAGAGTAGGAAGGGAAAGAAAACACAAGTCATAGTGGCAAATTACAGATTATTTTCATGAATATGTGCTTTCTTTGAGGGAAAAGTGTAGCTATCAAAAATGATCCAACTGGAGAGAGGGATTTATGGCAAATGATGAGGGTGGACAAAGGGAGATGACTCCACCAGATGATCTAAGACAGACCTGTTCTTCCATTCTCACACCCAGCAGTGGCAGCTGCCTTCACAAGCCCCTTTCTGACTTCCCTGCTCCAGAGTCATTGCAGTGCTCAGATAAAATACCACATTTCAAAAGACCATTTGGCCTTTTGAGGTGTTTGGGGGGTAGGAGTTCTTAATTTTTTTTTAATGTGAGACCTTTTGTTGGTGTTCAACATTTTGCTGTCTTTAGAAAGCAGGTAGTCAAACACCACAAAGTTCCTTCCCCTTTCAAGTTTATCCTTCCACCTCCTGGGCTGTAACAAGGTGTGCTGCTCATCACTGAGCTGCACCAAATATTGGCTTCCACTAAAGGATGGCCCAGTATGGCAAACTCCCCTCTCCAACCTCTGCATCTTCATCATTCCTCTTCACTTTGCAAAGTATCAGGCCTTAAGTTTCCTCTAAGTTTCCATTAGTGTATTTTAATGCAGATCCTGCTTTTTTATTTTATTCCAAGAAGAACAGTGCTTCATTTTGCTTACAGTCCTTCACTGCTATCACGAAAAAGAGCTCAAGTGATTTCTGCTGTGCTTGCTTTGATAGTGATATGCAGCAACGAGATTCTCTGTGTGAAAGAAACCCAGGAAAAGCAGTTTTTCCTAGCATTATAATTTGTTATAGTTAGGTGTTAAAGTTTTCAGCTGAGCTGCTGGTGATAAACACTGCATATGCTCCGGGCTGCGTAGGTTCCCACCAGATTTTCTTTGTCCAGGTTAGAAACACTGTAGTTTTAGGTTCCCACTGCAGCTAATGGAGAGAAAAAGAGTTTTTAGGAGCTGTTATTTATCCCACTTAAGCTCCCAATCACTGTGAGGTGTCTCTATTCACCACTGAGTGCCGAGGTTCACAGGGCAGGGCTGTGCCAGCTGACACAGGTACATTTTATGTGGGATGGTGCCTGCCCTAAGCTGCTCAACATCTCAACAGAGGAGAAGTGAATAGGAAAGAAAAGCAAGAGTAGGCAAGGAGGCTTGGAGAGGTGAGGCACTGCCTGGAAATCACACAAGGCACTGGGATGGAAAGAGAACCCAGATCTCTTTATGAAACCCCCTTTTTGTGCACTCTGTACCATGGGGCTGTGTCAGACAAAAAAACCGTGACCCTGTATTTCATTTTTCTCTTCCCTTCCAGCAGTTGCATGCTAATTAAGCACTTACATTTTTCCAGAACAACTGTAAGACCAGAAACCTCTTAAGTCAGATGGAAAGAACTAAACATTTCAGCCACTGTGAAGCAGCCAGAAAAACAAGCATGTGGGAGAAAAAAAAAACATTGTGCAAATAAAATTGCTGAGGGGAATACAAAAATCACATGAGAAGGGCAGATAGGGGCATTGTGTGAAGGATAAGGAAGGGGAGTTAGGAACAAGGGAAGGCTTCTAATTTTGCTTTGTAAGCACAGTTGGTGAACCGTTGTCATTGCCACTCCTGCCCTGCTCCCCAAGGTTTGTGACACAAACACTTTGTGTCACACCCTGCACAAGCAGAGGGTCCCACGACCTGGGGCAGCCAGGCAGGGGGACAGGAGGGAAGATGGGACTCAGGGCTGGGAGCCTTGCCAAAAGGATCCACCACAGACAAAGAAATGAGCTCTCCTGCCCACGGCTGACCTACCTCAAGAGTTTCTTGCCTCTGTGTTCCTTTTGCTCTGGAGCTGGAAATCTCTGCCTAATTCATCGTGCCAAAGGCTAAATTAGCTTTTTGTGTGGTTATGGAGGCAGAAACCTCTAAAAATTATAATCAAGGGCTAAACTGATTATTTTATGTGACCTGATCTGATTTTGAAAATAGCCCTTCCCTAAGCAGACAGGCAGACTAGATGTCCCCCACATGTCCCTTCTAGCCTAGTAAAAGCTGCAAAGATTCAGGAAAACAACTCATTTATCCTGCGGACTACAAAAATAGCATTTCCAACAGTTTTGCTTTCATTATGAGTAAAAGACCTAGACAACTCTCAGGGGCCCAACAACCCTGAAACAAAGAGAGGGTCTCTACAGACACACCACCAAGCTCTTCAGAGCCAGCTTAGCCTTCCATTCTCTGCCCTTGCTCTGGGATGCAATCCCAGCTTCTCCTCTGAAGAAAAAAGCCAAAGCCAAGTGAAAGATGAGCTGTGAAGGTGCAGACCTTGCTGCTGCTGCTGCTCTCCCACAGCAGTCAAGGAGTGCTGATTGCAACACCAGACCAGTAGAGTTTCTTTACTTGTTTTGAAAGTGTCTCAGCTGGGAACACACCCCAGCCTGCTGTGTCATTCCTTGGCTGGGTTTATAAACTGCTCTACTGGGACCTACAGGTGCTCAACACCTCCACAAACAGAGCTGGAATACAGCAGATCTGTGTCAGTTTGTGCACTTGAGGTTGTTTTCCCTTCCAGCTGCTTTGTTTTAAACCCAACCAAGATGGCAATCCCCCAAGCCACAGTGGGGTGACATCAGGGCCCCCCTTTACATGCTGTCTAGTGAGTTAAGTCCTTAATAACACCTGGGAAAGGATCTCTGCACCACAGAAGAACAAACTTTGCTCCAAAGAGGTTATCAACAGGACCCCAGGAGACCAGTCAGTGTGAAGCTTTACTTCATTCCAGAAATGTTTTGGAAGCAATTACTTCATCTTGTTCTTTATTCACGGCATTCACTTAACTGATGACATTATAGCTCAGTCCATTAAGTAAATGGGTTATATATTTTCTCCAGGTTTTGAGGAAGTAATGTTGCAGTGTGTGTCACTATCATTGTCAGCAGTCAACAGAGACAGGGACTCTTCATTTTTTAGTGAGGTTTACCTCGGCTGAGATCTTAAATATGAAATATCTGGCTCAGGGTCTTTCATAACGTTTGAGCAGGATTTTAAAAACATAAAAATAAAAACATAGGAAAGTAAGTGTTATTTTCACAAAATTTCCTGGCAGCTGTACCATTTATTATGAGAGGAAAACGGAGCAAGAAAAATTGGAATGTCAATTCTTAAATGAATTTATATCCTCATTTCCTTTAGAAAATGAATCCCTGCTCCATCTAGCCATTTTCCATCCGTCTGCAGGGGCAAAGTTTGCAGAGCACAATTGAAATGCTCTGTTCTAGCCCAGGCCAGGGTGCCTTACATGCCTTTGGTAATCAGATCCTTCCCCACCACTGCTGCCGGTAGCACTTATAAAGGTTTTATTTTCCATTGCAATGGGTCTTAAAAGTCAGCAGCAGCCCAGAAAATAATCAGGGGCACATGATCAAAATTCTGGTCACTGGGGCCAAAATGTCCTTCTAGGAGGGCTGCAGGAGCCCATCTGCTGAGAACTGACTCGAGCTGCATCTGTGTCCCTGTGCCACGTGGGGAATGTGCCAAGTGTTCCCTTTTCCTTTTGTTGGTTTTTCACCAGCATCCCAAGGAGGAGAGGCAGCAGGATGGGGAGGAGATTTGCCAAAAGATAAGAGAATTTGGGAGCCAGTAAAAAGCACTTTGCTTTTGGGAACTGTCACAGAATGCTGTCACTCAAAAGAAGTTTCGCACAAAATCTCCAAAACAACCTCTTCCTCCTCCACTCTCATCCGCCTCCTCTGAGGGGTGGTGGTTAATATACTAAATACAACATAACCACTTGGAAAGCACTTTTCATTTTGAATCACCACCTTGCTATTTTTGCAGCCGAAAATACAGACTGGTGGAGCTGATGTCATTAATCTGGTACACACAGGAACAACTTGGGGAGCCGGGGTTGGAATTCTGAGGAAAAGGAGGCTCCTGGGAAGTGTCTTCTGGATTGCAAGCAGTGCAAATGCATCACAACCAGGGAAAGGAAGGAAAAAGAGGGTAATAGCATGGTAACATCATTTCTGGTTTTCTCCAGTTTGTGTTTTAAACCAATATCAAATTAGGAAAAAGGAAAGGGGAAGAGGAAAAAAGGGGAAACATTCAATTTGCCCCCAACGTAAGAGGTTTTGTTTTGGATACAGACTTTTTATTCTGTTTGTCTGAAATCTTAAAAAATACCCAGGAAAGAAATTTAAAACCCCAGAGTTAATTCAAAATGAAAAATCAAAGGCTCCTGTTTCAGCAAAAAGCTCGCTGGGACTGGGTGGCAGACAGGGTGGGAACGCCAGACATCAGTGCCTGGAAGCCTGACAAGCACAAGGGAGGGCCTGAATGCAACAAAGCTGGGACACGAAACCCACAGAATCTCCTGATGATTTGGGTCAACATATGGCTCAACACAACATCTTTGGCCAACCTCCACGTGTTTCAGTCTCCAGGGGAGCGTGTGCAATTTTCTGACATCAGAGAGGAGAGCACTGATGGCACTGGGGAAGGAAAACCTCCTCTCATCATACCTGCTAGGTGTTCTGTATAAATGGGCTGCTAAAGTGCTGCTTACCCAAGTGCTGCTTACCTGATCCACAGCTCCCCTGGATCTGCTTAGAGCTCAGAGGGAGTGTCCTGAAGGGTATTTCAGATGCTGGACAGAAAGCAGCACCACTGGTGGGTGTCAGGGTGTCCCCCAGTCAGGACAGTGTGGGTGACACGTTTCCCCTGCCAGGCTGCTGGCTCTGCACAGCCGCTCAGTGCAGTGGTGTCAATGGGACTATGATGATTTCACCCAGCCTCGCCACTCTGGCTGCAGTTTCCCTGATTCCCTGAACAGCAGGGAAGGTCTAGACTGGAGCTACAAAGATTTCCACATACACAACGCACAGACAAACACTTTTTTTTCCCTGCTGTTCTGCCAGTTTCACCAACCATGAGAGCAATCCACAAAGCACATGAAGGCTCTTTTCCCTGACCTGCTTGGCTGTCTTTTCTTAGCTGGTCTGAACGGCTCTGCAAACCTAAACATGAACACACAGAAAACATGTTTGAGCCTCTGGTAGAAGAGTTAAACTCTGGGAGAGAAAAAATGTTGGTATCAAAGGAGCAGAGAAAAACAAATACATCTGTGCTAAGGGACAGAGTAACTGTGGGATGGAGAGGGACAGTTCAAGGCTGGGACTAGATATGCAAGAAGAGGAACTTGCCCAAACACCAGTTGTTTTTTCTAAACAGGAGACAAATGTCTGCACTTTTATCTGAGCTCTCCTCCTGTCCCTCTCACGAGACAAGGGACAGACAAACACACCAGGGCCAAAGCCTTCAAACACAGGGCACTGCCAGGGCACACAGCCCCACACAGGTCCCAGAGCTCAGTGCTGCTGCTCCCCTGCCATCCCTGGAGCACAGGGTGGGAAGGAGCTGCAGTCAGAGGCAATGTACTCAGCCAGAAGTGAATGCAGCACTGACTCTGCTCTGTGCTGGGTTGGGATCCATCCATTTTGCGCCATAGGAGCAGACAAAAATTATTCAAGCATTACAAGCCCTGCACAGTACTCCCTGTAGGCAGCTGTTCTCCTGCTGTGTACTTTGTGTCTGCACTGGTGAACCAGAAGCATTTGAGAGCTCTCAGTTGTGCTCCTCACCCAGGGTCAGGACAAGCTCTGAGTCTGCACAGCAGCTGCTTCCCCCAGGGAGGGAGCCAGGGGGAAGACAAGCCCCAGGGGAGAGGTGGGCCAGGTGGGAGCAGAACTGCTGCATTCGGGTCCTTGAGCAAAGCATCTCAGTCTGGTGAGCTTTAGATGGGCTCTGCACACAGAGTAAGCACAGACAGATGTGAGAACCTGAGCCCTGGCACTGCTGCTCTGCATGTTCAGGCTGAACCACCAGTGACCTGCTGAGGCTGCTCCAGCTCCAGAGGGCTCACAGCATCCCAGCAAGAGGCCACGGAGCTGCTCTGGCAGGGCATCCCAGGGATGTGAACCCTGAACACTGCACCCTCTGTGTACAAGGTGTGTGACTCGCAGCCCAGGCTGTGCTGCTGCTGTGTGACTCTGCTCCAGGGACCTGCTTCCAAACCTCAAAAGACAAACAGAACAAGCAGCAAGGTCAGAGGCAGCCAAAGAACCCTGCAATGGTTCCTGTACCCACAACCAATCTATGAAACACAGCCATGACCAGAGGCATTTTCAACAGATGATACCATGTCAGCAGACTTGGCTGCTTTTAAGATAATTTCCATAGAAAGGGATGATTTTGGTGTAGGCAACAACATAAACAATTTGAAAATAATCTGACTTTCATCAACCTCAAGGTTTAAAAAGGAAATAAAACAAGGGAAAGGAACAAACACTCAGTGCACAGATGAGAGGACCTTCAGGAGGAACGCAAACAACAGCTGCATTTGTTTGTGTTTGATTTTCAATTTTTCTTCAGAAAAAGTAAGCATGTAAGAGTGAATCTTATTAATGAAATATTGATTCAAAATACTAATACACTGTAATAGGAATAAACCATTTGATCTCCTGCTGCCACTGCTTTTAATGAAGTACTTTTCTGTTTTCAGACTCTGAAGCACAAAAGCAGAAATCAAAGATTTTTTCTCCCTGCCCTACTTGCTCTGCAATTCCAGTCCAGTGCAGTTGTTTCAGTTATTCTTAAAATATCCTAAACAAATCAAAATCCCTTCAGGAAATGAAAGTTAAATGAATACTTGTTTCTTTTAATGATCCCTCATTTCTGATAGGTTCAACATATTTATATCAGGTGTGACAGTTGGCATCAGCTGCCATTGTATTGGTGAGTATTTGCTTTTCTATTTCAGTTTGCACAATCCCTATCTCACAATAGGCCATGCCAACAATTTCCATGCTGGAAAACACAGAAATAAACACAGGAACAACTGTTCTGCATTACTGCGTAGAGACCAGAGAAAATTATTTTTCCCCCCTCTTCTTTCCTAATGACTCACACCTTCCAAAATCACATAATCTAAATTCCATGTAACCTCCTTTTTCTCTTGAAGTCACTTCTCTCTTTTTCCCTCTCCAACTAACCAATGTAGTAAGAAAAAATTTGCATCTTGGTCCTTTTTATTCTCTTTGATAAAAATTATCTGATCTCCATGAGGTGTGATGGAGAAAACCTCCAAAGGTTTAAATTCATTTATTTGAAGCTTAGCTGAACCTTTAAACATCCCACCCTTCTGCCTAATCCCTCAACAAGCTCACATTTCCCCTTTGCCCTCCATGGGTCTGCCTGCAGGGAAATACCCTCCCAGAACAGCTGTACTAGAATAATTAATCCACTACAGATAGGTCAGTAAAATATCCTGCCTGGATATTACTCTGGAATAAAACACATTCTGGGATAAGAACTGGGGCCATTCTCTTCCTCCATCACCTCTGCCTTTTGGCAAGTTCTTCTCACCCACTTGCTTTGGTTTCCTTTTTTTTTTTTTTTTTCCAGTAGAAATCTAATACTGCTTTGGGGATTAATTAATTGATGAATATAGAGAGCCTGAAAAGTGTAAAGCACTACACAGGAGTTAAGTGTTATAATTAGGAGCAATTCTGATCTTGATTACAATGAGGTAAAGCTGGAAGTCCTATACCACAGAAAGATTTAAACTGATAAAAAAAAAAAAAAAAGAAAAGATCAGAATCAGGGTCTTACAATTTTAAATGTAAACTTGGGCAGATTCCCTGCTGAGTTACATCTGCAACTGTAATAAGATCAAGGAACATGACAACTTGTCATTTCAGTAACAGATATAGGGAGAATGCCCTTTAAAAAAATTAAACAGGAAGGAAATTTTTAAAGTGTTTTCTTTGGCTCTGAAACATATGCCCAGGGAGAAACTGTTCTCAGCAATGCAGTGGATCTTGAAATATTTACTGGGTCTGGCATTTAACATAATCTTTCTTGTATAAACGATATAGAAAAAACACATATTATCTTAGACTGCAATCTAGTGTGAAGATGAGATGATATTTTAATAGAACTGCATTCATCAACTGTAACAAGAGAGGAAATGTGCTCCAATCCAACATGCCCTGTGGGCAATGTAAATAAGAGCAAGTGACTTGGACCATGAGATAAGTGCAGCAAGGGGAGGCAAGCAGAGGGACAGAGGCCTCTGTCAGAGGAGGGAAGGCAGTGTGGGCAGGGGCATCTTCACCTGGCCAGGTGTGGCACCACTGCCCCTCACACCAGGATCCCAGCCACTCACCCCACTCATCCCAAGGGTCCTCCTGGAAACCTGAATTTCTCACTTGGCTTGCGATGGGATTTGCAAGTCTAGCCAGTGACACCACTATATTCAGAAGTAATTAAACTTTTAATTATGCTTCTTAATAGGCTGTAGCTACTGCTTGCAGTTCTGTTTCTGTCCCCGTTGGATGCCCATGGAGCAGTGCCACGAAGCTCCAACTGCTCTTCCAAGGGGGTCAGGGTGTGCCCAGCTGAGCTTACAGCCACTGGAATCACACTGGGCAGTACCTTGCAGAGCCACAGGAACATCCCTTCAAGATTTTTCCAACACAAGTTTGGAGAAAGAACAGTGAAGACTGAAAGGCTCAGATACTCAACCATTTTCAAACTTGCAGACAGATTTATTCCTGGGAACAATATCCCAACTTTCCTTCAAACCAGGTCTTCAGGTACACTGTTCATTGTAGGAAAAAAAGGGAAAGTCATCATATACAGGCAGTAAAACTGCAATATACACTCTCCAGAGAGGACTTGTGCTAGAGCACATGCTGTATTGAAAATCATCAGAGAAAGACAGTGAATTATTGTGACCTTGGGCAAGATGTTTAATGTCTTACTAGTTCAGACAGGCAGAGTCACACTCACCAAAACAACAACAGCCTCCCCATTCTCCCTCTGCACGGGAGGGGACAGGGCTGTGAAAGAATGGCTGACTGTACATGTTTGAAACAGATTCTAAGGAAGAAGGGGGTCTAAATAAAACATCAAGAAGTTAAAAGGCAGCTCGTTGTTTGACTCATCTTCAGACAGGACATCTGAGCAAGATGCAGCTGGATCCCTCAAGCTTTTGGCATTTAAAGGACCCCTGACCTTCCCAAAGCAGTCCCAAGACTCCCTTGCACCCATTTGCAGAGAAAACAAAAGACCCTAAACACTGACTGCTCATTGATTTGCATTTCTTTTCCTGGAGCTTGCCAGCTTGTCTTCCCCTTGAGTGGGAAGACAGGCAAGGTTTTTATTATTTTCCAGTCATTGCTTGATGCACCTGCTGTAGGGGCCATGGGCAGATGATGGAGCACAAGCTGAACATCACTGAGCTCTAATGCCCATCAGCACAGTGTCAGGATCTGTGTCTGTTCCCTTAATGTCATTTTCTCAGAGACGGCCTCCACTCAGCACATTTCAGATGTACAGAAACGCTGAACACCCACAGCAGGGCTGATACTGCCCTCACTGAACCCTTCAGCAACCTAAATCTCCACCAGGTATCAAAAGCCTGCCATGAGAGTGGCTGCCCGTGCAGCTGTGCTGCTCTGACCCAGTTCGCAAGGGGCTCAAAGGCATCTTCCCTTTTCCCTACCCTGGGGCAGTCAGCAGCCAGACCACTGCCAAGCATGGTTTAGCTTTAGCTTGAACATTAATCATCCACTTGGGACTGCCCTTCCCTCCTGGCACAGCAAAGCTCTGCCCATGTGCCCTGCCACCCTGTCCCTAGGCACTGCCATCCCTCAGCAGCTGGCACAGCTGGAGTCCCACCTCTCCAGCTCCATCCCAGGACTTCTCCCTTGACCTGCATCACCAACCAGGTACCAAAATGCAGCACTGAGGGGCTGTGATTGCTCTTCCAATGACCACCAGCACTTCAGCAATTCAGGTACCCATTTTCAGACTGCTGCTAATTGCTGCTGTTGGGTGGACACTGCAGCCCAAGTGGATACACAGCCAGGGGACAGAGGGCAATGCCTCCATTTCAGGTCCTAAATTTATCTCGCTTTTAAAAGCAAGGTCTGAACCTCCAAGGTTTTGACTTTTTCAGATTCCCTTGCTATGAAGTTATGAGAAAACATTTGTGGTTGGGTGATTTCCTTTTGCCCTAGACAGCTGTCAAGAGCAGCAGAATGGCCCAAGGCAAAATGTGATGTGGGTGTAAGAAGTGTCTTAAGCCAGTAAGTTAAAGCGATGGGTTAGAAAGCCTGCGGGAAAAATGAGCCAATAATTGCTGAAAATCTTCCTATTCTGCTACGTTTATTTAGTCAAATTCAGTGGCCCCTCTCCAGGCCTTCAGCCTTCTCCACGCTTTGGAAAAAGAACCTTATTAATCATTTTGCTTCTATTGTTTAATTATCCTGAGCATCAGCAGAACAGATCAACGCTTGGCTCTTGCATGCAAATCCCAGCCCTCTCAGACTGCAGCATCCCAGCAGCTCCCACTCCATGGACACCAGAGGCCGAAGTACTGAAAGTATTTGCTGCCCTTATGTTGTTTGGAGTAAAGAGGGATTAAAAATTACACCCTGCCAGGGCTGCTGGAAGACTCACTTGATGAGTAGTCTCCATCGAGAATGGATGAAAACTCTCCACCAAATGTTAAAGGAAAAGGAGGTGGAAAAATGGATTAGCAACTCAGAGACAATCACCACAGATCGTGTTTGTTCTTTTTGAAAAAAAATACAGTTTTAATGAACACATGCACATCTCATCTCCAAAAAAAAAATGTTACCAACTGAAGGAAAATCTGTTTGAACAGTCACTACTTTTAGTGGTATCGGGGGGAGGAGAGGGGTGTTGGCTGCCAAATTGAAAAGCTGGGGGGCAACAGGAAAGGAGGGAAGGGACATTCAGCGTTGATCCAACATTTTTGCCAGCAGCAGTGCCAATGAAGAGTCCCTGGCTCTGGGCAGAGCTCCATCCCTTGCTGTGCACAACCATGAACCCACACAGTGTCACGGTGGCCGTGTTTGGGGTGACAGTGGCCATGGCTCAGGGCTGCCCTGGGGGCCTGGGCAGTGCCTGCCCACACGAGATGGGGTTTCAGTTTATTATTATTGTTTATAACAAGAGCAGATTTCTTTTTTTAATATCTACATAAAGACTCTTAAAATTCAGCTTTTGCTTCCCCTGCTAAATGACTGTGCACTGACCTGTCTCTCTTTGGGGGCCTCAGTCTGAGTCTTTCATGAGGCATTCACTGAATAAGGCTGCTTGGTTATCAGGTAATATTTTACATCAAGACTGAATCCTTATTTAATAGGCAGAGTCTTCTATTGATTCATGCAGCCAGCAATGGTGACTAAGAGAGCTGTGAATCATTGACACCTGTTGGGTTTGAGGTTTCTTTTCACTCTTTACAACCTCTTCCTTCTGCTTCCCTTAAACACACACTTTTTTCTACTTTTTTTTTTTTCAATACAAAGGAATAAAAACAAGAAGGCTACTTTTTGGCAGTATCTCTACAATTGTAGTAAAATTAATATCTTAATACATGCCATACGTGCAGCTATTTTGGACTCATCTGCAAATCCCTAAAGCCATCCTATTTACCTTTTTTTTTTTTTTAATCAGAGAGGATATATGAGGTGAAGTCAAGCATATGGGCTACAAGAAAACAGTGTATGACTCATGACAGCCACTCAAAATTTAGCTATTCCTTGGCCACCTTATACACGTAGATATACAATACCCTGCCTAGGAGAGGTTCATCTTTACCTTTAGCAGGGGTCTCACCCTTTGATGACCCTTCAGGAGCTGTGTATGGCAGGCAATGAAATCCCAGACCTCCCTCCCCTTGGGGAGCCTCCCTGGCTCTCCAAACCAGCTTTGTTGCTCTCACCTTCCCTAATCACCCTCCTGCCCAAGGAGATGATGAGCATCAGGCATGAAGCCATGGCCTCGTTAAATCAAGCCTGACTTTTACTGTCGGTGTCAGTGGGGCCAGGGGTTCATTACAGGCCCTATTTCCCAGGCCTGACTAACGACAGACAGCTTCACCTGGGATAAAGCTGGGTGATTCCAGGATTTAATTCATTAGTGGGTCATGAGTCCACACTACTGATTGCTTCTGTGGAACTGTAAGACAAATAAAACCTAAATATTTGAAATTCAAGCTCTAAGGCCACTCAGACCAAAATCACTATTTCTTTTTTTTTTTTTCCCTTTATCCTTTCCTTCACAATCCACCTTTAAAATCTTTTTCCCTTGGAGCCTGTCAAAGCTGCCTCCCCAGGGCTCTCCCCTATTGTGTCTGTCCTCATGCAGTCCTTTGTAATAGCCAAGCTGTGCAGTTGATGCTCAGGCTGAATTAGAAAGCAGGTCTGTGTCTGATCTGCAAACATACCTCCAGCCTTACTTCCCTTCCCTTAATGTATTCCAGTCTATGCCTCATAGTTAAAATCTTCAATTCTACCACTCTCTCCTTTTTACATGCCTGTTTTATTTGCACAGTCATTTCATAGTCCAGTTGTTCTTTCTGGTCAGGTGGCCTATAAAATATTTCTATTACCCGTTTACTCTCTGAAACATCTCCAACTGCAGCCCATAATGACACAGCAGCCCCATTCCAGTCTCTCTCAGATCCCCACTTTCAAAGGCTAATAAATCCTTTTCCTTCTCAAATAGCTCTCTCTCCTCTCGTTCCTTTCTCTTGTTCCCCAAACAATCTAAACAATCTCTACTCTTTAATGTTAATACCTCTGTTATCTTCTAAGGAAACTGCAGTTCCACCCATACCTATTTCCCAATGGGCAATGCCCCCATGCACAGCCCAGCTCCTGGTATGATTCTCCTCTCCTCCTCCCATTCCCTGCACAAATAAAACCTTTTCCTGACCCCATCTGGGAGTGACACCTCACTGTTCCTGAGCTGGGAAAGCAGGGCTGGTTCTTATTTCTGTCCATCACCCTGCAAGTCTCCCCTTCACCAACTGCTTCCAATTTGTCTGGAAGGGATGATCAGGTTAGAGGCAGGGATTTCTACTTTTTAATGCATTTCTCCCACTGTATCCCATACATACATTTAACTGACTTCTCCACTCCTATTGCACAGACTCCCATCTGCATTGTGCTGGGAAGATGAACCCAGTGCTGGGGGTTGAAACCGTCCTCGAGATTTTCCCTCTGCACCTTGACCTCCAAAGCCCGAAATTCCTCCAGCTGCATTTTCTTAGCACACACTTCTGCCTCCTCCTCCTCCTCCTGTGCAAACCCTGTGCAAGGACACTGCAGCACTGACCCTGAGCTGTGCACTGCCCTCCTGTTTGGCCTGCCAGGAGCTCCACATGGGGTGTCCTCAGCAAGGTTTTCTGAGGCAGCCAAATGAGGCACAGAGCTTCCCAAATGGAGCTCAGAACGTCCCTGGAAGCTGGGATGTCCATGTTCTTTTGTCATCACTGATATGTGAAACCATGGGAAACAGCAAATCCCCTCACGCTGGGGAAAAAGAGGAGCCAGGAGTGGCTTAGGGTTTGCTCTCATGTGCCAAGGTGTTTTTAAGCATCAAGCCAAAAATTGAGGAAATTTACTCTACACTAAACTTAACTATGTTAAAAAGGAAATTTGGCCTCAAAATTATTTAGTCCTAAGGTGACTGTAAAATGAGATTTAAAAGTATTTAAATGATCTTGAGAAGAGCTTGGGAGAGATGCAGAGGGATAGAGCCAGCACAGTTCACAGCACCCAGCAATCCACCCTGCTCCAACTTCTCATTTGCCAAAAAGGAAGAGAAAAGCAATTTCCTTCTTTTTCTCTTCTGCAGCCTTGTGACTGGAATCTCCAAAGAGCTCTGTGGGGCTCCCTGCAATCCAGGGAATCAGCTGCATTCAGCACCACAGGAAAGCTCTGTTAATGCAATGGTTGTTACTGATACAGGCACCCACACCCACACCCACCACTGTCCCACCACACACATCCAGCCAAGCAGCCAAATGTCCCCAGTGAGCCTGTGATGCTTCTAGAAAGCACAAAACCCAGGTGATAGTCCAGGATCTTGAGGTGCATGGCCCTGCAGGAGATCTCTGTGACACCCTTGGCTGGAGCAGCTGTTCTCCAGTGCTGTGACTGGAGGGTGGACTGGAATTACCAGCCTCTTGGCCCACTTGTGAGCAGTTGGGAACATCCAGAGCACATCTCTTCCTGTAAATCTTGGAAAAACTCCCGCTGTGGTTTCCCCATCCCTGGTGTTGACACATGTCCTTGGGCCTTAGAGCAGTTGGACTTGGTCTTAACTGGGTCAGATGGATCCCACTTTTGCCCTAAGTCCATCAGTGTAACACTTCAGTCTCTCTTCTTGCAACTTCCAGTTGACATTCCTAAAGTTCTGGGAATCTGTTTTCCTTGTAAGCCCAAAAAAAGGCTTGGAAGAAATGTAGAAGTTTCAGTAGAAGTTGTCTTAGGTAAGGACTGATTTGTGCCTCCCATGGGTGCATGTCTTGCATTAGGGGTCAAAGAGAGGACTGGGAGTTAAGAACTGTTAAGGGTTTGATCCTGACACTGATCTTATATGTGACCAAAACCAATTAATTTTACCTCTTTAGCTACAATTTTTGTCATCTGGAAAACTGACTACTAAAGATAATCCAAACCCACAAATTTTCCAATATCAAATTTGCTGACAATCCTGCAGTACTCTCAGGTAGAAGGGTGAGTTTATTAGCACTTATCACCCAATAAAGTAAAATTATTAAAATGTGTTTCTTCTGTCCCAAACAGAAGTTTCTGCTGTCATTTACAAGAACAGAGGCAATACACCAGGAGAGGTGATGGAGCTCCTGTGCCCTACAGCGTGCCCACAGCTTTGTGTGACACGAGGAGGTGAACTCGGGCTGTTCCTGGACACACCATCTCCTTTCCCAGCTCACTGCACAGCCTGTCTCCATTGCAGAGCACTGAACCACAGCTCAGCTCCTGGGAGAAGTCGCCCCAGGACACTGCCAGGAGGAGGTGCAGGGCTGAGCATCTCTGCCTGCTCCGTGCCCTGCTCTTTGCCCTTCTCTTGTGCGAGGGGTTCAGTTTGCTGAAAAGCACAACATGGTCCTGCTGGGCAGTAATTTTGTGCAGGGACCCCAGCACATGATATAGACACAGCTTTTCTAGGTAAATGATCCAGTTAAACAAGGTAAGTCAACAATGAGGGAGAGGATGAGAAAATTATATTGACTGTAATGTTTACAAACACTCGTCACCTTCCAACTCAGTGATGAATTGGTAATAGTTTTGCTGGAAGAAAAGATCCCGCCTGCTTTAAAGACAGCTATTTGATGAGACACAAGGGAGACAATTAAACATTTAATTCAGTTTGACCTGCTCTATCATTACAGCTCTTTGTTTCCCATCTCTTTCTTTTCCTCTGACCTTTAGGATGTGATACTTGGTGGGTTGTTTTTATTTTTTTTTTTTCGACCAGGTCAAATCAAACAGATCCTGTTTCCCAAAGATAACATGAACACGGAATATTAATGCAGCCTCCCCCTGCTGTGTCCCTGTGCCTCCCTTCCCCCTGTGCCCCCAGCCCACACCCCCTGCCTCACTCTCATTTGCACAAAAGCACACCGAGTCCCCTCTCAGCAGCCCACCTTGAACAAAACACTCCAGGACTCTCGAAACAGCAGAAGTGCTAATCAAGCAGGGCCCTGTGCTCTGTGCTTCTGCAGTGGTTGCCTGGCATAGAAATGGGCTGTCTGGCCGCAGCTATGAGGTAACGTCTGGCTTTTTTGCCAAGCTGCAGAACTAGTCNTGTGCGGGTTTTTTTGTTTTTTTTTTTCTTTTTGGAAAAGTTATATAACTAAATTACTTAGAATGCAACGGGTTTCATCAGCTGATTTTTGGGCAGTAATCTTATGAAACTGATTTCTCACACTTACTAGGCAAACTGGAAATTTGGAAAGGGGAAAGAACACACATACTCAAAATATATACACACAGATGTACCCCACTCTTTTTCCTGCAACACTGTCTAGATCCACCAGCTATTTTTGGATGCAACCTGAAATAGAGCAATACAAATTCAAGCAAGGCAGAGCTAACCTGCATCTGCAGCATCTTTTTTGCAGCAACACTGATTAATCTAATTAACCACTTAGAGGAATTTTTTCACACTGCAGCAGCAGCAGCCCTTCTATTTCCTGTATAAATTCCTTATTTACTGATGTTGCATTGTATTCTTGATTCAGTGTATTCTCCATTTTATAACAGCACTGACAATTAGATTTTTTTTCTCCTGAAGGACAGAAAATACACAGTTCATTTTTCTGCAGTGAAGGTTGAGAAACAATCTGAACTGAAGAGACACGGCTGCTGCTCTGGAGGTTCCAGCTAACAACACCCCTTGTATTAAACACTGTCTACATGTATCAGTCAGGAATTTAGACTTGTCCCAAGGTGACACACTTGGAAGAGTTAATTCCTGAGAAGCAGCAGCTTTGGAAAGGTGCAGGAAGGAATGTCTTGTCCTCAGGGCAGGAGCAGCCAATGGAGCTGGGTGCTGGTGATGTAATGCCTCAAACCTGGTGCATCATTGGTTCTGCAGATATTAGACTCGATATGATTTTGGAGAGTTTGGCGAGAGGAATTTTTGCAGAGGAGCCTGTAAATTTCCCTGCACCAAGGACACTTCGATTCAATCTTCCAGTGTTCTGGGCCGGGGGGAAGTTTGCTCTAACAACACTTCTGTCCTGTGTCTTCCTGGTGCTGCTTAGCTGTTCTGCATCCTGCTATCTGGGAGGCATTTCTCTGAAGTCAGACTGTGCTGGAATCACTTCTCCAGCCAGCCCATGAAATTGAAATGAATTTTTAATAAAAAGCAGTTGTTTTTTCTCTGACTCACCTCTGAACTCTTAATTGTTTCAGGCACCAACTTCCATTGCCCCAGCTTCTATTACCTTCCTGGGGTTTTCATCTGCCCAGTCTTATTTCTTTAGCTGATTGCTGCATGAGGAGATGGCTGATGATGTTTTAAATGAGCCTTGCCAGTCTGGGCTTGCTCTGGAGGAGTCTGCTCAAAGCACCTCGGTGTCAGTGAGCTCAGAACACGTCGGGCTCCTGCTGCAGGACTCGCTGCAGCTGCAGCCCCCGAAGCTGCTGGACCACTCCAGCAGTTTGTTTGAACTTTAGCCATGATTCAGTCACAGAACCCTCTGAGATTCTCATCCTTTTTCCTCATCCTCCCCTAAATAAAATAAAGATTCTCACAAAACCTGCAGGGGCGATTAAAGCCTCTGTCAAAGCAGGGCAGAGGAAGCAGGAGCTGCAGGAGACGTTCACAGGCTGGAGCTGCAGGAACTGGTGATGCTGAGGTCAAGGCAGCAGCGCAGGAAGCCCAATCCAGCCCTCAGAGCTCTGGAATCTCTGAGCAGAGCAACTTCCCGTCCTTCCCCTGGGCACCCCGAGGAGCCCTGCCGGCTGCCAGAGGCCAAAGATCACACAAGAGCTGTGGAGAGCAGAGTTGTTCCAGGATACAAACGACTTAGCACTTCTGAGGTTTGCTCCTTTTCCAAACAAGAACAAAAACCTTAAAATCCTGAAATTCCCTGAAAACTATGGATAATTTTTTGGTCAGGTTTTTACATTTATTTCAGTAAATCCAAAGTGTATGCTTTGATGCAGAATTTTGAAAACATGTTGTCCTGGGTTGACAAAAATATGTGATTTACTCTGGAGAAAATTAAAAGGGAAATAATTAATTCCAGAAATGAAACTTTTCCTATTGCCTCCCATTTCTGCCTGAAATAAAATAAAACTTTCAATGAAACTGGGTCAGGTTAGTGGCTTGTTTGAATACACACCTTCCCTAGGCCAAATACCTCAATTTTTTGGAGAAGAAGAGTACAAGGATGAACTGAAACAAACTTTGCACATCCTCTCCTTGTGCTGTGCAGCCTCAGTTACTTCTACACAGGGATAATCCCTGGTGTACCACTGTCTTCTGTCTGTGTAACACAGCCTCAGAAACCTTTCAGAGAATGAGATCTAAAACTAACCTGAGAGTCTGTTCCACCACCTAACTCTAATAATAAGCAATAAGCTTTTCCTAATATCCAATCTAAATTTTTTTTTCCCAGCAAATTAAGTTGATTTCTTCCTAAGCTGATGTCCCAGCTCCAGTGGAGAAGGGAAATAACTAACCATCACCCTCCTTAAACCAACCTTCTCCATAGCACTAGGCTGTTATCATGCCCACCCTTAACCTTTTGTCCCACACAAAACCAACCCACTTTTTTTTCAATCTTTTCTTCTTACTCATGGTGTTTAATTTCAGCTAATTCCTGTTGTGCCTTCCTTGGGCTACCTAGTCATTTGTGCTGGTTCTTCAGTATGGTGCAAAGTCTCTTAAATGTTGGTAAGATTGTTGTCATTGCATGGTAAAGAAGGGAGAGATTTCATAGCAAGCCAGGCAAACATGAGGAATGAAGAGCACAGCTGAGCACTGTTCCAGTGCATTGCACACTGTGGCTGGGTCAAGTGCTACCAGGTAATTTCATTGTTCTGCATGCATGGGATGCAGTCTGTCCCTGCTCATCTCCATCATCCTTCCCAGCTGAAACCTCTGTTTGCATCTGTACCAAGTTGGTAGGAATTTGCTGCCACTGAAGAACAACCATTTGTGATTACTTGCTGTGCTCTACTGAGCAAAAGGAGGTTTTGTTTTGCTACCTTGATGGAAACAGAGCTACACCATTTCACTGCTGCCTCAGCACAGGTGTAACTGTGAAGCTTCTGTACAATCAGGCAAGTCTGAATCTAAAAATACCCCTAAAGAGCCCCACTGAGCAATTTGGTCTAACACTGTGCTCGTGGACTTTGCCAAGGGATGTTAGAATGCAATGGCAGTGACATCTCTGTTCTGTGAGCCACAGTCACCTCTCCAAGCAGCAGCAATGCCTTCTCTCTTCCAGACCTTTCCAGCTCTCAAAGGGACACTTTGTGCTGGCTTTGGAAAATCAGTGTTGTCACAAAGACTGAGCTGTGCTGGAGCTCCTGGCCTCCCTGCACAAAGAAGTCAGGGGTGGCTGTGCAGGGTGTTTGCTGGGTGGTTTGCAGAAATGCGTCTCACTTGTGACAGCTTCCCAAACCTCTGAAATAACAAGGACAGCTCTGTTTGGAGGGGTCTTGTGCTGCTTTGCTGAAGAGTCCTTCCATTTACTTGAGGAAGTTTGAGAGGGAGCTTTTGGTCTAGAAAAGATCTTCTGCAGCAGCAGCCAGCAAAACACAGGGAATATCCACAAACACGGGGAATAAAAGTGAATTGGCAATTTGAAAATGTGACTATTTCCAAATCCCCTTCCAATGTGGCACTGGAGGACAACTGATGGGCAATTCAAAGTGCCCTGCCAAGGACTTGTTCTCCCACAGTGTATTTGGAAAGCCACACAAAGTAACCATGCAGAGCTGTCAGCCTGTTCCCCACCCTCTCCAGCCTTGTCCCAAAGGTGCCTGAAGAGCATCTGCAGCTGGCTGAGGGTGACACACAAACCCTCACTGTAGCAGCTCCTGGAGCTGGCCAGCCTCATCCTAAAATCCATTCCTGCACTTCTAGGTGTTGGCAGATCCAATCAGCCATCAGTGCCAGCAACCCCTCCAGGAGGACACCCCAATTTTAGATGTTGAGATGTTTCACTGCCACCATCTTTCTTTATAAATTGCTCACATTTGAGAATAGAAAAATTCCACTCCACAGGACATAAAGTGTCAATTTAAGTGTTAATTATATTTGCATATCAGAACATAAGCTCCAGTTTGGAAGAACATGGGTGTCCCTAAAGTATGTTGTAATAAAAAAATTGAAAACAGCTAGTGTTCTTGAATCAATTTTCACATTTATAACTATAAAGAATAGTTCCCGCTTCTATCTAATTTTGTCAGCTCTCTATGGCTTTGTGCTTGCCTTGTCATTTCATCAAAAACATGTCAGTCTGTAATTTGCAATGTTTCTTTCAATTAAAACCAAAATGACCCAAAATAACAACAATGAAAAAAAGAACAAACCAGAAGCAAAGTCCCAATGATGTATTAAACTATGTGGGAATAGCAATTTGAAAAAATACATATAATTTATTTTATCAACTATAAAGAAAACTGTAAAGATTAAAACTATAATTGTGAAGATAATATCCTACTGCTATTAATGGCTGCTGGTGGTGGCATATACATTACTTCTAATTTTCACACCTCATTTGCATCATAAATGAAACACAGAGAATCCTGTGGAAGATATTGTAGATAGCACATTTATCATAATATCTGAGGGGTTTCTCTGGAATCACAGAAATTGAACCCTACATATATATGATTTACTTGATTGGACTGCAAAATTTCAAGTCTTTCCAAGGTCATTACACTAATGGGAAGCACAAGGTTAAAAGATGCTGACTACAGACTTTGCAGAACCTTTCCAATACCTTCTAAGCACTCATTTCTAATTCCTAAAATTACTGACTTCTTATTTTTAAGCTTCTCCAAACTCCCACAAATCCCAGGAGCCTGTAGCAGTCTTCCAAACCTCTAGCAGTACATTTACTTTCTTCTGAGTTAACTACTAGACCTAATTAAACAACACTGTCTCATCTGAGTGGATGATATTCTTACAGTCTGAATACAAATTAAAATTCCAGTTCTGTTAACATTCAGGTCAGTTAATCAGAATAAACCTCTTTAAAAACTGGAAGACTAAAGTGGTTTCAAAGTCAATCAGGCTCTTAGCTCATTTTTAAGGATGTCTTTTGTAATATTCTCTATTGGTTTCCTTTAAATAATAATAATAACAATAAAATAAAAGAGATCCTAGTTCTCAGGTCAGTTTAATTCAATGAAAGAAAATAGAGAATTTTACATGAAGGGTTGCTAAAGAGCTTTGGTTTCCAAAGGGCAGGCATGCAGTCCTGCATGTTCAAAATTGCACAGACAGTTGCCAAAACAGCATGTGCAAATTAGACATCGTTCACATAATGAACTTGTTAGAAGACTAATTCAAGATTTGCATGTGGAAATCCAAATGTGGAACTACAATATTCCTGGTGAATGCAGATGTATCTATTAGCCTGTGTATTTTAGCAGATGTTATTTTGAAAACAAGATCCCAGGTCCTCACAGTACAGAAATTAATAACCAGAGACTGCAATTTTGTGGAGGGCTTTTCTCTTACACAGGACATGATACCAGAGAACCAGAAATGTTGAGTGCTCCTCTCACCCTCATAACAGATTTCCTGTGTGAGCTCAGGGAAATTATATTCCTTTTACCTACCCTTGTTTACCTATCAGTGAAACGGCTTTAATATTCTTTATCTGCCATCGCAGGCGCACTGTGAGACTCAATTAGTGTTTGTAATTCTCTTTAAGCTCTGCAAATGATCCTGTGTTTTGGAACAGAATTCAAACTTGAATTGTTTAACCCAACCATTTTCTTACGGCAAATGCAAATCACTTGGCAACATTATTCTAGTGTCAAAGAGGGGGGAAAGAGCGAGAAGGAAGCAGCCAGAGATCCAGGTATCCTGGAGGGCTCAGAGGTAGGCTGGGCCTCCACAGCTGGAGTTGACACTTTGGTGAGTAAGGAGGCTTTAGGTGAGGGTGTGCAGGAGAATGCAGAAAGCAGAAGCTGCCCTTTCATCCACTAAGCAAGAAAACACATTTGGTTTGGTGTGGTTGGGATCATATCCCTCCCACTAATCCTTAAAACAGGCATGCCATGGATGCTGGGTTTTGGCAATGCAGGGATGACAAATGCAAGGCTCTGCTCAGCATTCTGTTTGCATATTGCTAAAATCCATACACCTCGCTGCCCAGGGTTTAGGCCCTGTAATCACTCCTTTGAAAGTGCAGTGCTATTTTCTGCTTTATCTTCATTTTATTCTCATCAAAAATAATTGCTGTGATTTAGAGACTGTCTAATGCCCTGTCGTTATCTCCAAATCTCTAGTAGTATGCTGGCATCCAAGAGTGAACCTAAAAGCTGCAGATTTTCAAGTTGCAGCATGTTAATCTCTCTGAGTATGTAGAATGATCTCTCTAATTGAAAAGATCACTGCAGCCAGGTTTTATGTGCATGTTTGCATCTGAAATCCAGCAAATGCTGGGAAAGGGAAAAAAACCCCACCACAACGCCAAAATAACCTTGATGCAAGTATTGGTTTTGAACTCAACAACCACACTGGATTTGGCCTGCCCCAATGTGCTCTCTCCATAAAACTGAAGGTGAACATTTTTCAAATCACCTTGCAGGAAAAGAAATTTGCATTCAGGGAGACCGGAGTGTAAGGCTGGTGAAATCTTGATTTTGTCTAAGACATTAGCAAGCATTTTGTTGACTTAATAAGACATCACTGCTGGGTGGTTTGTGCCTTAACTTGCTACACTGACACAGGAGGTGTAAAGAAAGATGCTAAGCCTGACTCAACTCTGATTGAAAATTAACACAGACGTTAACTTTTGATGGGACAGGCAGCAAGAAAAGCAAGAGGAAAACGTATTTTACAATGAAAACCATAGGATGCCTTTGTGCCTATCAATAATTTATCTATTTGTTGCACCTGTTTAGTCAGCCCTTCTATGCTTTTTATACTCTCCCCTTCTCAGAAAATGTCTCCTGAAGGATGTGCAGAAAGTACAGCCTAACCCTTCCTGAGAGAAGCAGCCCAGTGTCTTGCACAAGTAACCTGGCACCATGCAGCCATTGGCAATAACTCCAGAGCACGCTGAGCCTGCTGGAGATGTCTCTGTGCATCCCACTGACTTCTGCTTCTCACATCCAGCCAGGCAGGAGAGCTTCCCAAGGAATCTCGTATAAGCAGTAAAAGAGAAACACTGTAACATGGTTTTGGAATGGGGCTACACATCACACATTCATGTGTTTTCACTTACTCTGCTCCTACTCTGCTTTCAGCTGGTTGGCAATACCCAAGGGTGTGGTTTGCATGTGAGATTAGACAGGTTGAGAGGCAGGCTTTTATCATTGTTCCTGCAGTGCATTTGATTTTTTTTTTTTTAATGTGTTCCTACTTGTAATTTTATCACTTGGTTATTATTTCACAGTGGTTTTTATAGCACTTTTTACTACAGCAGTCTTGTGGGTATTGGTGTTAGCAATCGGAGAGCAGGATCCTGCCACTGCAGCCTGCCTGTGATAAACAGGTACCTAGGTGGCCAGTGGAAATTGGTATTTTCCATCTGTGGTGGTGAAATCTCAAAAGATGCCTGGTGTCATTTACTCAAGAGCCACCTGCATCATTGGTTCCCACATGTCCTGAAGAAGTCTCCAACACCAGCCCAGCCAGACGGCGAGCGCTGGAAAGAGCTTACAGGCAGGTTAGCTCTATTATCCGAATTGGGTCACTCATTCCTAATTATTTATAACCTCTATCTGCAGTGTATTGCACAGCATGGGGAGTGCTCTGAAACAGGAAACTTCTTGGACATCAAACTGGTGCTGTTTTGTCTCAGGAGGAGTCCCTACGCAGAGTCCCCCTCGGGCACGCAGCAACTGCCGCTGGTCCGCTGGGCCTCGGGGCAAGTCAGCATTGTGGCTGTGCTCCCCCCTGACCTCCACCAGCCTCAAGAATAACACTGGCAGGCTCCCTGTATAGCTCCCGATAATGAGGGCTCCCTCATTACCAAGTCTAATTATCAGAGAGTGATTGTAGAGGACACAACCTAAACATCCAGGCTTTCCTGACCCTTTTCTTTCCCTGGTTTTTCTCTGGATGCCTCACCAAGTCGAACTGGCAGCATGCAGTTAAACATCCTCACTGAGCATTTCCCTTCAGTCTCACACCAGCAGTCAGTTGAAATCAGTTTGATGAACCAGTGGGCCAGCAGGAGAGGAACACAGCATATTAGTCCTAAAGCTTTCCTGGATGAAACACCCCAGCAAACTCTGGCAAAAAGAAGAATCTGAGTGGGACCCTGAAGTTAGGGGAGGGGAATTAATGGACATTTGCTGGGTTTATTTTAAGGAAATCAATGTACTTGTGGGAGACTGGGTGATGGAACACACAGCTGGTGAAATGGACAGCCAAAGATCACTATTTTTCTTTTAAGCAAATCAATGTGTTAATTGGGATTCTGGTGGGATTCTGAAGCTGCTAATGGAGCAGGGGGCCAGTGGAGGATCATTAGTCTTTATTGTAAGCAGTACAGTTACTTAATTGGGGTGTGACTGTGGTGCTGAAAGAGAGAGCAGGAGAAGAATGAAAAGGGATTTTTAAAAGCTGTCACTTCAAACTTTCCCTAATGAAATGAATTTATTAAGAAAGCTAAGGGGAGATACAATTTGTTACTGCTTCAGGTCTTTGAACTTGGGGAGATCTTCACTTTGATGAGACCATTTTTTATAAGGCAGGTTTTTCCAGCTTTCCAACCCATCTTAGGGAGAAATTAAGTCATGCTTGGAAAGTTACTATTTATCAGAGCCTTCTGACGCTGATGGCAAGATGAGCCTAGGTCTTCTCCAGACACCCATATGGACACAGACACAGCTCCATCCTTTATTCCAACTTGGAATTTTTTATGGTTGCACAGTTTCATAGGGATATTATGGCTGTGCCTCAGACCTAGATTCCCTGCCTAATTGACAGATATTCCTTTGTCCCACACTATGGAAACCTTCAGGATAGACTAGACAGTAAAATGCAGAGTGTGCAGAAAATACGGACAGCATATTTGTTCCCCAGTGTGGACCAAAAGAGCTAGACCCAAACCTTTATGAAACTTTCATACTAATTATAGTTTCATGTCGACCTTTCTAAAATTTTACTTTGCAAACAGAGAGTTTGTGTCATTTCTAAAAATCCAGCCCCAGTTTAAGGACAGCACAAACTTTTGCTTGTAACTTCTCCCCTGGCTTATCTGACTGTGAGAAGCTCCGAGCCTGTCCATGCTCAGGGAATCTCTCAGGGAACTCAACAGCACAAAGAGGAGCAGGTTCATGCCAGCCTTCAGCCTGCCTTCACAATTCCAGCATCTGGGAGGGGGGAAGAGCTGGTTTAGTCTCACTGAAAGAGAGAAATGTCCCTTGGAGAGCAGGTGGTGGGATGGCTGTTTCTGTGGATGCATTAAAGGACTTCTCATGAAGGAGTTATTTGCAAATTGTACTGAAAAATTGTGGAAGAAAACATTTTAGGGTAGATTCAAAATTGAATCCCCCCCCTCTTCGTTTTAATGAAATGAAGAGAATCATTTAGGCTGAGTAAAATCTGTCACTTAGTTTCAAGTAAAAAGTGTCATTTCACTTGTAAGCATTTAAAAACTAAACCCAGGTACATTTCTGAAAGGTGTACTGTTTCATGTTAAAATGTTGAAAGGGAACATTTTGACTTGCTTAAATTTTAAGAATGAAACAACTTGTTAAGCTGAACATGAATTCACAAAATGTTTCAGTTGACCCAAATCTGTTTTCTTTAGAGCAGGATGTTTTATCAGAATGCATCTCCCAGCACTTGCAATAAATCCCAGAAGTGCCCTGTTCACCACATAGAATTAGACACAAGTTTTTCTCCAGCCACCTCCCTGATCCCTGCTCAGAGGTCTTTGCTTTATGTTACTGTGCAAACCACCTCTGGACTTCCCATGGATTCCCAATTTTTAGGCCAGCTTTTTCTTTTTCCACTGAAGCATGTAGTATCCACGTTTACCGTGATGTGATTCCCTAATCGTCTTGTTGAATGTTGAAAGGAAAGCCGGCAGACTTTCTGGTGTTGCTAAAAGCCCTCAGGCCAGGCTGGCAGATAACAGCTCTCTTATTTATTTGTCTAAATAAGCATACAGCATGATGGATAAGCTGTCAAGGAAAAATCAAATCAGTGGGGACATAGCTTCAAGGGAATTACTCACTATCTCTGCCAGTTCTGCTGCACTTCTCTTAAAAAATACGAAAATTAACATAGTTGGTGGCAAGCACCAGAAATTACATTTCAAGAATAACACTGATATTTTCTATGGAGCATTTCAGCTGGAAGGGTCCTGAACTACAGCACACAATAATCACACAGATAATTTTAGAGAGTTATTTAGCCCAGAAGTGAAAGCAGAGTATGTGTGTGAAACTGCAAATGACTCCAAGTAGGTGATTGACAGGAGGTGAAAGCAATTTAATTGTTCCAGATTATTATATACTTTTTATATATATTTGTGTGTGTCTTTGAGAAGAAAGTACAGGGGTTCCTGAGAACCTGAAAGTTTTTCACAAACTCATAAAACCAGACACTGTAGGAAATGAACTTGATCCAAAAAAGAAAAGCTACTTTTAGAACTATAGCTCCATGTCTGGCCACAAAGTAATTAAGGTTCTTACAGCTTTCCTGTCCAGATGAGTGGCTGGCACAAAAATAATAATAACTATATAGTAATAACAGCACTGACTTGACACTGAAGGGAACAGGCAGCAGTAAACAACTTCTAGTAGAAGGGTCACAGAAAGGAGTGGTGGGAGTGTGTGGTAGGGTCAGGGGTAGGAAGTGCATGTGCCTCTGAGTGAGTGGGTGTTGGAGGAGATGTAAGGAGCAGAACGGAGACTTCTTAACATAACAACGCAAAACATCTTGTCTTAGAGTTCAATTCATAAAAAAGAATATAACTGAGTCATATTCTTTCCACTACTCAGTGTGTGCGTGTGACATAAGATGCAAATTCCATGTGTGATTCATAGAGTTAAATGTCAGTTTTACAAAAGTCTGCATGAGCCCAAGAGCTGGTTCAGGTCAGAACTCAGGCACTGCAGGGAGGTGACTTTTCTCTCTTGTCCCTCCAAAGGCAGAACCTGGGGGCCTGGCACAGACCAGGGTCACCCAGCTCCTGCAGTTTGTTTAGCACTTTCCATTCTTTCTGGCATGAAGGGAAGAAACTCCGTCACATTACAGAACCGGATCTGCAAAACTCATCCAGCTCAACTGGAGTTTTCCATGAACACTGATGGGCATTGGACCAAGCCACAGAGGACAAAAAACGGTTCAAATATGAGCAAAACTGCAGAACATCTTTTCCCAAACATCTGCCAAAATTCTGATGCCTCTGTTTAGTGAGTACGTGTGCCATGACTAAAACAGAGAAACTGCAGGTTCAAGTAAGGTGGCATCTCCCGAAAACCCAAAGTGTGAGACTGAAAGTCCCTCAGTATAAATTATTTCTGGGCTGACATTCACCTCAAATTGGGTTGCAGTGCAGTTACCTTGTGAGTGAAAACACACAGCAATGCCTGCTGCCCTTGGATGGAGCATTTAGTGGCACTTTTCATAAATTTAGGTTATTTCTAACTCTGATGCTTCTCAGAAAATACTCCTTTTTCTCAAGAAAATGTCTATGGAAATGGTAATAATTTTTCTTATGGTCATATTTTCTATTCAAATATTCATCTTTAAACACATTCACACACATATGTGTTTGTTGACTGAACATGCATTCTGTCTTCCCCTCATCATATTCCATATAACCCAGCCCTATCCTAGTGGCATGGGGAGCTACTTTACCAAAATAACCACCAGTGAACAGCTACAAATGGTATTAAGAGGAAATGATAAGTCACACAACCTCCCTGCTTTGGCAGTTTTGCCCTTGAAAGATCCTTTTTAGGAAAACTGCTGCCATATATATTCATTCAGTGCAGCAGCTGATTCTGAATGGGGAGATTCAGAAACCCATGAACATCACAGTCCCAGCCAGGGGCTCAGGTTCTGCTGCGTGTTTGGATCTCTCTGAATGGGTGGAGGACATGGAGAGAGGCTTGGAAGGGCCTCTGAAGCCATGGAGAGAGGCTTGGAAGGGCCTGCAAAGTCCTCGAGTCCATCTGCTGCTGCTGTAGGTGAGGACAAAAGGGACATTCAAGCAGCAGCCAAGGCAGTGCTGGGAGCCTGCTCCGCTTGGAAACCTCGAGTTCATCTGCCTGGAATCACCCAACAAACCTTCAAGGGTCACTTTATTTCAGCCACTGAGAAGGAAACTATTTCAGGTTCAGCTCATGGGCTGCATCAGTAAAGGGCACCCTGAGGAACTCACACTGCCTGGAGAAGCTGATCCACAGCCTTATTTCTCTCTCCTTTTGTTTTTGCTCCTGCAGCCCTTGCTTGGTTATGATTCACCCTCAGAGGAGGAAATGAAAGTGCAGTAACTGTTGACTTTTCAGCCAGGGAGGCATACAGTTTATGGAGCAAAAACTCCAGCAGGAACAGAAGTGGGCTGAACTATAAACCGACTTCAGGTGGAATAAACAAAGGAACAAAAATATCAGCAGCAAAGAGCAACAGCAAGGTTGAGCTCCAGTTTGGTGTTTGGCCATCAGAGGGTTACAAACCAAACGAGTGTTTGTGTGAGGCTGCAGACAGGGACTGCAGTAGAAGTACATCTAGGAAAATACCCTGATGGCAAAATCTCCTTCATTTATCTTTCACTTTGAGTCTGGGCATAATGAGGATACTTCATCTCAAAAAGTGAAAAAGGAACTAAAACTTGCAAAAGGGAGGCCTGCTGCAATCTGTGAAAGACCAGTAGACTACCAGAAGGGAAGAGGGCAAACTTTGAGTGGGTGCAGTGTTTTACCAGCACCCTGAAATATTTGCATGCCTCCACAGGCTTTTTTGTTCTAGCAGCTTCAAAAGGTGGCTAGAGAATCAAACACTTCTTATTGTATATTTCCACTTTCCCAAACTTTTACCATGTTCTGACAGAATTGTTAACTCACTCTGTGCTCTCAGGTGTAAAGGGGAGCATGGCACTATCACTGGTTTGAGATGCTGAGGGACAAGAGGGCTGGCAGGGCAGCTCTCTTCATGTGAGGGCTACCAGCTCCAAATGAGCCCAGCAGAGTCGAAAGGTGCTTCCCCCATGAGGGCAGTTTGGCACCAAGTGTCCTTCCCCCAGGTACAGTGAGGAACTGTCTGTGTGCTAGACAGCAAGCTGTCAGGAACCTGAGCAGACAAAACAGCACAGGATGAATCAAACAAAATCACCTGCTGAGCTGAGATCAGCAGCTCTCAAACTGACTGCCTCTGAGCCTTGAGATAAGGGGGAAAAGAACCTCTTGGGTGCCATCAATAGATATTTTATTTTTTAGAGAGGAATGTAATGTACCTATCAAACATAAAACTGCCCCACAGAATGATTGGGAATATCCTGTACATGTTTAAATGCACCTAAAGCAAGAAGTGACGAGTCCACATCTAATGCTGTCCACTATCAGCACTGCCATCCAAGTGATACCCACCTTGTGGGGCTGAACCACGGAATGTCTGCCCACGCTCCTGCACAGCCCAAGGAATCACAGCAGGGTAACAGGAATCACTTGCTGTTATGCTTGAGAAGCACAACCCTGTGCTCTGTAATGTGTGACCCAACAGCAGCTACAGGCCCCAAACACATCCTATCTCCAGAGCCCACCACGATCACCAACACCTTGCTGGTCTCAGATCCCGCAGGCACTGAAGGCAGATCTGCTCTTACAGCTGCTGGGTCTGTGTATAAACCAACCCATTCATCTCTCCCACAGAATTTAGGGGATATTACAGCTCCTCGTGGCACCACAGAGAAGTATGAAATCACTGTTTGCCCTGGCTCAGGGACAGAGAACTGAAACACAAGAGGATAAAGCGTCTGGATGACAGTCAGGCGGGAAGTCCCTGGCAGGCCAAGGGACTGAACCCACTTCTTCCATCTCCTCCTCTGCTGCCTGACTTCTGGCTGCCTTCCCCACGCAGAGGGAGACTGTCCCAAACCTGCCACAGGTCCCTGGCAGAACTGGGGGTGAGCTCAGGGGGCCAGTGTTCACTTGGATGCCCCCGAAAGCGAGCAGGGCTGAACCTCCCAGTCTCTGCCATGGCAACAGGAAAACACTGCCTGCCTTTGGCTTGCTGCTGGCTAATTACAAATGGGAGAAGTGAAATACACTCCTTTGCCCTTAGCATCTGATTTAGAGAGAGGAAGGTCATTAAAATCATGACTGCAGTAGATCAGCCCTGAGCACAGCAAGAGATCTCTGACATGAAACTAAGCCAGCAGTGCCTGCCCAGGTGGCTGCCCCAGTAATGCTGAGCTGGGAGTCCTCTGCAGGCTCAGACAATGCCAGAGGCACATCTTGGCCTGGGGAGTAAAGGGGAAGAGAAGGATGAGATTTTTAATGCAGTCAGGAATAAAATTTTGGAAGATGCCTCAAGCAAGAGACAAGTAAATGATGTGGCAGAAGGTCAGAGATGTAGGTGGGTTGAAAAGATACTGGGACCCTTAATTTTTCTGAGCATCCCTCTCACCTCCACAATTTCCTCTCCTTAAACCTCACTTCACTCCCTGCCTCAGTGGGAGACAGCACTCAGTTACAGAGCCCACAGCTCAGAAGTTGCATGAGAAGCTTTGAAATCCTGGGAATAATAGTCTTATACCATCATCTGGAAGATATGGGCGGCTTTCTTTCTTGAGCCCACTCATTTAGAATAATAGGATAGTGGGAAAATCCTTCAGTTGTAGACCTACAGGTAAATCACAGAAAGTACCTCTCTATTTAGTTTATGTTTTGGAAGGTGCTCCCATTAAAATTACCACAATGACTGCAGCAATTACAGAAAACCTATGCAAATTCTGTGAAAAAATATAGAATTAGTCATGGAAAAAAAAAGAAAGAAACTCTTTCTGATCTAACTTAGCCTAAAGTTTCAGCTTTGTAGTAGTAAGCTTTAACAAAACTTGTATTTCCATGACATTTTGTTGTAAATTCCAATGGGGAGGGAGGAGAAAATTTAGAACAGAGATTTTCTGTAATCCTTGCTTTGTGAGAAGAGATGTGGAGCCTGAGAATCTGGCAGTGAGAGTGACCTAAAGCCAGCCAGAGTGGATGCTGTCAGGAATTTCTGTTCCTCCAAAGGGATGCTGCTCCCATTGCTCCCTCCAGCACCTTCCTAGCAAAAGGCACTAATCACTGCCAGCAAGTAGAGGATGAAAGCCTGGAGCAGCATTTGCTCAGAGCTGGGTTCAAAGAGTTAATTGCTGGAGCCTGGGCACACTTGCCTGAGCTCTGGTCAGCTGAGGGCCTGGGGCTGGGTGCTCTCCAGGTGGCCAAGAGCCAGGGCTGCAGCAGGACCTTGCTGAGGTCAGCCCAGCCTGTCTGAGCTCCACCTCGACTGGGAGCCTGCTCCAGGGTCAGGAGCTCTTGTCCAGTAAGAGAAGGGCCAGCAGAGAATTGCTCACAGTGCTCTGCAGCAAAGAGCTGGGGGCAGTTCACAGATGGGAGAAAAGTGAGACCTGTCCTCCAAAAATCAGCTGAAAATCCTGAGGGCTTCCTCTTCAGCAACAACACCCCTCTTCCTCTATGGGACCCATGGCAGAATTAGGGACTTATGGCAGAGTTAGGGACCTCTGGCAGAATTTTGCCAGCTCAGAAGGGATCTCCAGGCATTAAGAAAGCAGCCATAGCCCATGTGCTCATCTGTAAACCAGGAGAGAGGGTGGGGGGATTTTTTTCCAGTGAGGGTAGATTTATTTTCCTTAAATTTTTTCATATATCAGAAATATTTATGCATAAATGTGAATTTATGGCACAAAAAGAGAAGAAAAATCCTAAGTATTTCTGCTGAACACACACCAGCATACACACGTGAAAGAATGGACTCTAACACAGATGCCTATCCCATCTTTCCCTGCAGATCCCCTAGCTGGGTGACCTTTCCTATGCTCTGTGTTGGAGCAATAGCAAGTGGTGAGTTCCACGTGGTGTGAAGAAACCATAATTCTTGGAAGATAAAGTCAGGCTGACTGATGCAATGAAATAGGAACAGGAAACATGGGACCTAAAGCTCTCACCACACAGTTCACATTGTGTGCCTTGGTTTGGGAGACTTCTTCAAAGATCAAAAAATGATTGTCATAGTCCTTGCAGTCCCTCCAAAATATTTCAGCTAATCCAAACTCCATTTTTCTGTCCCAAAAAAGAGATTTTTCATTAAGTCCTAGATAGGACAATATTCTGACTTTAGGAAATCAATGCTGATATTGAATATGGAATGCAATACAACACTATTTTATAGTGAGCAGGATTCTTGCCTTTTCAAAACTTCTGGTTATCTTCTACTGAATCAGACTGAGAACCTCATGGCTACAGTTTGGGTAAGAGAGCTGGAAATTTTTTTTTCCACATAGAAAACATCCTTGCGGTTGAGTTCCCCAAAAGACAACATCTCTAAAAGTGTTTCCAAGAAATACATGGACACTGAGGTATTCAACAGTAGCTTTACTTAACTTGAAGTATGATTTTAAAAGTATTTTTTAATACTTATTTGGCAGCAAAGCCAGGGCTTCTGATAAGCACTGTGTCAGAATCACCCCAGCAAAGGCACAGAGTGGGCCCCACATTGGCATTTAGTTTAGTCTGGGGTTGGACCATCCAAAACCTGCCTGAACCTCTTAAGAGAACATTTCAAGGACACTTTTAGGCAGATTTTTAATCACAAGGGGGGAAAAAAACCCAAAGTATTTGAATTATTTATCCCTGCTAGTGTATTTTTAGAGAGAAGAAGTTAAAATAAACTTTATCTGTAGGAAGCCTTAGCCTGATTGAAACCCTCTCCATCCATTTGGAGGCCTGTTAATAAGCCATCCAGACAGAGGGAGCATTCTTCTGGAAAGCCCGTTTGGCACAGCAGCCTGCAGCAAGAGCTGAGCAGGCAAATCCCACGGCAGGGGAGAGACAGCACTTTTTGACCCAAACAATGTCTAGACAGCCTGAAAACAGATAAATTAACAGGCAAGCAGCAGCAGCATCACCCAGCAGCAAAGCAGTGGATATTTGTCACCTCAGTGATGGGTTAAATGAAGACTCAAGGTCCCGGTATAGTCTTTATGAAACACAATGTGCTCCAGCTGTCTCCCTCCCTCCTCCTGAGCTATTTACTGTGTTAACAGCTCCATGCAGAAAGTTCACTGCCATAGGACACATTTCCCATCTTTTACAGACTGCCCTAATGAGGCAGCAGGATCAGAACAAATTAGTGGCAGAATTCCCCCGTCCCCTGGCTCCCAGTGAAGGAACAAACATCCTTCCCTCCTGCACAGGGAGCAGGACACGGTGATTCGGGGCAGAGGAGAGGAGCTTGCTCAGCCTAATGGTGTAACAATATTTCTAAATGCAATTCCTGCTCGAGGATGCTGCGTTTGCTCTGCAGCCCAGCTCTCCTGTTGGAGAAAGCACATGGTTTGCTATATATAGTGGGGCTTGAAAAATCACTTCCGTTACTAAACCAAGCACAAATACTTTCAGATGACACTTTTGGTAGAGAAGATCCGTGATTTCATGCACTGTGTTTACTGAAAATTATGCACACACAAATTACCTTAATGAGATGCAAACCTTGTCATCTGCATTTAGTGCACCAGGAAAAAAAATCTGGTAGCTGCAATGATAGTATATTTAACATACAGAAAATAAATAGTTTGTTACATCAATGCTGTCAAAATGAAACAAGCCAAACTGTGATTAAAGCAGTTATCATTAAACCAGAGGCTGACTTCCAGAGCTGTTGTGAAAACAGCAAAAGAGCAATTTTCCTAAGTGCATTTCAAGTGATTGACTAAAAATTGAACTTATGGCAGACTATGTTATAGAATACTACTTAAAGTGTTTGGATGATGATACTTCATAACACAGAAGCCTTCATGCAGTACAGTTTTAATGCATTTTGTTGTTGAGCTTGAAAGCATATTAAAGATTGTGAGACTTTGTGTCTGTGAGACTCAGCCCCACCATTCTCAAACATGACAGCGAGGAAGTTTTGTCCCTGTGAGGTTCCTTGTGTATATAAAGGGATGGAAGGGAGAGAGGCAGAACTTCTTATATCATACAAGATGCATGTCTTGGCTCCTGCCAAGCAATATTCTGTGCATCTTCAGTATGGCAGGAGCTGTAAACATGTTGTATAATCACATAACTGGGCTGTGACCCATTTGTTAGCAGCATAGGAAAAATACATCAAAGTCATAGAGAGTCTCTTCAGACAGGCCTCGACAGATACCCATCTGGTAATAACCCCAGACTGTGAAGGATGGATGATTTACAGAGGTGTTAAGGAACCCTTCTTTTTATGTATATATAAATCCCTGTTTAAACTCTGTTCTGATTAACTATGAAGTGCAAGGAAAATATAAGGAAAAACAATGCATTGTTTTAGAAACAGTAGGGACTTGAGCGATGTGTAAGAAAAGATTGTGACCATGTTAGAGCCACATGTAGTGCTGAGTATTCCTGAGATCACAGAATCCTAGAGTGGCCTGGGTTGGAAGGGGCCTTAAAAATCATCTTTTTCCACTCTCTGCAATGGGCAGGGACACCTTCTACTGTCCCAGGTTCCTCCACGCCCCATCCAGCCTGGCCTTGGACACTTCCAGGGATCCAGGGGCAGCCACAGCTTCTCTGGGCACCCTGTGCCAGGGTTCCCCATGCTCACAGTGGGTTATTCAGTACAGAATGTGTCCTCATCAGCAAAGAAGCCCATTTCATGCTGGGGTATCCCATTTTTGTGCCAGGCACATACAAACACAGGACAGTAACTCCTTTCTTAAAAAGTCTGCAATCTCAGGATCTTACTTATCTTAGTAATTTAAACAAGGGTGAATACTGAAAGCTGAGTGCATGTAGATATCTTTTCTTGCTATGAGTCCAAACCCACAGCATAGATTTCCTTCATGGCACTATATTCTGTTTATAATAATTGTTTTGCTTGGGGCCCTTCCCTTTCCCAAAGCTCTTTTGGATTTGGGGAGGATACATCGGTGTTGGTGGGTATCTTCTGTAGTCTAGACTTGTAAGTTCCTGCTCTATTGTTACACTGCTCCAGTGGAAGGTTTGTAAGTCACACTACTTGTCAAAGTTATGAGGATGCTGAATCATTTTTATTAAGCATCAAAATCTCCCCCCCCACCTTTCATTTCTTTAACTGAAAGCTTCATTAGATTGCAAAATGGCACCTCTGTGCTCAGACAGGGCTGTGGGCAAATCAGGTTCTCTCCTTTGTTAAATCTGATTGATTTATTGCACATATAAAATGAGCAGTAAATGTTCAAGTTCTAAAAAGTTATTTAACAAGTGTCTGAGTGGAATGAAAATAGCTTTCTAAAATAGTGCAAATACTTATCATAAGCATATTAAAGAGACTTTTCATTTTCAGACGTTACCAAATGCCCATAAATTCTTAGATATTCAAGCAGTCAGGCACCTGAGGAAGCTTAGGATAACAATTAATTATGACAGGCTGCTCAAGAAGCTCTTTGCAACCCTGAGTTCTGCAGCACTTTAGGAAGAAGGAAGGCACCATTCTGCTTATTTAGTAGCAGGAAACAAGATGCAGACAAGGTTTGACTAGTGTGAAATGGAATATTGCCTCAAGTCTCCCTCCAGCCAAGTCAGGAGGCACATACTGGCCATCACTGGACCTCCAGATGACTCCAGAAGGACTCTGGACCCTTATTCAGGCAATTGCCAGTGATCTCAGTGATTCAGGATTGTGTTCTCCCATTAAACCTCCTGGCACTCAGTGCCTCCCTCAGCTTGGCTGAGCTCCTTGGGAAGAGAGGGCTCTTTAGAGAGAGTCCCATTCCCTATCTGCCCTCTGCAGGGTGCTGCCTCTCCTGGGACAAGCTCTGGGAGCTCAGAGTGTCTGCCCCTTACCTGGATAGATCCTGGAGCAGGGAACCTTCCCACAGGCAGGAAGATGGGTGTGCACCTGGGGCTCAGCCCAGACCTGGAGGGAGGAGAGGAGAAGAGTCATGGAGTCACAGCTTGTAAATGAGCAGAATGTGCCTAACAGAGACTTAGGGAGAAAAGCAAACGTGAAGGTGCAGCTGAGCAAAGCTTATTCCTATTTCACTTTAGTTTTGCTACTGGTGCCTTGTCCAACCTCAGAGTTACTGTGCTCACAACCAGTTTCTTTTCTAATTTCCACTGACTACATAATAGAAGAAGAGAAGCAAAACAAAAAGGAGAGAAATGTGTCAGAGATGAGAAAGGATTGAAGAAAAGAGAAAAAATCAGTTGAGAGGTGGCAGAGGACATCTAGGGATTATGCTCTGCAAAAAA
>VXAX01007569.1:1930-218994 GCA_013399835.1 Leptocoma aspasia | reverse complement strand
AAAAAAAAAAAAAAAAAAGAGCTAAGAGCAGAGACTTTCATAGCAACTGAAGGAGAAAATAATAATAAAAAAAGGCACAACAAAAAACCCTGTCTCCTGTGGTGAAACTTCAGTGAAATGCTATTAAGGATAAATCTTTTATTGTATTGTCCTGCAGGCAGTCTGGTAAAAACTGTATTCTCAGCAGAAATGAACTCTCCCATTATAAAAAAGGAAAAGCTGTCTGCTTTCAGGACTGGCTCCATGTAATGGTTGCTGAGGTACCCACAAGGGGATATCTGGGAGCTGTAGCAAGGAGAAGTAGATCCAGATATTTCCTGCTGAAATAAGGTCTTCTGACTGAGAAGAGACATCAGATGTGTTTGCCACCAGCTTCCCATGGGCTGTCAAAAGACTGCAGCTCACATAAAGGATTTAGCCCATGGAGAGCATTTAGAGAGGAAATAACTCCCTTTGCAGTGATTTGTCAGGACCTCTTTTAATTGGGTCTTTGGCTGAGAGATAGGGAAAAACACTAATAGCCAAATTAGCCTTGGTGGAGTTACAGAAAGGAGAGATTTGATCCCCAAGCTGCGGAAGGGAGAGAAAAGTTTTTCCAAAGGAAAGAGAAACACAAAGCTTTTTAAAATAAAAAGCTTTGTCCAGAACAAGAAGTCTCCATTCCAATGAGAGATGATGTGGTGGGCTCCTGATTTAGCCCATCCTCCCCAGCAATGGTACCTAGAATAGCAAGGAGCCACCCAGGCACCCTCTCCCACAAGGCAGCAGGAGCAGCACATGGACACGGGGATGGGGGCTCAGACAAACAGCACATGCAGCCAAAGAGAGAACCACAAAGTTGTAAAATCCCAGAAGAAGATCAGGAGGGGTTCTCTGGAGGCCATTTGCTCCACTCAGGCCAGCTCAGGGCTCTCTCCAGCTGAGTTTAGACAAATCTGAAGGGTGCAGATTTCACTGCCCCTCTGTCTGGGTGCTGCCCCACTCCCAGTGTGTGCCATCCCCATCCTCCAGATTGTTGGGGAAGATATTCAACAGCACAGACCCACAACACACAACTATATCAGAAAATTCTTTTTCCAGATCAACAGGTTAGACTTTTAACCCTCACTGTTCCCACTGAAAAGCACATCTTACTGCCCTGTGGTCAAACACTTTTAATAACTTCATTCTAATTTCAAGCCCTCAAGATTTCATGACAAATATACACCTGTTTGTACCAGTTTATGTACCAGTGTCCTATAACAATCCTTATTTTCCCTGGGAAATGTGAATTCCAGGCCTACTGCTGTTCAGAAAGTGGCACTTTCAGACTTCAAATAGCCCCTCTTAATCACCCGTTCCAGGCCTTTTAAATACATTCTTCAAATTATAGGTTTTGCACTCTCAGACTTTGAACATGTGAGGAATTTACCTGAATCAGTTTTTATCCATTGCCTCATAGTTCCAAACCTTTCCATTATTTAGGTCAATGTAGCCTCACTCCCTCCTTCCACTCAGATAAAAGATCCATTTTCTCACTGTATTTTTTTTTAACATCTCATACCTGCGACACTTTTGCTGTTGCTATACTGAGCAAAGAATTGTTTTATCTTTTCAAGAGAATAAAGACCACTTTTAAAATCTTGTGTTCATTTGAAATTGCAGAACTGCTTTGTGTTTGTGTGCATTATCATTGCATTACAGAACCGGCTCAGATCATGACTGCAATCCCCCTGCAGCTGGAAGTGTTCAATCTCAAGTTTCCACAATTCTGTGAACTTATACATTTCTTTACATATGACATGGTCCTAAAACCTCCTTTGCTGGTTATAAAATGCTATTCTGATTGAATCTTTCCATGTAGGTTTTGGGTTGGGCTTTTTTTTCTTTGGCTTTTTTCTCACCTTGGACAATAAAAGTCATTGTTACTTTTATAGCCTGTTTCATTTTTAGGGTGCAGCAGGGATTGCAAAGCAGGATGTTGGGTAAACTAGAATTCATAGTTTATCCCAAAGTAGGTTCCCTGCTGGAGCTGGGTTTAAATGTATTTTTCTGTATTCAGTATGATTAATTCTGATGCCAGGGGATTCTTGGTACATTTCCTAAAGATAAATCCATGGGAATTGCAGTCACTTGCTTAAAAATTATTGTTCAAAGTGCAAAGCACTGGGAAAGAGGCCTAAAAGTAAAACATGATCAAAATTCTGCTGTAGTTGTAGCCTGCAGAGATTTAGGGGTCCTGGATGTTTTGGAAGCAGAGTTACAATAAAATGAAACCTGCCTCCTAACCCAAAATAAACTGGGACTGAGTAACACACAGTGGCAGGCACAGACTGGCAGTAATGTGCTATAATTATATACAATTTCCTGCACAGAGAGGGATATTTCCAGGTAATTTCTGACTAGCCTTTAAAGACTATATTTTGGGCATTAAAAAACCCTCAAATTTTATTTTAATGAACTTTAAAGCTATGTGACACACTAAAGGCAAACTAAGTCCCACTTGGCACAGCCTGCCAGGTGGAGTGGAGGAGAACACGTGGCTGCAGAGCAATGGTGCTGCTCCCAACCTGAGCCTGGGAGCAGGAAGGGAATCTGTTCCTGCAGCAAAAACATGGCAAAAACAAAGCTCCTGCTCCCATGGGCTGCAAGGAGCCCCTGATCAGCAGCACCCAGGGCGTGTCAGCATCCTGATGCTCCACAAGAATAAAGATGCCACTTAGGCAGAGCCAGCTGCTGCTCCCAGCCCTTTGGAACAGCTGGCTGCACAGCAGACACTGAATTCCCTGCTAAGGAAGAGCCTGTTAAAAGCCTGCAGAGGGGAGACAGCAGCAAGGAATAACGCTGGCTGTGTCTGTGTTAGCATTTTAGGCCGGGGCAGGAATGTGCTTTCAAAGCAAATCAAAAAGAAGGAAGGAATTGAAACCAAGAAACTTTTTCCAAACCTCTGCTGGAACAGGTCTGCTCAGTGGGGATTGGACAGTGGGGTGCACAGTGGGGCCTGAGAGGCTGCTCCTATGTTTTCTCACTCTCTCAGCACAGCATTCCAATTCCTACCCCTTGAGTTCTCTCTTTGAGATATTCTGGAAGAGCTAGGTTAAGCCAAAGAAGCCTTTGACTAAATGCTGGAGCAAGACAATAACATTGTTCAACCATTTCCTGAACATTTGCAGAATGACCTGAGTGCACAAAATTAGAGAGGATTCATCCTCTTACCTGAAGGCTAATTTAGTCCCTCGAAAGCAGTATTTATATTTTTTGCTTGAGGCTTTAATAACAACCTAGACTTACTAACGTGTAAGTATGAGATGTAAAACTCCGTAGTGCATTTTTTAAACCCTCAGAGAATTTGAGACAAATGCACTGGTCTAAAAATGAATTGTCTAAAGCCCAGGCACTACCAGAAGCTTCAGTGTGGCCTGACAAAACTGTAGATTGCCCAGGTAAATTCTTCATCAGTATGGGGTGCACAGACACTGGAAATATGTGCAGCACCAAGCACTAAGGGACCACTTATGCCAAGCTAGAGCTATGCTGCAGTTAGTGAAGTTATCAGAATTTTACTGGTCATACAGGTGGGAGCAGTTAAGCCCCATGGTGTTGGAATTATGATTGAGAAATCATGGTAAAGTAAATTTCACATCTGAAAGAACTTAAGGCACAGGAACCAAACTGGCAACTTTCCTCTTACTCGAAATGTTCTCAGAAAAAACTTTTAGATGCTTTCAAAGACACATTTGGTCTCTTCATGTTAAAGAGGTGCCAGAGCACACATTACAGTCTTGGATTTACCCATAGCAACTGATGAATTCCCTATTAGGAAAAGAATCTTTTCAGCTCCATCAGAATTAATACATTGAAAAAAATCTCAGTTTAAATGGAGAACACAGGCTCGGAGAGGTGGAAAAGCCTCTGAAAGTTAAGCAAGGGTATTTTTTTTTCTTTACTTACAGCTAAGGTGGATTAACAGAGGCATATGGAGAAGATCAAATATACCTTGAAATAATGGATGTATAAATCTGCAGACTAAATCTCTCTTGAGTACTGGACGAGAGAGAATATAAAAATGTGGAGATCATTTACTGAGGGGATATAACACTGCAAAGCCAGAGGGGTTCTAGGATCTTCAATATTTTATAAGAGGAAGCTTAAAGCTATTTTAATAAACCATTGAGGCCAGTTTTTAAAAAATGTAAATGTACAACTGTGCACACAATCTGCATATGCAAATCACCACAATTGGACAAGCAAATCAGATAATTGCATGCAAATATGCCTACTCACTCCGTGCCTGTGTCTACAATGGTAGTAACTGTGCATGCAAATTAGGTACACATTTTGTACACATAAAGGTGCAGCTTAAGTGGCATATGGCATGGAAATATGGCATCCAATGTAACAAAAGAGGGAGAAGGAAATAGTAGGGGATAGAGTTAGCTGTAAATAATAACATGGAGCGAACACAAACACACACACATGGATCTATAAACACAACATTATCAAAAAGAAAATACATGGGTCTTTTAGTGCTTGAGGAACTGAAATGACACACGTTGTGTGGAGAAGGCATCTGTGCAAGCTAAAACAGCTTCCCAAGGGACCCAGTGGCCATTCACAGCACAGTCTAGGATGGCTTTTCAAAGCCCCACCAGCCTCTCCCTGGTTTGACCCAACGACCCTCTCCTTGAGGAGAAGATGGAGTTCAGTGTCTCTTAGACTGACACAGGCTGAAGACTCAGCTGCAAACACTGCCAAATGTACATCAGAGGTGGTGGTGGTTTCTTGTGACACATGGACAGATGTATTCAAGGAAAAAGGCTTTGTAACTCTTTTGTCTTTCAAAAGTATTGATTTTACTTCAACTACCTTCCTTTCTGCTTTGAAGCTAACCCAGTGTACCATCCTGGCCCTTCTGCATCAGGCTCATTTGGATTCAAACTGCACGAGAGTGAGATGACTGGCAGACAGGATGGATGGATGGAGCAGAGGAAAGGATTCTAACCTTAACTGTATCCTTGAACTTAAAACCTATGTTACATTTTTAAACACACTTAGACCTTTAACTTAGTAGTTAGCAGATTAATGAGATGCACAGACTGACATTTTATTTGAAATTTTCCAGGCAGAGAAACACAAAGTGCTCAGCATGAAGAGCAGGCTGAGTTGCAATGACAGCAAGCCCCCTCAATCACTCCAGGCTTCAGCATGCTCAGATATAAAACAATGAGCACAAGTTGGAGAACAGAATAAAAGTGTTGATTAAATTTTGATTCAGTCCCTTTTATATGTGTGATTCTACATTTGTGCCACACCCACACAGCCCAGTCAGTGCCTTCAGCCCTGGGCTCGTGAGACTCACAGCTTTGAAGAGCTCTTTGAAGGCTCAACCCAAAAGGGTCTTCATGGCTCAGAGACAAGCTGGAGTCACAAGGATCAGCCTGGCCCATGAACATCTGAAACACATGGCTGCATAGGGAACTTAGAGGGAAGGTGGACAGCTGTCCAAAACCTCCCATCTCCAATTTTTCTGTGCTTTTTCTGGCTGTCCTTCGCACCTCAGAAACCCAGGTGAGGTTTTGTCCTTGCCCACACAGCTCTGCAAATCCACCGCTCAGTCCCACCACGTGGATTCTTCTGGCCATGCTGTTTCCCTCATGAACTCAACTGCCTGAGGAAGGTTCCAGAAGAGAGACCTTCTGGGGGAAAACAGGTACTGAAAACAAGGGGTGGCTTTGAGAACCCACTGGGCATCTTCTTTTCTCCTACACTAAGAAAGACTTTTTGTCCCCAGATCTCATCCTTGTTTACCTTTCTTTCATTGTTCAATGCTCTAATCTTCTAAAAGCCTAAGGCAGAAACTGTGGAGGTGTTTGTGTCATGTGCACCACTTGGCTCAGTCCATCTTGTGACACACTGGAACGAGCAGCCCTGTCTCCATATGACTAATGTCCCAATTGTTTCATTTCAGAGCAACTCAGAGTTTTAAAGTCTTTAAGTCAGCTTTGGCCGAGGTTCAGAGCACATATTTTCCCTCCCAGTTCTGCATAGCCACAGCAACAGAAAGTTGGAGTTGCTTTTCACCCACTGAGCCTGGGTGCCCATGCACACATTAAGAGACTGTTCACCTTTCAGTACATATCTAGGCTAAACTGATTTCACTTTCAAGAAAGAGGAAAACTTAGTGCTTAATGGATTTTTACTAAACTCCAAGGCAGTTTGGAAGTACATTCTGACACGCAGCATTAAACACTACTGCAGCTGCACTCAGAGGAATGGGCAAATGCATGTGAGCTCACAGAGCAGAGCTTTTACCTCACCTCAAACTGCTGCCTGAGCCTTTGGGGGCTTATCCCAGCACCCAGTGGAGTTAATGAGAGAATAACCAAAGGATTTGGAAGACTTGAGTGAATTTGTACTATAAATTTGCTTATGGAAGCAGCTATGTTGGTAAAGATAATTATTCCCAAGCTAGAACAGGTTAATTTTACACCACACACCACACTCCCCCGCAAAATGTAGCAAAACTTGGTGAACAAACAGTTTCATTATGATCAGATTTTGTGTCTCTTAGTGAAATCACAAATTTATACAAGGCGTGCTGGGTGACTGATAGCCAGGTGGGACTTGGAAACACATCTTAACAAACACGTTGGGCATCTTTGTCACAGATTTACATGTGTAGGAGCTTTGTCTTAGCTGGCAAAGTACACTTCTTTTTCCCTGCCAAATGTAACAGTCAGGTATTCAACTCATTTGAGCAGGTAGTCAGAATTGCACTTAAAAAAAATCAAAATAAAATCACATAAACCAAAGGCTATATCCAGCTTGTCCATTTCTCCCTGTCCATGCAGTTTCCCACTCCTGCATGTATGTTGTATTATTTTTCCTCTCTTCTCTTTATAGATCCACACCCTTCACAGCAATTATTGTCTCTTTACACATTCATAATCTCTAAAATAAGGGCATCCTGGTGTTTGTAGGCATAATCTTAAGGGAAATAATAGTAAAACTCTGTGTTAGAGGCACACAGCTAGCACAGTGACTCCCACCTCAACCTGTTTTGGAGCTGGGCAGAAGCCAATACTGTCACAGCTGCCACATGTGACAATGGAGGACAAATTTTGATTAGGAAGTCTTATTTTATTTTATTTTTTACGGGCTTTTCCACTCAGCTGGCTTTGATACCATTTACCCTCAGGAACTTTGGAAGCAATCTCAGGAGTTGTTAGCAGTTGTTTTTGAGGATTCCTAAGGGACAAGGAAGGGCCAGAGATCTGGCAGAAGACCAGCACAGCACCCACTGGAAAGCAGGAGATGAAGAACTGGGAAATTACTGTCTGGCAAATAAATTTCAGCTTCTGCACAGGTACTGAAACAAAAGAATGAAACCACTTGTAAACCCACGGAAGATAACAAGAAAATCAGCAAGCACAAACATACAGCTACTGGGAACAGATGATGTCAAACCGAGCTCTATTCTTTCCATGACAGGATTACAGGCTCAGGGATAGAGGAGAAACAACAGTTGTCATGGCTTGTTTTAAGCAAGTCTTTTGACTCTGACTCATGAGACATTCTTATAGGCGAGCTCAGAAATTTGATCTTCAAGTAACTCAGCAGTGGATGCAAGAGGCTGAAAAACGATGCAACAGAATATTTAATAGGAAATCACTGTCAAATTGGAAGCATGTTTTGAGTGGATATCCTGAAGAGCTGTTCTAGGTCTAGTTCCATTATTTCTGCTAATGTCTCAGAGTGTGGAATAGGAAAATTAGCAGAAGACAATGAAATACCTAAGCAAGGTTGGGCATAGATCTATCAAGTGTGATGCGAGTAAAGCTGATCTTGCCACAGGGCACAGTTGGACTGGGCAACTCCTTTAGTCCCTGCTCTTATGCTGTTTGTGCATGTGGGTAAAAATCTTTGGTCCTAAGAGCAAGAGGTGGGAAGTTAGTAGTTAATAACTTGCTTTTTGAATAGGGCAGCCACAGAAACTCTGAAAAATATTGCCAGCTACCCCTTCCTATAGTCCTTGTAACCTTACGAGATAATTAATAATAACAGAAGGCTGCCCTAAAGCCAAGGACCAGGGGACAGGTGATGATCTCAGTGCATTTCCTGCACAACATTGTTGCCCAGAGCCAGCAGAGGTTGGGGTCAACTAACTTGGATTATGCACCGGTGTATTTTAATTTTGTCTGCAATGAAATATGGACGTGCACAGACTCCAGAAGTGCCTGGTGTGTGACACCCAGTTATCGTGGGCTTCATAAGCCCAGGTTAAATCCTCTAAGAGCAGAGTGCCTTGTCATCACAAATCTTGAGCCTGCCAGCACAGAGTGAACGATGAAGTCCTTCAATGCTTTACAGCCCAAGTCCCTGTGGGATTCCTTAATTATCCTTTGCAATAATTAAGGCACAAACAATTGATATAAGAATCTCCATTTGTTTAGAGTGTGCGGATTCCCTTCCCCCAAGGCTGGAGAAAGCTCAAATACATTTATACACCAAAGCTGCTCTTCTCCAAAGGGGGATTGTTCTGCTTGGCTGGGAATGAAAGCCATCTCGGCACGGTGGCAGGTAGGGCTGTATTAAGGCAGCAGTTGGGGGCCCACAGGAGCTACTTGATTACACGTTGGAACAGCTTCATTCTTCAAGGACTGGCATCAGGCCAATTAGTGCTATAGGAAGACTGATGTTTTAACTAAGACACATCCATCTACACTGCAGCTTTAGAAACACACTGTTTGCTGAGTAGGGACTGCCTGTGCAGCTCTATTTCAGATTTTCTAGAAAGGTCAAAGGACATCATGCAGATGTACTGGAAACCTGAAAAGCACATCAGTGAAATTCAGACAAGATCTAAAATTATTCAGTACAGCCTTCGCTTGATAATCTGCTACAGATTTAAACACTAGGAGCAAAACAGTTGCAGTTTGCAAGTATCTTTTAAGGTCCCATCTACCCAGAAAATCCAGCCAGAAAGAAAGCAGCTCCTCAGGAACCTGCAGACACTCAGCAAGGAGGGAATAAATGTACAGCAGGCAAAGCAACAAACCCAGCTACCTCAGAGAGAACCACAGCCCTGAAGGCACAACCCTGGACAGGTTCAAGCTGACAGTGGAGAGGGAAAGTCACACAACTGGCTCTGGTGGCAGCTGGGGGTTCCAAACCCACATCCCTCACTCCCAGCCCCGCGACAAGGCCTCTGCCATGGTGCTGCTGATCCAACAGATCCCACACTGGGAGTTGGAGCAGCAGGGAGAGGCTGTGGATGGATGCTGCCTCTGAGGGTGCTGTCAGTGCCACCAGGCTGGAACTGCCACTCCTGCTGGTGGCTCTCCAGAGCTCCCAGGTCTGCTGACCCTTCCCTTTCACCTTCCCACCCTTTCTGTGACCTGATATGAGACTTGGGCACTGGGAAAGAAGGAACCTGAGAGGTTTTTTTCCAATCGTTGACTTGACTCACAGGGTGTGTTCCAGCATGGAAGCCAAAGGCCACTCCAGGTTCACTGGGAATGGGAGGTGCAGATTCTCAGTAGAACTTTGGCAAGAAAGCTGCTTTTGTCAGTCTGCCTTGCAGCCAGCACATGGGAGGGAACAGCCCTGAGATTCCAGATTCTTCCTAACACACACAGTTGTAAATGAGAGCCTCTGTAGCTTCCAACATTATACAATCAGTTACATTAGAAAAAATAAATTAATCATCACCAGTTTTAAGATCTACAGTAAATATAAAGAAGATAATTTTAAAGTACAATAATTATATTACAAAATGTAGTCCTCTTAATACCTAGATATAAAAGTTGGTTGCAGACTGTAACTGGGCGTCAGTTTTACAAGTATGACTATAAGCTACAAACTTTGCTTTTTCAGAGAAGCAAGAAGACAGGATGGGGAAGAAGCTCTTGTTTCTGCAATGCACCAAAGCTGATCTGTAGCCAGGAAAAGGTTTGGACATTACGTATTTACAGCACCAGCACGTAAACCAGGAGTCAGCCAGGGCAGCCCTGCCAGACTCTGCAGAACAACTCTGCTGTTCTTCCCTCCAGGGATAAGCTCAACACTCAGATCCTAAGAGGGAAAATACTCCTGAAATTCACATCAGGCAGCTTTGAATGTGTCAAACCCAGGTCTGTCACAATGCAGCATCTAGGCCATTGCTCCTCTGAGTATCACCCACTCGGATGAGCAATGCTGAATGAGAAAGATCCTGCATGAACAGGCACCCGAGGAGGGTTAAACAGTCCCTAATTTCAGGTATATCAATCTACATTTGTTGTCTGGACTTCCTTTATAGTCCATGGGCAATCACACTTGCAGTGTGATTCATCCAGCCTCTTTTAGTAGCCAGCTGAAAGTCCAGGTATCACCTTTGAGGTGTTTCTTTCTCTCCACTGAGTACAAAAGAAGTGGAAAGACTGTTTCATACAGGGGTGCCATGTTGTGGACATCTTCCAGTAGGTGAGATGAATCCAGCCAGGCTGTGTAAGAGCAAGGGGAAAACTGGAAAGCTGAAAAACTGCTGCAAAGCATTTAGCAGCACCCTATGAGTTTAGTCTTCTAGTTTTGCACAAAGTCCTCAAAGATCCTGAAGTCAGGTCTGATTTTTAAATTATTCAAATTTTCTCCCTCTGTTGGCAGGACTCTGTTAGAAGAATTGCAGAACCACAGTGCTTGTCCTCTGGACAAAGTTTTTAAAAAAATTACTCCCTAAGTGGAGTTCCCTATCATCTGTTTGGTAATTAATTTCCTCATTAAATGTTGACCGTGAGTTTACAATAAAAAGTAATTAAGAGAGGCCACAAGCTGCAAAGGTTGGATGAGCTTTTGACCACTCCCTAATTGAAGGCCTTGCAGTGTGCCAAAGGGTAGTTGGAGCATCTTTCCAAAGGTGAGATCAACAATTTCCAGTGAAATGACAGCTGTCAGGACAACAGCCTCGTTAACCTCAGCCCACCCAGGGCTGCCTGAGCTGTCCCAGCACTGCCAACCCATTTCCTTCTTGTCACATCTCAAATGGCTCAAGTCCCTTGGTAGTCCCATCTTCTAATTAGTCACTAGTTACATTGTCAGGTATTTTATTCCCACAACTGTGTGAAGAAATGAGGATTAGCTCTTAAATTTTCCAAAAAGGAATGGTTATCATTGATTCTGCATCTCCTTTTCTGCCCACAGGAGTCCCTGTTCCAGCAGCATGAAAGCATTGTAGAAAGCACCTGAATACCTTCCTGCATGTTTTTGGTAGAAAACCCCAACTTCATAGGGAAATGTGCCTCAATTCAAGACTGTTCTCACACATATCCTCAATTATTTTCACTTTCTTTTAAAGCACCAACTTCTTGTTTACTCACTGATATATCTCAACATGAGAATCTCCTAAATTCAAAGCTTATCTGCTATTTTGTTTTGCTGATACAAGTATTCCTTCCAGTGTTTACCCAGTTCATGCAAGCCCCTATAATTTTGTCAGTGTTATCTTTTCAAAGGTATTTTGTCTGTTCAAATACACTAAATGCAAAACAAAACCAAAGCCTGCATACAATCTGAAAAGAAGAATGCAAAAGGCAGTACAGCAAGAACAGCCCAGCCAGAGCCTTTCCATGAGGGTTCCAGGATAGCTGGGGCTTAATCCTGACCAAGGCAACACTGCAAGCAGGGGAACTAAAAACACTCCAGTGGGAAATGTGTAAACTGATTTTAAACTACAGTACAATACAACACCTTTTATCTGAGGGCTTAGTTCAGACAGTACAAGACTGACAGATAAAACAATATTCCGCCAAACATGTAAATGGCTGCTGCAAAGGGAAAAGGAATTACCTGTCCTTTGGTGGGAAGGACTGGAAGACTGGGGTACTACTTAACAGGTGAGGTATGAGGGAAAACTTTCTGCTAGAAAGATGAGGAGTTTGTAGAATTTGAGTAATGGGAAAGGGTCAGAGAGAGTGTTGGAATAGTGTGGACTGTCTTGGGACAGCTGATGGATAAGATGATAGTGTGATGTGCAAAGTATTTTCTAATCACCATCCCTTCAGCAAGTCAGAGTTTGACATACTCAAAGTGTGGAACCAGTATTAATATCCAAAGCAACTCAAACCCTACTCTGAACTGCAAGTCTCACGATAGCTCATGAGTTTGCTTTTTTAAAGCAGCCCAGCTGCTAGATTCATGCATTGCAAAGCAATCTCATCTTTCATTTTAAAAAGTTATATTTCCACTTCTCAAAGCTGTGGAAAGAAGCCCGAAAAGATGAAGTGCCAGTATCCTTAACAGCTCCAAAGAGAGAAGGCAAATAAAAGGAATTCAAAGTACATTGGTTTAAGCCAAACTCATAATTTCTTTTTCCCAGGCCTGGCTCATGATTTTTGAGAACTGGCATTTGGAAATGCTGGAAACACAAAACTCTTAATAAGGAACAGGGGGGAGTCACTAAGAAGCTTGAAGAAAGCTGTAAGATTTGTTCACTACAGTAAAAACGTGAGCATTAAAGAATTGAAGAGAGAGATTTGTTAAAGGCTACCAAAATTCTGGTACTTTCTCACACAACAATCAGCTCCACAGTCCCTGGTGACTGAGCTGTGCCTCTCTTTGTTACACTTTTGCCTTTAATTGTACATCAGCCTGATGGCTGGGACGTGACAAACTCATTTTGCTTCCTGGGAAAGAGAGAGGCCTTTTGGGCTATAGAGAGCCTGATACCTGTGACCAAAACAGTCAAACAAATACAGACAGAGGATAAACCCAGCTTTTGTATTCAGTGTTCATGGCCTGGTTTATTTTGCTCTTATCCAGCATTTTTGTGGTGAATGTTGCTATCAGAAAGCCTTTTTTCCTGACTTTAGGAAGTATATTTTTATGATAAAGGAACAATTATGGAATTAATTTGTTTTTTAAACAAGCTTTCCTTACAGGAGTTTTTCTTTTTTAATGAGCTTGAATAGCAAAAACATTTCATCAAGCTTCTGTTGATATATTTAAATATGTCCAAATAAATAGCATATTTTCAAGTTAAGTAAATACCCACATACCAAATCTGGATTCTGTTTAAGCCCCAAGAAAAATAATAATATTGTCTATCCACGTTGATGAATATGCTATAATGTATTATATATGCTTTGAGATTGCTAGACAAAAACCTACATATGTAACAGAATATGACTGAAATTCAGTCAGACATGTTTTCCATTCCTTAGAAACTGAAAATCCACAGCAGATCTTCAATTCTCCCACTAGGACAAAAATATTTCTTTATTGCCTCTTGCCCATCCACCAGCTGAAGGGAGCTAACTCCACATGCACACTCTTATCTCCACACAAGCTGTACACTTTGGGGAGCATATGCTGAATAGATTAAACGAGAAAACAAGTTGTTGCAAATATTTTTTGCCTTAAAACATCCCAGGCAGTTTTTGATTTAAGATAACCTTGCATTTGAGTAAAGGAAGCATAATTAAAAAGATTTATTAATTTTCATGAAAGAAATTTAGTATTTTGTGATCAATTTCAATTTTACTGCAGGTATAAAACTCAACTTCCCTAAAATTGCAAAATGTCTCATTGATAATACAGAGACCATAGATCAAGTGATTCCTTTACCCAAGGTCTTTCTGTACAGTGGTAGGTATTTATATTCCTAAAATTCCCTGCCTAGCCTTTTCAAACAGACTATGGAAAGTAAAGGAATGTGTAAAATTAAGGAGGACACTGCTCACATTGCTCGTGTGATCACCCTGTGTGTGTATGCACAGCTGCCCCAGCACTGTCCCCTTCAGATGTGCTGCTGCATTAGTGCTGAAATACAACAAAATGCAAAACATTGAAATGCTTAAGAGGCTTTTAAAGAAAATGCTGTGACAACTTGGCCTGCACAGAGTGGTACCGTGTTTGACTACCTGAATTAGATTTAATCTGGCTCCCCCAGCGGTAATAATAATATAATATGCTGTAAAAAGGAGTCTAAAAATCCTAAATTGAATCTGTATGTTTGCTATGAAAGTGGCTTTGTCGGCTGTACGTTACAAAATTTTAATATTTTCAGCAGGCAAGCAATACATCTTGTCTAGACACTGGTGAAATTTTCAGACACAAAATTATTTTAAATTCTAAAACAAATAATGCAGACTTCACCCCCATCCCCCCTATCCCTAACAGATTGTGGAATGTCATTTACTTTAAATTTGCAGCCAGACATCACATAGCCAGAGAAATTGCCTGTAAGAAAAATAGGCTGACACTTATCACTGCATTCCAGGGGGACCAGGGGGTGATGTCAGCTCTCTCTGTTTCTCCCAGACAATTGAGCGTCCAACAAATCAATAAAAACAAGGTTTATTGGTATGTTTGCTTTATCACACTTGAGCCACTTTCATTGTCCTAGTGACAAAGTCTTCACAAATTGAATCATTAAACATAGTAATTGTGTTTCAAATACATTTTAGAGAGGAGGAAGGGAAGGGAGGGTGTAAAAGATTATTTGCTGCAGTATTTATGGCTGCAGAATTTAGGTTTGTAACAGTTTGCCGTACCTATATTTTATTTTTCAATATGGAAAAAGGAGCAGGGGGAGGGGACAGAGGAGGGACCCCAGTAAGTGGAACAAACACTCACACTCAAATTTAGCCCGGCAAAGCTTTTAATATTTCGCTGAGCTAATGTTATATAAGGAATTTCTCAACAGCTCCTCGCGCAAAATGTCAAACTTATTTTAAAATTATTTTTGTAAAAATAGATGGTCTTGGAAAAAAAAAATTAAAATTGCACCCTGGAGTCGGGATCTAAGGACTGTTACCATCCTGGTGGTTAAAATAATTCCTTCCCGGGTGTTGCTCAGTCCCTTACGCAAGCCTGTAAACTCATTTCGCCCCAGCACTCTTTAAATCTTTGTCGCTCTTTGCATATGCGGTTGTGATTTACATGCCACCCACATTTAAAGAGGTATTGACATTTTCAAGGCGGCTATTTTAGCCCCTGGATTTTTAAATGGAATCAATCACACTTTATTTCTTCCCTCAGGAGCCCAGACCTGTGTTGGTCGCACGCCCACCTCTCTCTTGGCAGCCCCAGGGGCGTCTCAAAGCCACCCATGGGAACATCCAGCGTCCCCTCAGCAATTCCAGCGTCCCCTCAGCAATTCCAGTGTCCCCTCAGCAATTCCAGCGTCCCCTCAGCAATTCCAGTGTCCCCTCAGAAATTCCAGTGTCCCCTCAGAAATTCCAGCATCCCCTCAGAAATTCCAGCATCCCCTCAGCAATTCCAGTGTCCCCTCAGCATTTCCAGTGTCCCCTCAGCAATTCCAGTATCCCCTCAGCAATTCCAGCCCGACATTGTGGAACCCTGGGTGCCCCCAGCGCTGGGATTTCGGCCTCCCTGCTCTCACAGTTGCTATGCAGGCCGAGCTCGGGTGGCAGAGCAAAACAGAGGCACATTTCACAGGAGGATCCGGCATTATGCAGCAAAATGGGCTGTGACTGGCGCTCGGGGGCCCGGGGAGCTCCGTGTCAATGGCATTGTTGGGGCTCAATGGCGCTGACCCGAGCCGGGCAGGCCGGGGTCAGCGCCAGGCCAGGCCCGCGGAGCTCACACAACTTCCACACGCTCCAAGCCTCGGCAGTACAGCAGGGATTGCTCTCCACAATGGCATTTTGGTTTTTTGTCTTAGCACCCCTCTGGAGCCGGAGGGGAAGAGGAGACAGCAGAAGCTGTGTTGCTGGAAAAGCCAGGCCTAGCTGCACCCACACACGAGTCTGCCTAAAGAGCCACCGTGCAGGTGACACGGAGAATGCTGTCCTTCCCCTGAATGAATCAGGGAATGCTTCTCCCTCTCCTCCTTTGATCTTGTTGCATTTTTCTTACTCAATTAGCCTGAAATGGAACATGGTCATGCTTCCAGCTGCAGTTTCCTTTGAGCACAGTGGTATCAGACCTTTCCACACATCATACAAATTGCACTTCATCACTGAAAATCAAATCTAGGAGGCAATGATATCCACATAAAAATACCATAAGGATGTACAAGTGTTTCAGACCCTGCCCTGTCTCCCAGGATGAATGGAGGAATGTCAGTCAGGAGTTCCGGCTCCTCCAGCAGCTCTCAGTTTTTTGGGGCCCTTCCCCACGTTCCATAGACGCTGTTGGGAGTGTCAGCAAGGCAGTGCTTTAGGGAAACCCAGCAAAGCACACAGTGCCCAGCACACATCACAGCACTCATCTCCTGGCACAGTGTTTGCAGACTCAATCCCATCTTGGCCAGCCACAGAACTATAGCTGTGTCCTGATGTTTGGCAGGGATTCGTTCAGGCTTCCTTCATCCCACACAGAAACAGCCTTGTATGGGCCCTGCCAGAGATTTGTTTTAAAGACAGTTGATGGTTAGTGATCCACTTTGATCCTGCCAAGTAAGGGTGGACAGGATCAATGGACTTGCTTGGTGAGTCTTGTCCCTTTCCCTTTCTAAGGTAGTTGTTGAGGCAGGAAAAAGCTCCTGCTGTGTGTAGAGAAAATATTCTCCAGGAGCTCCCTGGTACCACTTCAAGTGTAAGGCAGAGCATCCTCCAGCGCACCCAGCTTCCACCCAAATCTGCTGCTGCAGCCACCAACTGCAACCCAGTGGTGATCCTGCAGCAACAGTGATTCTGTTCCCCCTCTGCTATTCACAGCAATGCCATTCATGGGCACTAACTATGATATAACTATGATAAAAGCCTTCTTGAAACTTAGCGGGGAGGAACATACGTACATTGTTCATGTGTGTGAAAAAAATCACCTGCATCTGGGTCATTCCTTCCATCAAACCATGCAAACCAAACTCAGCAAGCTCACAACAGAAACATGGGCTTACTGATGGCTGCACCTTACATTTAAAAAAGATCCTTGTGCAGACTGGCTCCCTTGGCTATATGATACACCATTTATCTTGGAGAAGGTCTGCTCCAAAAGGAGAGTCTGGGTTTGGTGAGTCTGTCAGTGATGGCTCTATTTCCCAGTATATATTTACACTACCATCAGACTTGGTGAGTGGGTTTGCTGTCAAACTCGCGAAGCACAAACCTGACAGTTTGGTTTGAGTTCCCTTCCCCACACTTGGGTCGCACGAGAACACTGAATAGATGCATTTGCTATAGGTTATAGCAATCCTGACAGTAGTGAATGAATGATTGCTCCTAAAAAGTACAGCTTGTTCTGACATTATCGCTCCATTGCATGCTAAAAGTGGCTAAACCAAAGACATCCTTCCCCATCTCTCCCCACCCCACTGCCATTCAGCATCTCTTCTGGTTCAGCAGCCTGCATTTCCACACTGATGTGAAGGGGCTATGGATTTACACCAGTGGGACATGATGCCCAGTGGTAACATTTACAGCATAACAACCATTTATTTTTCCAGAGAAGTGTTTAGCCTATTGATGAAAGAAAAAGTATTCTACCCTCTTGGGTGTCTAAGTAGTCAACATCCCTAGTGAAACGAATAACCTGTTCCACTGGAGCCTATTTCTGTTATAACTGAAAGCAGGAAATGTTGTTGCAGACTTCCATGGGAGCAGCGTTTGCCTCATGAAGAAGAATTGGTTAAACATTGCATAATTTAGTAACTCCTGACTTAACAAAACTCCGAGACACGCTCCGCAAGAAAGCCACACTGTTTATAGCTGGGATCAGCCTGGCTGGATCAGCAGCACTGGCAGCAATGAAAGGCTCTAAAACACAGATATGAAAAATGATTAACTGACTTCATATGACTATTTGTGCTTAAAATTAGGGCAGGCACTCGAGAACACTGCTGAATCAGGGCCTTGATTATTGGTACCAGTAATGAATGCAGACATTTGGGAAGGTATGTTTCATTGCTGCCATCGTGTTTTATTTTTGGAGATGTTAAAGAAAGATATCAAGAAGATATAAAACAAGTAATGAAATTCCTGGTTTGTGTAATGCAGAGCAAATATTTGCTTCAAGTTTTATGGGCATCTTACAAATCAAAATCATAAAGGCAGATGAGCTTTTGTTTAAAAAAGGCACACTGATGGCTCAGCAGAAAATAATAAGAGTTTGTTTTTGGAAGAAAAAAAAATCCTGACATGAACCACAAATACATTTCATTAGGTGACACTAATAGGGGTTGTCAGGTGCCTTCAGTAACAGCAAACATCCTCTCATGTCTCAAGTTTGTGTGGAAGTCAAGAGCACAGACTTAGCTCAGATAAGATATTTGATTTGTGTTTGCTCAGGAAAAAGCTCTGACAGCTTAGCTAAAAGGAATTTGTATTGAATTGGAGTAAAACTTGGACTAGATAACAGCCAAGAGAATACCGGGGCTGGGCTGGACCCAGCATTAGACAATGGAAACAAGCTGGTGAACAAGTTACTGGGGAATATTTACTGAAGTACATTCTTTCTTTATTTCTTTCTTTCTTTCTCACATGGACCTTGCAGAAAGTGAAATTCAAAATGCCAAAACTGCCTGGTTTGGACACAGTAAAAAAATTGGTTTCCAAAATGTACAGTCCTACCATTTTCTTTCTTTCTCTTTTATTTGTATTAACACTTTCTTACCCCTCTAAAATCTGCCTTGAGTTTGACCTAGTCAGAAATCAAAGGAATACAAAGCAGTTATTATGGTATAGTTTCAATACTTGTTTCATGTTTAGAGGAGGGAGTAAGGACAAACAAATACTTGGGTGCTGGAAGGGCAGTTTGAAGCTTTTTAGCTTTACCCTCCTCTCTCAGCTGAGCTCCCTGTCCATATTATAACTCCATGGTTGGGCCTTTCTGGCAGGAGAAAGGGAGGGCACCCTGTGGTGGAGGTTTCTGGGTTTCCAGGTGTGTGGCAATCCAGCCACAGAGAATTCAAGAAGCACAAATTGAGAGCTTTCAAATTCCCACCAGGCACTGCAGGCATTCTTGGATTTAAATATTTTGCCATTTTAGGGAAAATATTTCATTTAGGTTGATCTGCTCCTATATCCATTAACTCCATAACATTTTATAAAATAAGGGAATTACTGCAAAAATTGTCCAACATAGATATTTCTTTACTTGCTCTATTTCAGTTTATGCCCACATTAGATTTTCACCTCTCTGTTGACATCCCCAGAGCAGAAACAAGGTTGGTATTGACATAATTTTGATATTTAGCATACAGTTAGGTGCACAAGAAAGATCCCATGAGCAATAAATTCTTTTCCTCAGATAAATGAACCCTGTGGTGGAGTACAACACATCCCCTCTTTTCCTCTGAATTCAGCACTATAGATGGCAAAGAGAAAAGGTGAGGTCTGTAAGAAGAGCCAGTGTTTCTATCAGGGCAGCTAATGCAGACGAAAACAAGGAAATAAAACATACTAATATATTTTCTGCTGTTCTGTTCTCAGGCAGGGCTGAAACAATGAAGTATCCTAAGTAATGCACAGAGCAGAGGTGGATTTATAGCTGAAGCACCGTCCTTTACCTGGCTACTACAAACCCACCCTGCTGCAGATTTCCTCTCACACATCACAGCACCACCGAGTAACAAATCTGGCCATTAAGCATCTTCCCACTAGCACAGAAAATACTCTGCTGTCCCCATGGAGTAGGTGAGACAGACTCTCTGCCATAATGTCTTTTAGCATATGGTCAATGGACAGAATTTGGGAGAGTTCCAAGGAAATTTGTACTTCCCCAGCTTTTGCCATTTGTAACACCGTACTACTGTGCCCTGGGGGTAAATAATCAGCCCCATTTTCCTAATGAGGAAATTCATCCAAGGTCATATGCTAAGTCAGTGGCACTGCAAGCCATGAAATTCAGGTCATGGGCAGGAATTACCTCTGCTGTCTCTGCAGCTTAATTGCATTTCAGAAACTACATTTACTTGGTATGATAATACACCAGCACCTGTTGTAACGAGGCAGTACAAGAACAGCAGCCAAAAAGAGGCAGAAATACATCAAAGTGGTAAACAGTAGTAACTAATAGGAACTATAATAAGCCTCAAGAATTAGTAGCTAAGAATATTTCTGGGAAAGAGTATTATGGCAAAATATTACTGATCAAAGCCTGTAGACTCTAATCCTGCCACTGCTTTCTTATATGTAGAATCATTTTAGAGGAGTCTGAGCAAATTCAGTTTAGTCCCAAATTATAAGGTTAAAAATAGTCTTTCAAAACTCTTTCTAAACTAGTCTAACTACACCAGTTCCAAATGTAAAGCTACCAGAGGGGCAAGTGATCCTGAGTCAAGACAAGAATTGGTCTTGTAAAACCAGCCATTCCTTCTTCTTATTTAGACTTTTTTCCCTACTTGTCACTGATTCTAAAGCTTTATTGTGAATGTTATCTGATTAGTTTTAAATTATACAGAGCTTTTGCACTGTCTTTTCATTACGGATACCCAAATTCTGCTTTCCTCAATGCTCACTTTGCCAAAGAACCTAAGACCAAGAATGAAATGTATTATAAATCCAGGAGCAAATTCACAGAAACAAAGGTGGGGAATAGCACTATTAACATCAGCAAATCTAGTGCACTTAAAAGGTGGAAGATTTTTAAAGGAGGTATCTGGGTGGGTGTTTACCTTCCAAATAAAAGGCACTATCATTTGAGTTATGTCAACTAAAGCCAACTAAATATATACTAGATTAACGATGCCTAAGTGAGTTACTGAAAAATATTGAAAAGCAAGTCCTAAAAGTTCTTTACCCTCCCAGATCAGGCATAATATCAGAGCTACTCACCAGTTTAAATGCATTTTGCTGTTCTCACAGAATCTACTTACCTTGCAGAATGCATTTTAGCTGAAAGTTTGTCTGGGAGTTGAGTGTATTTTCTGGAATTACTATTTTTGTATCCTAATGGGAAAACACCCCTCCTCAGCCAAAAAAAGAACCCAGCAACCCACATTTTTTGTGTCTAGCTACAAGTAGGCCACACTTCTGAGCTTCCCACCACGTCCTGGCTTTGGTGCCTGCAATGATCCTTTAGGCTGCAGGTACAGCCACATTTAGCTCCTGACCCCTCTGTACTCAGAGTCTTGGTTTATTAATACACCTATTCTTCTCTTCCCTGCTGGCCTTATTGATTTCCCTTTACTGTGAAATACTGAGGTTATTTTCAAACCTGTCTTACACCGAAACACTTAACTTTTCCCACTTGCACTGTACCGTGACAGACCTGCAAGTGTGAGATATGAATTAAAAGTCAAACCCGAAAGATGTACTGCACCAAAAAACAAAGTAAAACTCTCATTATACAATGTTTTTTCCTGAAGAAAAGTTTTAGAGTAGGATGCATGCTAAGTATATTTTCCAGCTCTTCCTCTCTCTTGCTTGTGACAACAGACTTCAGGTAGATGAATACTAAGTTTGTTAGAAGCAGCACGCACAACCAGAATAGTTTGATGGGAATAAATTTTTGTTTGTTACTGGAAAGGGAAGGGATGAGAGGCAAACCACAGGAATAAAACCAGGCACCAGATGTTTGAACCTGGAGGTTCAGCTCATGGTAACATCCTGTCCAACTGCAAAACTGGCTTTGAACAGAATTAAATCCTACTCAGTCCAAAATGAAGACAAGAGACAAAATCATGAAGGCACAGTTCATGTACCTAGCTCAAAACTTTCTGGACTTCTACGTGGATTTGATAAATTCGAAGCTTCCCTGAAAGTGATTACACTACCAAGTGCAATCAGGTTTAACTGATGTCCTTGTGCTGGTATTAGAGGGATTTTGAAAGTGACCTTTTTCTCAGGAAAGAACACTTGTCAGGCTTTTAGGACCAATGTGCACTTGGAAAATTGTTGTCACAGCTGCAAAAATGTCATTGTTCTTGAAATAACAGGTATATTCCATGGAATTTCTCCTTGGTGCTATAGATCACTGCTGCAGGAGGCCTCTAAGCTGAAATGCCATTGCTAGTTTTATTGCCTGTTTTAAGTAGAATTTCATAGAACTCTGTGTTCTGGATATATCCCACCTGCTGGTATATTTTTGTTCCTAATGATGGGAAGACTTGCAGCACATTAACCTTCCAGAGGAAAAGTATTTCATCTTTCTGTACCACATCAGCAACAAGACTCATGACTTACATAATTTCTCTATCAAAAAGAAGTAAAAGCAGTGATATGGATTTTAAAAGGTGGAATAATTGCAATAGAGCCACTCTTGATACCATCACAAGACATTTGTAACAATAAACGTCACTTAAACAGGGAATGCTAATGGTTTAATTGTGATTAAAGTTGTTCCATTCCTTGGAATATTCACAATAGCACACAGATTTCTCATCAACCTGCATTAAAACTGTGCTCAAACCCCTGTTCCCAGCTCACAGCTTGGTGCAGTGGGATTTAGCCCTGGACATCAGGAAAACAGCTCGGACCTGCTCCCCAGGACACACTGATGCTGCAGCAGGATCCTCCCTCTGCAGGGGCTGTGTGCTCAGAGCCCAGAGCTGCCTGTGGGCTGGAATGCTGTGACTTCACCCGAGCAGAGGATACTGCAGCATCCTCAGAGCCCAGCAAACTGCAGAGCCCATTCAGCAGCTTTGTTAAATGCAGCCATTTATTTTACTTGTTCTCAGAGTTACCAGTTGCTTTTTTTCTGTTCTGTTGTCATGTTTATGTCTGCAGTTCTTTTCTGTGGTTGCAGAAAGAGGCTGGAAGCTCAGACCCCTGGGCTCTCCCTGCTGTGCCTCTGTCTGGCTGGCTATTTATAGCCTTTCTCTCACTAAATTGCAGAAGTGTTGAGAGTTTTGCAACGGCATTTTGGGGACAGAATCCTGAAATGTTTACTGACAGGCAACATTTGAGTGAGTTACAGATACTTTTTTGTCTCAACAGAAGTATATATGAAAATAAAATTTTAAAAAGCCTAAAATCATCTTTATAAAGTTTTAAAGTGCCTTTCATTCTATTAAGTAGTAAATTTTCAGAGGAAAAAACTTGCTGTTTTCCTGCTCTGTAAGAACAGTCACTAAACCCATGTCTACCAGTCCAGAGGACATAACCCACAGGGCTTGCAACTACTTTCCATACTGCTGTGTAGGGAGAAAACTTAAATATAAGAGAAACTGAGGACCCTGCAGTTAAAACTCTCTAATTCTGTTCCATCCCAACCACACCTCCCATTGTAACTGCTGTATCCATAATCAGGGAGTTTATTTTCCTTAGCTCCACTTTGATATTATTCAAATCTAAAGAAATCTGAAGTTTTAAATAACAGGGAGGACAAATTGTGCTTTCAGAGAAAGGAAGTTGGGACTCCTGCTTGAACAGATGTTAAGAATGTTTCTGAGTGTGCTAGACTCATTTACGAGTCTCTTTCACACATTTGAATCTTGGGGACATCAGCAGTTTGTTCAATATTTTCAGCCTCCATCCTAAATGCCACACTGGGAAATGAGAGGAGGGAAAAAAAAAAAAAGAGAGAAAAAGAAAAAAAAAAGAAAAAAAAGAAGAAGAAAAAAAAAAAGAAAAACCACACACACACAGAGCCAATCTTCTATCAGTGTGACAAACTGCAAGCAAGAATCACAGCAAAATAGTCAAGCCAGACAGCTGGTAAGATAGAATCAGGCTGGAAAAATAGTGCAAGATGATTTTAACAGACAGATGAAAGTAGTCACCTTCTGGACTGTGCTCCTGGGGCGAGTTCACAAACATAAGGTTCTCCCTTCCGAGGGAGGATGGAAGTGTCACTGGCTCAGCACTGCTGGGGCTGGCTGTGGTCTCTGCAGACATGATGTAAAGAGCAGCCTGAGCAGCACCTCAGGCTCTTATTCTCCTTTCTCCCAGCAGATTTCAGTCACCTTTAGCAATGCACTCAGGGTTCCTGGGCTGGAGATGCAGCAGGAAGAGAAAGTATCCTTTTATACCAAGTTAATAGAGGGCACAAAAGTGAGGGGGCTCAGCTGTGTTCGGAACAGAGTGATACAAAAAAATAATTAATGGCAGGGCAGCAGTTTTGATTCAAAAGAATTCAGCTTTGGCAGATGATAAAAGTCAGCCTCTTGAGTCTCTCCAAAGCCCACTGATGGGCACAACCCTAGGAATGGACTAGCCAAGCAATAAGAAGGTTTTCCTCTTGTTAAAAATACCAAAAGGAAGAAAGAGAGGTCTCTATGGAGGCTTTGCAAGACTTAGTTTCTTTCTTGTTTAGCTTTTCTTCTGTCCTTTTTTGGTGCAAGCAGTTAGACTTGTAAAAAAGGGTTTAATATTGGCAATTATTATGGAATTCCTCATCAGATTACTGGAGATCCCAAAAGACCAGCTGCACTTTGTTGTTTCCACTGAGCAGACCACAAGCCATCAGCACTGAATCTCTTCATGCTTTGCAGGGTTCTGCACCTCAGCAGAAAGAACAGAAAGATAATCAGAAAGCCCAAGTACCATTCTTGGTTCCAGGCAGCTATTGACCTACCCTTTTGAAAAAGTCACTTCCCTCATCCTTGCTTTGTTTCCCTTCTCATATTCAGTGTGTTTTGTTTCTAGAATAAAGCTTCCTGGGGTAGGTATTTCTCCACCCATGTTCCTCTAGAAATGACAGTTTAACTTTGCTTTTGTACTGAGCTACTGAAGAACCATTTTTGTCAAGCATCCTTCTTTCCTCTCCTTCTGTTATAAAGCCTTCTGGTTTATACTAGAACACTAATAAAATTATCCTGCCACTGCTAATTTCAGAAGGCTGAAGCTGATGCACAAAAGGGACACTATCAGATAATTTGCTCTCCCTCCTACGTTGACAAAATATAACACTAGTTTTATTTGTGTGAGATTTCCTGTTTTCAGCTGGAAGCATCTCACCAAATTTAAAACACACACCAAAAGAACTTCAACAAATATTTTTGTTTGGGTAGAAGGTTTCTTGTCCCTGGTGATTTTCCATCCTACTTTGAGGGCCAGCCCTTGAGCAGTATATTATCAGTGACAAGGCACAGTGGTTGCGGATAATGGGGCCAATTTTGCTCTCAGGCAACCCCAGTGACTTCATTGTCTGGTCTATCTGATGAGAGGGTAGAGGCTGGTAGAATGACTCATCAAGAAAAAAAAAGAAATGGGAAAAAAAGCAAAGGCAGCCAAGTAAAGACACAAGGCTGTCTCCTAAGGATAATTTAAATAGCAAGAGAGCTTCAAAATGCAGCAAGGAGCCAGAAATCTCTGCAGAATGGGACTCAACAAAGAGCTGTGATGCTGTGATCCACAGTGTGGAGCCGAGGGTTATTTAGCTTTGACTTTTTTGTTTGTTTGTTTTTTGGGAGGGGGGGGTTGCATCTCTTTTTGGCTTCTCTTTCAATAAAGGCAATCTCTTCTTTCTTGTTCCCAAAGAGCCAGTTTCTCCTCTTTCCTCTGAACACCCTGGCCAAGAAAAGGGAGTTGCATTTAGCCCCCTTTCTGTGCATGTTAACTTGGGGCAATAGCAACTCCTCACAGTCACTGCCTTTGTTAGATACAAGCTTTTAAATTTCTGCTTGGTGACCAGCAGGGGAGGGGGGGATTCTGGCTCTCTGCCCTGCTCAGGTGAGACCCCACCTGCAGAGCTCCACCAGCCCTGGGNGATACAAGCTTTTAAATTTCTGCTTGGTGACCAGCAGGGGAGGGGGGGATTCTGGCTCTCTGCCCTGCTCAGGTGAGACCCCACCTGCAGAGCTCCCCCAGCCCTGGGGCCCAGCACAGGGAGGACCTGGAGCTGCTGGAGAGGGTCCAGAGAAAGCACCAGGATGAGCAGAGGGATGGAACAGCTCTGCTGGGAGGAAAGGCTGGGAGAGCTGGGATTGTTCAGCCTGGAGAGGAGAAGCTTTGGGGTGACTTCACTGTGGCCTTCCAGTACCTGAAGGAGCCAACAGGAAAGATGGAGAGAGACAATTCTCAAGGGCCTGGAGTGACAGGACAATGGGGAATAGCTTCAAACTGAAACTGAGGAGGTTTAGGTTCAATGTTAGGGAGAAATTCTTCCCTGTGAGGGTGCTGAGGCCCTGGCACAGGGTGCCCAGGGAAGCTGTGGCTGCCCCAGCCCTGGAAGTGTCCAAGGCCAGGTTGGATGGGGCTTGGACAACCTGGGATAGTGGAAGGTGTCCCTGCCCAGGGCAAGTGGAACAAGATAGGCTTTGAGGTCCTTTTCAACCCAAACCAATCCATGATTCTATATAATGAGTCTATTCTATTATTACTTCATTCTCAGGAAAGAGAAGGCCCCAAACAAGGTCAGGATCCCTCCTGCAATGCACTCTGCAAACCCCTGCTGGGAGAGAGCCCCAGTTCTTAAAGTATTTAAATAGATACATCAATGAAACAGAGAGGAATAAAATGGCTTACAGCCAAATTAGATGAGCAAGACATTTAAATTCCCAGTGCTCTGAGTCTCCTGCCCAGTGGACTTGGTTCCAGTTCCTCCTTCAGGGATACAAGGCAACCTGGTGGGAGAAGCAGCCCAGGATAAACTATTCTGCCTGTCTCTAAAAACATTTTAAAATGTCTTTAGCCAAAGCTGGCTGGGAGTTGTCTGGTCACTAGGATCAGTAAAAAACTTAGGGAGAAAAGCTGCAATATTTTTCCCCTGAGAGTGGGAAAAATTCTGCAAATCTTTCGTTTTCTCAGCCCATCCCACTGCATCTATTTACTCAACTCAGGAAGATTTGAAGGAACATGAGTAAAGGACTGGAAAATTACACTGAAAAAGAATCAGAGTAATTAAGCATCAGGAGAGCCAACACCACAAGAAACAACAACAAAAAAGGAAAAATACTTGTGGGTACTTAGACTGATTCTAATTAATGTTCCAGTTTCTGAAAAACATTCCCAAGCTGAAAGTTTGTAATGTTACCTCAGGGCCACTTAAAATTTTTACAGTACCTTTATAAAATCCTGAAAATAAAGGTTTTTAATGTTTTTAATGGCATTAGGAGTCAGAACAGAGACAACACTGCTGAAAAAGATCGACAACAGAACATTCATAGTCTCAAAGTATCTGAGGAGTCGTGCTCTAATGTACAAGATGCTTGAGAACATACTGCTGGTATTCTGGAGTTATTTAGATAATGTTCTGATTGTGGCTTGAAGTCAGTAATAACAAGCCATATGTTCACTTTTTCTGAAAAATTATTCTTTATTAATTCTATCAATAGTTACCCCATGAATTTTAAGGCAAAAAGCATCTAATTTGTGCCTATGGCATTTGAATAAATTCCAGTTTACTTTAAAGGTCAGATAATACTATAAGGGCTCTTCAGAAGATTTCTTACTATGAATCTATTGGATACATCTCTAAACTTTATTCCATTTATTATCTTATGTACCAGTAATAGATACATAAATCTGCCTTGATTTAACTTGAACAGAGATTTCCCTCTACAGAATCCTCCTCAAAGAGGAGAGCAAATACTCCATGAAACCCACATCTCCTGCCACCCCAAACCCTTATCCATTGGTTTTAGATGGAATATATCAATTTATGAAGCTGGAAGTCCAGCTGTCCACTACCTTGGCTTTCATATGCAGATAAAATCATCCTAAAGGATGAAGAGAATCTATCCCAACACCCAAGAACCCAAGCACCTGGACTAGGTTTGGCCATACTGCCAGCTTGGGGACCTAAAATCACAATTGGGGGATGCATCTCCTCCATGCAGGGGATTTTCTACATCTCCTTACACCCAATTTATGTTGAGAGAAGACCAGGTTTAGTGGTTTGACATATGTTATCCTCAAACCAGAATTCTACTACAGATAACTACATTCAGTTTGAAACTCAGTCCTTTCATTTGGAACAAAACCCAAGAACAACAAAAAACCCAAATAAAAATGCAGCACTTGGTGATAATCACTCTCTAATCATCAAGGACACTTACTGTTTGAAAAATCTTGCATACCCAAAGTAATGATCCATGCAGGACAGAAACCCCAATGTTCTCAGCACAGTAAAAGACAATGCTTAACAAATAATAATAGTTATTACTAAGTCTTATGCACCATTGCACTTTCTAATACTGCCTTGAAGTGAAAAGGACACGATGATGTGATAAGAAAAGCTGTCCCCAGGCTATTTCCCTCTCTAATGGAATCCCCCAAATCCAGAAATATCAGACAAAACCTTGTTTGGGGACATTTCCTGTTTGTTTCTCACTAAATTAATTTAACATTTATTTCAGAGACATAACCCCTCACATTAATCTGACTCACAGAGTACCCTGTGTGCCAAGCAGGATTGACACACTGGAGATTCCCCTTCATTCCAAATCTCCAAGGACAAGGGTAGTGAGGCAACATGGGGAAACCACAGCTTTGCTCATTATTGTGGCAGCCAGGTACCAGCACACAAAACTTCATTATTTACAGGACAGCAAAGAGATTTCATTCATCAGGAAAACGAAAATCCTCCCAAAGCATTCAGGATGCAGGAAAACCAAGTGCATCTGTTCTAGCAGCACAGACATTTGGTTATTGGACTATTGGGCACCTTCTAACAGATTGAGGGAGTGCTGCAGAATGTGTCCCAAGTGCCCGTGGGAGCAGCAGGTGTGCCCGGTGCTGTGACCCTGCAGGGAGCAGCAGGGAATGCTCTGGGGCTGCTCCAGGCTCAGCTGCTTCCTGCACGGACACACAGACACGGCTGGACAGGCAGCAGAGGGACAGTGACTGCGGGACCACAGCAGCACTCACAGGGACACGGCTCCCACCAGGGACAGGGACAGTGGCAGTGCCAGTGGCAGTGGCAGTGCCAGTGGCAGTAACGAGGGCCAAGCACTGAGGATGGAAATCCAAGGAGCCACGCGCTCAGCAGCACACGGGAGCAGGGTGCAGATTAGCTGCAAGGTCAAACAAACATCATAAAACATTGCCTAAGCTGTCAATTAAAGAACAAACAAGCTCATCGTAATTATACAAGATAATTGTTATCTGCTGGGTGTTAATTAGATACATTTTATCAGAGCTGTTGTCACTGAATGGAGAGTAAACTGGTCAAAGTTATTTTTTTAAATTGAAATTAATTCATAACTAGTTTTGTTCTTCCTTCAGATGAGACTAACATCTTGTTTTCCCCAGGTATGTTTTCTTAATTGTACTCCTAAGAAGCTCTAAATTTTCAAAATAAAATTACATTACTGTGTAACTAAGCTTATCAAAGAAAAGCATGTGCAAAGAAAGATATAAAAATAAAAATTCTAAGCAGTATTCTCACTTTAAAATGGAAACAGAAATAATTTTTGCCTATACAGTTTCAAAAAATAAAACATCCCATTTAATTAATTTTAATTTAAATGGAAATCACAACACACTCCAAACGACAAATGAGGACTAAAATGCCTGGGAGATCAGTGTGCAGGTGTTGAGCATTGCGGGGGTAGATGTGGCCCAGTATCCAAGGCAAACACTTTCCTGAAGGGTTTCTCACTGCAGGAGACAGGCTTTGGATGATGCAGGTGAGGCAGACAGGATGGTCTGAGAGTCCTGCACACAAAGGCTGCAGCCCCCCAGCAGCCACTCCTTCCCCTGAGAGCAAGGATGTGGAACCACCTCAAGGGCACAAGGACAGAGTAAATGCTGGAAAACACACACACGTGGGAGTTCTGATCAAAGTCTGGTTAATAAAGGATCAGGTTGAAATAAAAGTAAAGGGAGAAAGAGGGGAAGAACCTTAGAGTGTCTCACACTGGCTTCCCCCATTTCAGCAAGCCTCCCTCCATGTCTAATTCCTTTCCATCCTCAGAATTCACTGTTTATCTCTCCAGGAAATAGTTGCCCTCATGTATCACTTTCTGGTGAGAAAAGACAAATGTCCAATATTTATTCAATCAATAGAAATATCTAAACTTTCAGCCATCAGGGCAGGGGCCTTTTGTTCTCTATTTGTACATCACCAAATATAACAGGAACTTCCCGACACTATTGTGTGGAGCAGCAGCAATAAAAAGGAGGGTCAGTAGGCCAGCAGAAATACCAACCTGCTTCGTTTCAGGATTGATTCATTATGAAGATAACCAACATTTATTTCGTAAGATAAAGAGCTTGATATAATTTGTATTGGGTTTAGTAAGAAAATACCAGAATTTTTTGAGGAGAACAGTGGCACAAAGGTTTACCACACACAGCCTAAAATAGTGTGAGAAAGGAACTGACTTCAGCTTGAATAATAGTCATTAACTCAAAACACTGGAAAATGCATTCCTTGTAAGAACAGAGCCACTGGAGCCTTGCCCAGTCCTAAACAAAGAGTAGCAGTTCACAGCTGTAGGGGACATACTCTGGGTATACACTAAGCTAAGGTTTAAAATGTACTTGTGGTCTGCAGCAAACCTGGGGATTCCAGGGACTGTTGTGAAATGACATTTCAGGTTGCCTTCATTTCTCTCCTTGATAACAGCATTTCTCTGGAGTTCTTTTATCATCTCTGCTTAAGTTACTGAGCAGTTGCATGGTTCAGCTTTATACTGAAAAAAATTAGCAATTAAGATCTTCCAGAGCTATATATGCATGGAAGAGTATGTGCACTCACATACTATTTCAAGCAACAGGGAGAATTTTCATGTCAAAGGTATTGTGGACAAATTCCAAAAAGTGCTCCTCCAATGCAGTAACAAAGTTCAATGTGACTCATGTGTGCAGGTAATTGATATTATTAACACAAACAGAAAATTTGAGGTCACTACTGGCAAGCAGTATAAAAATCAGACTTGGTTTCTATGAACACTGAAAAGGAATTACAAGAAAGGAAAACGGAACAAAGATCAAGTTAAATATTTAATATATACATGTATATTTAATATTCATCTAACAATGCCTCATTCATAGCTTAAGCAACCCAAATGTATCACAGGCTGAAGACATTTCCTCTAGTTTCACAAGTTAAACATTAAAATACAATGTCCTTTTTTCCTTCCTTCCTACACTAAATGTCTGTGTTATTGGTAGCAGCAGATACAGCTCATGTTCAAGTGAAGAGCTGAGACCTTTCGTATCTAGAGTTAAATGAACTCAGAAAAACTGGATAAGAACTTGGGGTAGAGACTATAAATCCTTTGAACTGTGCAGAACCAGACCCAAAGCTTAAGTGAAGCTAATGGCATGATCCAAAGATTATTGAAAGCAATGACAACCTTTCTCCTGCTGGATATTGAGAGATTTTGCATCAGCAAGATGAGAAGCAGCCAGACATTCAGATTAAAAAACTAATCTGGAGAGCAGACAGCAGAGGAGGGGACAGAAATAACAGCCAGCAGAGCCTGTTACCTTTCCAGATTCTTTACAAGTTTGGTCTAAACCAGAATTGCTCCTTCACACTTGGGCTTCTTGCCAAAGGAGATTTTCAAAGCTCTTTGAGATAAGAGGCAGCAGGAATCTCTCACAGGGCACCTGGACCTGCCCTGGGATGAGTCACTGCCAGCGAGGCTGGGCCCGGTCACTGACAGGAGCTGCCACAAGGATGGAGGAAGCCAAGGCCATCACTGATGGCTCTGCCTCCCTTCTCCCTTCCCTTCCTGCTTCTGGGGGTCCAGTCTTCCAAAAGAGCGACACTGAAAAGTGCCCTTTCTCCAGAAATGGCCACGTTGGTACCAGAAATATCTCAGGCACATCTCTCACTGTCAGGCAACACTCTTCCCATGAAAGCCACTGGGCTCTGCAAAAGGCAGCTGGAGAGTCTCTACCTTCTCCACAGAGAATGGCACATACCAGGGAGATGGGTGGACTCCCTCAGGAGAGTATTTTGTGTGTGAAAAATACTTTGAGAGCCAATCTGGAAGACACTCTGTGTTTTTATATCACAGTTGGAATAATGTAGGCAACTGAATTAAATTCTTTATAGTAGGGGACCCTAAGGCATTTTAGCATCAACAGTTTCTTCCCTTTCCCCCCCTATTTAAAACCCCTGACTTAAATGCCATCTCTTTGACCCACTCAAGAAAAGATCAGTTGTTCTGCTGTCCTAAAAACACATCTATGTACCAGATTTCTGGAAATTCTGCAGCATTGTAATTTCAGACCAGAAACACAAGAATATGAAAAGACAGAAACAAACACTTGAGCTCCAGAGCTCACTTGGAGACCCTGACATGTACAAAAGAAGGAAGATGCAGCTGTAACCCCCAGTTTTGAAGGCAGCATCAGGGAAATCAATAGCAGACATAAGATGCCACCTTAGCACTGCACATATTGCAGCGATGAAAAATCACCTATTTAGTGCTGATGGAAATCTTTGCAACCTAAACAGTATAAATGTTGCTGGGTTTCTGCTAATCCAACAGCAGCACATCTTTCACATGTCTGTGACACACACAGGATATCAAACCCTTCCCAGAGATGCTGTGAGTGGAAATCTGAGTTATCATTTGCTTGCACTGGGCTTGGAGCACCTCCACTGTCCTGCTGCTCCTGTTGAATTTCTGCTTTCTCAGAGCTCCTAGGAGAGCAGCTCCAGGGCCTGTCCCTAGGGAACAGAAACCCAGTGTTCTGGTGTCAAACCCAGCCAGGCTGGGCCAGGTACAGAGTGCCCCGAGGGGAGCAGAGAGGAGATCTGGAGAGTGTCACACCCAGCCCGGGCTTCCCTGGTTGGTGAATAAAACCCAGAACTGGTTAACAAATGATGTAAGGGTTATTCTTGTCTCCTCAAAGTGGGACTGTTGCAGGATAAGTTTTACATGTAACATTTCAGTCCACCTGTGCAGAGCTGTTATTTTTTTTCCATTGGAGGTTTAACACAACACCTACCTCATGCTCCACTAATTATGATTTCATTCATGCCATTGCCTTCCTATTCATCATCACTGGTGGCCATTAATGTAACCTTTAGCATGGCCATGCTGTAATTAGGTAATTGCTGTTATTTTGGAATGCTAGTGGAAGCCCTCCTCACACAGAACTTATTTTTGCTGCAGGACTATGGCAGTGACCTGCACAGGAACTGGCTGATGATAAGGTGACTAAGCCTCTTTACAGTTTACAGACTAAGTTTACAGATTTAATTGAACATTTGTACAAAATAGAAGAATTCAGTGCATTGTACAGTAGATACTGTTTAGTCTAGTGCACTGATTTATGCTCAAGTGGGATAAAAATCTACATTTTGTCTTCTCTATTAGAGCTTCCAAAATACTGCCAAGAACTACTTCTCAGAATAAAAATGAACATTTGTTCTCATGTTTGCAATTTTTTTTATTCCTTTCACTAGCAAATCATCTGGCTATTTCATTTAATTCTTTGTTCTATTTTTAGGAACATTGACAGAAAATTCAAATCATGTAAATATTTCTCCAACTCTTCTCCTCATTATATTTGCTTTGGGAATGATTTGTCTTATTGTCTTTATGACTCTTTCTCCATTTCTTCATAAAAGCTACAATTAAGCAGGCACAGAATAATAAAAAAGGCAAGAAACCAAACCAAAAGGCCCATATGGCTAAAATTGAAAACTGAATGCCATAAACCAGGCCAATGTGAAGAGCTCCCAACCAGACCAGTGATTTCAGTACATTTGCATGAAGAATATGCCAAACAATCCAGTAGAGGAAAAACTAAGAATATCCAGTCGTGGGAAATACAAAAGCAGAAAAGGGATAAAGCTTTTGAATAAAGAATTTAATACACCCAGTTCATCCAGTTCTGCTCCCTCTTCCTTATCCAGAACCCAGGTCCATTCAGATATTCTGAATACAAAATGGGCTTTGCAGTTATTTTGAGTTAGTCTGCAGAATTCTAAGGACTATAAAACATTTTACATGTTGGGTGTTTACTGTCTTCAGGGTTTCTCCTTTGCCTGACGAAAATATCATCAAGAAACTTTTCACTGATGGTGTATTGGCACAAACAGGGCACGAGTCAGTGCAAAGGACATGCAGAAATGAAGAAATTAAGTAGTCAGAAAACTCCAGGTTTCTCCACTATCAGACCATAGTCCCATGAATATAAATGTTCAGTGAGAAGAATCTATAGAGAATACTTATATACTAAGTTGTAATTTTTTTCTCTTCTCTCCAAATCACAAAGTATCTGCCCCAAAACATAATGCAGAGTATAAAGTTTAAATAAATATGTTTATAAGTATACATATTTCATTTGCAATGAAAAGGAAGAAGCAACAATAAGATTGTGTGTGCTGTTACAAAAGAGAGATTAAAATTAATTCATTTTCTAAATCTAGACCCCAGGAAAATATCTGAATAACCCAGAAACAATTTTGGATGACCCATTGCTCAAGAGATGGATTCAAGGTGCAAAACTGGTACTTGAGTCATCATGTCCAAAAAAAGCACATCTGAGGCATTTGGAGCTTTGAGCCTCATTTGGAGTCTTCCCATTGGGAACAATCCCAAATTTCAGTCAGCTACTCCACTGGCCTATCCCCACCTCTGAACTACCTTCACTGAGGCAGTTAATGTGCATACAAGCATGTTCCTCATTGTAACTGAGCATTTTTGAGACATAAAGGCAGATTAAAACATTGTACAACTTCCTCACTTGAGTTTTGTCCTGAGTCAGTCGAAGTTTGTCCAAAAAAAAAAAAAAAAAAGTTTTTTTTAAGGTTTTTTTTCTGAGTCATAGCCAAACATCCTTCCCACAGGAGAGGCAAAAAAAGGGGGTTCTCATCATTTGCTGGGGTGAGTGACAAGAATTACGTGACTAAATGGGGATTTACTTTCTGAACAAGATCCACTTTGTCCATTCCTCCTGAAGGAACAAAGACATGCAAGAGCCTATTTCTTTGTGCTGTTGCCAAATAGTGGAAATTTATCATCATAATTAAAGAAACAAATTGGCAAAAACAAATATTATTTTCAGATGGATTTCCCTCTCTTCTGTGAAAATTCTCTTTTTACATTTCAAATGAATGGAAAAATCAGATTATACATTTGAAAAAGCCCCAGGGCAACTATTAGGAGAGATACTGAAGCTCTGAACTTTCTCCTGCAAAACACACCTGGAAGACTTTCTAATTTCTCAGCATATTGACAGTATTTAAATTCCTGTCTTACTGAAATACAGGCAATAGCTGAAGTTCTAGCCTCCAGAAAATAAACTCTTGTTTAATAATGTGATGGGTAAATGTATCCAGGAAATGTCACAAAATAAATCTGAGATAAATTAAACAAAACTGACTTCCTTTCTATGTCAGATGCCTCTAATTTTGGCAGTTTGGGCTAACAAAGGAAAGCAAGCAAGTACTTAAAAATGAAAATGTCTGTTTAGCAACAGAGCTACAAAGAACAAGTAGCACATTTCCAAATCTGTAACAGAACCCAACAACACCCGACCTGAGTCCTCTGGCTGCACCCCACACAAATCCCCCTTGGTTTCTGCCAGAAATGCATTATAATTTCTCATTATTTACAGCATTCCCATTGCTCATGAACAGCAGGGCAGGAGGGCTGTGCAGAGAACACCAGAGGTTGTATTCACCCTTCCCATCCCATGCCAGATTCTTGCCACCCCTTGAATTTCAGAGAAGTTTCCTACAAACCATCTGCTGAAAGAACAGAACGTTGGGGTAGAAGATAAACTGTCACCAACAGCAGATGTGTGGAGTTACAGATCACAGAGCCATTAAAATCGTGGTAGCCATGGTTCTTCATTAGCAGTGAGTGCAGAGAATTGGCAATCAACACTCACACAGGCTGCTGATAAACAGCCTTTTAAAATAAAACAGATTAATATAATATATGGGGAAACAGGAGCATTTAACAGGAAGGGTAATTTGGGGTGGGAGCAAAATAAGGAAAATTGAGACTGCAGTCTTTATCTCTGTGATAACCAGACTTTTCCTGCTCCTTGTTCTCTCCTGAGGTGCCTGGCTCTCTCTCCTCAGCAGAGCTGCACTCCCTTTGCCCAGTGCTCTTCACTCTGGGTCACACAGGCTTTGTCTGAGCGGGGCTGGAAGCCACCAGAGCTCCAGAGGTGGGACTTGCAGGCTGCTACCTGAGCCTGTCACCTTTTACAGATGAGCCTCCCAGATGGCTGAGCAGATGCTGCCTGAAATAAGGAAACAATTATCTTTGCACCTGGCTGAGTCCTTTAGATCTTGCTAAGAGACAGATGACCAAGCATGAAAATATGTCGAATAGTGGCCAAGAATATTTAAGGATTAAATATAAAATTTGCCTAAGTCCTGTGGGTAAAGATGATTTTTATTTTTATGCCAGATTCTCTTTGGATATTGTAGGGATGCCTGCTCATGTACCACTCTGACCTTACTCACTACTCTGGACTGGGGTTTCATGTTTTTTCCAGCACCAGATGCTGCTCTCAGCACAGTCACATGCCCTTTTGGGTATGCCACACTCAGTAATACATTTTGGGTGAGGGTGGGGGAAAACATCTGTCAAATGAAAAGATAAGTGGGAATTAGGAGAAAATACTTATCCATTGAAACAATGCAGGGTAAAAAAAAAGAACTCTCAGCCAAGCTCTGCCCCTCTAGAGATTTGAAGAATGTGCTGTTTGTGTTTAGTTCACTGCAATTGCCCGTTTTCTAAAGAATAATGTCATTTCAAGCCTTTTCCCCACTCACTGCTTTCCTCTAACATCTTTTTGAGTCTCCACTCTTACTGCTTCTCTGGGAGCACAGAGGTGATGCTGAATGCTAAAGAGACAATAAGTACTGCAGTCCTGGACCAACAGGATGCAATTCCATCCATTCAGCTGGCAGGTATCTCATCAGGCACTGGATGATTCCAGCTGTCCAGCCCTCAGTGAGCCATTCAGGGGGCAGTCTGGAGGTAATATTCCCACAGCTCTTATTTTAACCTGTGGGGCTGCTTCATCAGGACCTTAAACACAGCCATAAGTGGGATGAGGAAGATACAAATGGTAGAAAAACAACAGCAAATGAGAACAGCCTTTCCAGCAGATTACTTGGAGAGGGAGGGTGAAAAAAGCATCTCTAAAGTAGCATCAGCTTTCCCTTATAAATAAATCCATTACAGTAAGATGCTTTGCTCCCCCATAGCACCCAACATCTGGTAGGGGATTAAAAAAAAAAAAACCTTCACAATCACCCTCGAGAAAGGAAATATCACCTCCTTCACATGGATGAAGAAACAAAGGGGGCAAAGAATGATGTCCTCAGGATCACAGAGAATAGAACAAAGACTAAAGAAAAACACCCAGAGTGTGCTTATTCAGCACTGGAGGAGTTCTTGGAAGCCTGAGATAGTTTCATGTGTTATGATCACAGAGCATCACATGGGGGAAAGGAGGGGATGGGAAAATCTCAGTGCTTCCCACAAAAACCCCCACAGTAATAAGCCTGGGGAAGGAGTTTTCCCAGCAGACTTCTTCCCACATCACTTATTTGAGAGGGTGGGACATAAAACCTCAAAATATGCAGCTTGACCTGACATACTTGTTTTTGCACAGACAGACAAGGCAGCTGCCTGCTGAAGGCATCCTGTTACTGCCGTGCAATTCCAGAAGTTTATTTGGAGGGTTTTCTTAGCCAGCTATCTCCATACCAATCTCCCAGTGTCTTGTTATGGGAGGAGAACTAGGGCAAGGGAGCTTTCCAAAGGGAGGAAAACCCCCTAAGGCCTGATTAGTGGAAGACATTGCATGCCCCATGTGGTTTCTTCCTCTGTGGGAAGAGAGGAATGCAGCTGCCTTATGCACCAAAAGTAGAGTCCTGAGGGCCAGGTAATCTGTGTTTATCCTGTATTTGACACTGACACCTCTCCCAGGAAATAGATCCCTGAACCCCAGGGCAGGCTCTGTTAGAACAGAGGATCCTTAAGGTCCCTTCCAATCCAAACCATCCTCTATGACCTTCAGTTTTCTCTTTGTCACCTCCATGAGCTGCTTCACTGCTATGAAGAAATGTAAGAATAACAGTGGTAAAGCCCACTCAGAACGGGAAAGCATTAATCATTATTCTGAACTTTCTGTTCAGTTCTGCAGTTGCCCAAGGTAGGTCACAAAATGCCTGTTTCCCAAAGCAAATGAAATGAGGAAATTCCTCATCTCTTTCTTGAGTAATGATACCAACAAATGCTACACCATTATGTACTAAATCAGCATAAACCTTCACGGCTCATGTGTATTGAAAGTGATTATTGAACCTGTTTTGAACTGAAGAGGACTGCGGCACCCTCGTGAAAAAGGGAGGAAGGAGAGGTAGAGAGGCCAAACAAATCCAACTTATTTTAACAAATAACTGCTCTAATCTCACAATGATGGAAAATTTCAGGAGAAACTCTTCTTGCTCCCTATTTTGGCTCCAAGCAAGAGCCAGAAACTTTGAGTGAGAAGGAGCTGTTTATATGAATGCATGATTTTTAAAAGCCAAGTGCATAAGAGAAGCAAGGCAACTTTAGCCTCTGGAGAAATAACCTTCAAATCTCAATTTGACAAACAATATCAAAAACTATCAGAGAAGCAAGAGATCTCGCTGACTGCAGTGTTTTCATTCCCTTCTCAGCAGTGTGACCTCATCACAGTCGCACTCGCACAGAATCCTATTACTGCTGCCTCAGCTGCAGAGCTGCAAGACAAAGGAAGGTTACAGACATCACTCCCCTCTGTGCCTTGCTAATCAATAGTTTTTATCTAATTTCTTTGCTTCAAGATACAGGAAAACAAGGTGCTGCATTTGAAATGGAAGGCTGGGAATAACTGAGCTTTGTGGAAATCAATACAAAATAGAATAGCTGACAATGTCATCCTGCTGAAACACTATGAAGACAGATTTGAAGTTCCTCTAATTATCTAGATGTTTGTATTTTTAAACACTGACTTAACGTCTGCAGAAAAAAAAATTGGCTTTATTTAATAACCGTTGTGGTTTCAGAACTTTTTGTGCTACTGGTAAGTCTGCTCGATTTCCTTATATTTCCAATCTGAATGGAAGTTTCCCTTTTGGTGTCAATTTAGGACTCAGCATGGAGCAGCTCTGTTAGCTTGCTGCATTTAGGGATGTAATTTACACATGGCAGCACAGTGGGCTGAACCCTGGCTGGCAGGGATCCACACAGCCCAGGTGACAGACAGGAGTTACTGCAGTGGACACACTTTTTTCCCATTCATCTAAATTCTGGGTAATTTTTAATAACCTCACATTACTCAATTTCCTCACATTAGCTAATAAGAAACATGAAAGCCCTGCACTATTTAAACTAGAGCCAGGAGGATTAAGAAATCCCCTAAAAGTCAAAGAAGGAGCCTACAGATACTTAACTCCAAAGAGGGCAAGAAGCCAGAGTTGAGAGATGTAAAACCATCTCCATTGTGAAATGGAAGTGCCAATATTGAGCCTACCCTGCCTCTTCCTGAACACCGAAAGGCTTCTCTAAGTTACAGCACACCAGAGAGAATGGAAATGAGAGCTGCTCTGCCCCCTCCACTTGCTTTAGTGCCTCTCCAGAGTCTTCCACCCAGTGCCAGCAGAACCCCTCTCCTTTCCCCTCTCAACTCTGACAGTGCTCCCGTGGGAAGCCACCAGTTCCTCCTCCTGCACTCAGCAGAGGCAGCAGAAGGGATCTTGGAGTAGAACCCAGGCTGTGCTCAGCTAAACCCCTCCCAAAAATGCAGTGCAAGCACCAACTACTCCATGGCCTCCAGTGCTGCCTCACTGCAGATTCCAATCTTATTTTGGAATGTTGGGATTTTAGTCTGGAAGGGGTTGTTTTAATTTAAGAATTTGGCTATAAGAAACCCTAAAACTCATTCAGGGTTATGGACTTGTTTCTGTTAAATAGGTAAACCATTTTTTCTGTAATGAACTTTGATAAATCTGCCACTAGATTGGTTTTTAAATAAAAATATAATTTTAATGCAATGAGAAATTGCTCACTTGTTAAACAGAAATCACTTCTTTCTCCCTTATTTCTTCATGCACTATAGAACTGCTAAGTTGAAAGCTGGACATGATACAGTGCAAAAGCGAAGATAGGTAGATAGGTAGATAGAGAGATAGGTAGATAGAGAGATAGATAGATGGATAGATAGACAGATAGATAGATAGATAGATAGATAGATAGATAGATAGATAGATAGATAGATAATCACTAAAATGTCCAAATCTGAGCTGCAATAAGGCAAGAACTGCTTTACAATGTGCTTGTACAGTTCCTTGGCTGATGTTTCATTGCTAACCTGGCAGGAGGATTAGCTCCTTATCCAGGGAAAACTACCAATGCAAGCAATTTTTATTTTCTAGACACACAGTAAATTCAATTTAAATTTGGTGAAGTTTCAGATTGAAAAAAGGAAGACATTTTTCAAAGTGTCAAAACATTTCATGTTGTCATTTTTTATCTAAAATGTTTGTTTCAGAAATGCCAAAAAGTTTTCATTTTGACATTTTCCCAATTGAACTTTTTTTCAAATTGGCATTTTTCATGTAAAAGCTCAGGTAATGTTTAAAAAAAATTAACCCCCTTTAAGACAAGCTAAAAAGCTCAAAATTTCAGTTCAGGTCAAATAAAATATTTCCCATTGATCAAGTAGAACTTTAGGGTTTCCCAGAAAAGATCACTTTTGTTTGAACTCACAACAGTTTTTCTCTAGTTTTTATTTATAAAAGAAAGAGAAGTTTTGCCTGAATTTATAAACATCATGTTGATTTTTAATAGATTCCTTTGGTTTTCATAAATGTTATGGTCAGGTCCACAGATGGGTACTTGCATCTCAATAAATCATTGTGATTGCAATTATTTTAGAGGTCCTGGTACACCTTTTAGCCTATCACAAGCATGAGATAAATCAGGTAATTTCAGCTTCTTTAGTGAATGTTTAGGCAAATTTATTTTGTATTTGCAATGGGCTAAAATTTTTGCTAAAGATCATTCACCAGCAGAGGGTTCAATTCACACACATATCTGGGACTTGGTCTTGGCTGGGGAACAGCCATGACTTTTTATTTATGAAGCTTTATTAAAACTTAGGAAAGGATCCTATATATTTTTCCTGAAAGAACATCAGCCAAACAAAATTACAAGCTGGAGATCTGGAGATGGATTAGATCAATTAGGAGATGAGCTGGGACAATGCACTGAATGTTGAGATTCTGCAGCTCCAGCAAGTTCAGGATCAGTCAAATATTTCCTATGCATTGTGCCTGATTTATTTTATATTAGGGTGTGTTATGAACTGGCAAAAGCAATCTGAGAGCTCTTCCTGGGGATCATGGACACATTGCCCTCTGTGGAGAGCAGATCAAGTTACAGATGTTTGGAAGAGGTTGATCCCAACGTTTAGCCTTTAAATGGGGGGTGGGAGGGTGAAGAGAGCCAGAAAATGGGAGGTCAAACAGCTTGAATCACCAGACAAATATTACAATAAACTACCAAATATGCTTTTATAACCATCTAAATGAAAAGAGAAGATGAGGGTGAAATTTAACATCATCCAGGGATTTGTCAGCATCAAAGAAGGAGCTCCAACTATTTTCCTCCCTTCTCTGAATTCCTACTGCTCACTTTAGAGTTGGCCCATCTCTTACTGATGGACCAGCTCTGCTCCAGATAAGGTAAGAGGTGCCAATTCCATATTTATTTATATTAATAACTTCAATATTTCATATGGTATCTCAAAAATAGATGAGGAAAACATAGTCAAGATCTATAAAATTAATTTATAACTGGTCATAAAATCTTCTGTAGGTAGTGATGATCAGTGGAACAATAAGTGTGGTGCAATTGTTCATCTGGCAGTAAGTCAATGTTTTCATCATTGATTTTGGTGATGAGGACACGCCAAAAAATGCTGCAAAGACATGAGAATGTAAAAGGATTTTGACAAACTGGTGAAGTGGAATGAACAAACATTCAATGAAGAGAGGTGGAAGGCTCTACAGGTGGGCACTAACACAGGTAGAAGACTCAGTGGGGGACCAAACAAGCATCCAGGCGTTCCCAGAGAGCACCAGCTGAGCAAGAACCAACAACACAACATGAATTTTTGAAAAGTGGAATCATTTCTGGGACATAGGAGGCAATCCCTCAGATCCAGTGATTATTGGAAAGGCCCCTGCAGTCAGTGTGGCACCTCCAGAAGGCTGTGGACACTGAGGAGAACACAGAGGAGCCCATGAGAGAGCCACAATTCAGGTGCATGAGGAAACCTTGAGGGAACATAGAGAGGGTGAGATGGAAGATGCAAAAGCAGTTTAAACAAAGGTAGATCACCAGGAGATAAACTGTTCCTCGTGTCCCTGTTTAGCCAGAGGAGAAGTAAATTGCAGCAAGGAATGTGCCACGTGAATGCAAACTATTATTAATTAATTCTCATTATTAATTTACTAGTACTATACAGCGTGTCTGCCAACATTCCATTAAACACTGCCAGGCTGTGGGTACTTATGGTTAGTTACCACTCCTAAAGTCCTCCCCAGGGACCAATTCTGGCCATCAGCCAGCTGGTGTAGTCTTTCTTCAATTTACAAGTTGTCCCACTTGTCCAGACCTATAAGGAAGCCCTTCTACATGTTTAATGTTGGACTAGGAGTTTTATGTCCCTTTGGTTGGCTATTTACTGAAGGAGAAGAAGAGACATGACAGCTATAAAATTCTTCAGGAGTTGGATGAAATTGTTTGGGTGCATCCTGGCCAAAGGAAGCAACACAAGTGGCTCAGGATTTGGGCTCTGCTGGAACAGTAGAGCAGTGGGAGCACTTTCAAACTGCAACTTGATTGATTGTAACTAACTGATATTAATTTTAATTAATGGGCAGTCTCAACAGAGTTAACTTCTGTTTTTCCAAAGAATGCCAGTTAAATAAAAATTGATTACAAATATTTGGGTCAGTGCCTCCTCTGGTAGATGTTTGAAGCAGAGAAAGAGAGAAATAACAACTCTTTGGGCCTGAGCACAAGTAAGTTTTGGGACACAGAGTGCCAGAAACCAACCTAAGTGTCAGTCTGATTTTATTGGTAGTTCTGAGCCTCAGGAACAAGAAAAGTTAAAAATCAAAAATCCAAATCCAGGAGGTGCATTAACACTCTGACATATTCTATAATTAACTTGTGGCATACTCTGACTCAAGGAGTCAAGGGGTTAAGAGCCTATGCAGTGTAACAGAGAACCAGTTCTATGGATAACACAAACATTAGTCAGGATCAACATCTGTAAGGAACATCTGTTCCAGACACTGATTACTTGCACCTTTCTCCCACACACTATCCTATCCAGAAACAAGATACTCAAAGTGGAAAAATTTTTCATGTCCAACCTTTTTTCTGTGAAGAGGAAGATTCCAGCAGGAATGACACATTAATTTTTAATGACTGTTTCATCTTGAATAAAACTTCAGAGTTTGAAAAGGATCATTACAAATCTCTACAGGAAACACTCTCTTTTTCTGTTTGAGATCAGTTTTTGTTTCTAAGGTTTTAAATACTGGTTTAAAATGCACTTTTCAAAAAGCTCAAAGTAGAACATCAAAATTGCACTCTCCAAAGAAATGAAAGCTTAAAAAATTTCATGCCAGTGAAAATTTGAAAAAACAATTTCAAAATACCACAGAATTTAATTTCATTCATTTCCCATTCAAGTATTGCCAGGAAACCAAAACCATCAGGTTTCTACCATCTCTAAAAATACTGGAGAATTCTCTGTGGTTGTGATTCATTAAGGCAATACCCACATAGCTGTGGGCAGGACTTGTCTCACCTAGTCTGAGACACTGACAGTGTTGAAATCCCTGTCTGAGCGAGTCATCACAACTTCCTTTAATATCAGTGGTAAGAACCTTGGGTGATGCAACTCTGTTTGATGGTAGGCATCTAAAATAGGTCAGATTTCTCTCCATTGACAATAAAAGGAATCTAGATCAGATGGAGAACTTCTGCTTGTTGATGTCTTGCACTGAGCATTCACGTTTTATAAATGAAGCAGTTTTCAGATTGGGAATCAGACTCAGAAGGGATCACACAGCATCTGTTCAGACAAGCACAAGGAAGACAATGTCTACAAGAGACATTGCAGAATGGATTCTCTTCACCACCTACCGAGTGTGACCTGGAGGATCTTCTCCAGGGCACTTGCAAGGCCATCTGCTTTCTCTTCTGTTGTGTCTGCTTTTTATTTGTTGCTCAAGGCAAAGATGTGTAGGTGTCTTTGATAGTATTGCTTTCTGCAGCCCCAAAGACTTCGGCACAGAAATAAGATTTCACTTAGACATTGAAAAGAGAAAATGTGTGAAAGAGATTGCAATGATGTTCTCAAGGTTGTTGGATTAGCTTCCTGTTGCTATCACTGACAATGATTTATCCTGGTTGTTTAAATTCTGCTGGTAAACACAACGCACTGAGGTTGGCTGTGCCTCGCTGTGCTTAGACAGAACTTTCCAAAGCCAAGCATGAATCTCCTTCTTTCTCTCAGTGCTCTGTGGACCATGTTTTTAGTAACATGTCCAAGGAAAATATTCCTTGCTACTTGGACAAATATGTGTAGGTCACTTATTGTTCCACCATACTTCTCTGGTGTAACTGTTTAAGCTCCTGAAACATCACAATTGGAAGAATTCAGCTTGTGCATAGGAAGCAGGACCTCCACTTAAAGATGGGAATTAGTAACATGGACTCTTCTACCTCAGGGTCATTTACTTGACAGAGTGTGCTTGCACTTCCCAAGAAACTAAGGATTCTGTCCTATGAATTTAGCAGCTGGTACCATGGAATATGTGAAATCGTTACTTAGGATGTATGAACACAGCATTTCACAATTCTACGAAGATAAGTTATTTCTTTCCATATGATGGGTGTTACTGGCTAAAGCAAAAGGAAGGAAAAGCTGTAGTGAACTGTGCTACAAAAATATACCCTGAGGATGCAGCAAAGAAAAGAACCCAGTGAGTGATGGAGTGGTGAAAGGCAGGAGCTGGCAGTGGAGAGGACACTGGTTTCACAAAGCACAATAAAAACGTGGTTATCCTGCTGCAGACATGAGCTGGCTCAGATGGAGACAGGTTGGCCACAGCTCTTCCTGTGAAACAGTCAATCCACCACCGTAATCAAGATTTATTTATCTGATGCCCAAATTCTATCATCAACATGAGCAACAGCAAGAAGTCAAAAAATCCCTCTAAAGCCTTTTGATGGTTTTATCACCCACCATATCAAAGGAGCTATTGACAAGGAAAACCTTCAATTAAAGCATTGATGTGACACAGGGGCAAATGATTAAACTCATCAAAATAATTCAAAACAGGTTTGGGTTTTTTTAAGTTTACGAACTAATTTTTTTTTAAAACCTCTCATTCTTCCTATCATTGCAGTACTTCTCTCAGAAACTCGGGCAGAGGCAAATTGTCCTCTGCAGGAAACCAGAGCACATTCTCCAATGATCAATGCTCAAGTAACTCTGGCACTCAGCAGTGCCAAGGAATCTGAGGGGTGGATCAGAACTTTTGTCCTGTAAAGTCATACAGCAAAATGACAAAAGTACTCCAAAAAATCCTTCTCCTGGAAGGATTCTCTGCTGAAGGATTCATACTCAATTCAAGTTAAGTGGATTATTCCGGTTTCAGGCACTATTTCTTTGGAATGCACAAGTCCATTACAGTCCAGTTGTGGTGATGGGAACTGGACCTGCAAGTCTTGGCGTGTCCAAGGTCACAAGAAAGGGAGAAGCTGCTTCTTAAACTTTTCCAGCCAGAATCCAGGAGGGATCGTTCTGTCTTTGGTGAATTATAAATGATGTTTGGCACCATTTCGAGCAGGACTGAGCCTAATATCCACAATCAGCCAAACCTGCCAGCAGACACATCCCATGAATTTGCATTGAAGCTTGGTTGTCCGGGATTTTTTTAATGGAGAACATAATCAGCTCACTATATATTCTCCTTGTGTAACCATCTATCCATCATCTACAATATGCACAGCTATAAAAGCACAAACCAGATTGTCATTGTTATTTTTTGAGAAAACATTTCTTTGTTCAAGTGCAAAGCTTTGTCTCCTTCAGTTGTACTGGGTTTTAGTTATTCTAAAATCTGACTTTATAAAAACCTTCTGCAAAAGCAGATAAAATGAAGGCTCTCTCTGTGTAGGAGTCATTAGTATTCTGTAGTGTTACAGTACATTTTCATACGGATTTTTTGTGTGTTTTTCCCCCATCAGAATAGTACAATTGTGGGCCCTACATATCTTAATATAGATTGAAGATAACATTTTTAAAAATCTACACTTGGGCCCTTTAATTATCCAACTTTTTTGCAACTTTTGAAGGAGGATTATTCATTTTAGGAAATAAAATATGGGTGGCTACACAAAATCAAACAGTGTTTGAAAGAAAGGCTGAAAATATTTTGTTCATATATGCTTTCCTCATTACAGGTGAAGTGCTTGGGAATGTAAACAGTGAATGGTTTAATTCTTTCTGTACATTAGCAGAAAACAGATATTTCCTAATTATCCAAAATTAACATACTGACAAGGACACAGCCCTGCAGCTTCACCCAGACCTCTTTAGCAGTGTGAGCACCCACTGCCCCTCTCCCTGCAGTCCCTGGAGCTGGGGCTCCTCAGCTCCCTGGAGAACTGGGATTTAATTGCCTTGCAGTGCATAAAATGCCCCAGAAGATGTCAGAGGCCGTGCCAGAGCCTGGGCCTCATGTACATCAGTGCAGCATTCGAGGGAGCACAGCACCAAGACCTGAGCAAATATTTAAACCAGAAACAACTTCAAGCAAGTGCACAAAAGGATGCTCAAATTGGCCTGGGCTAAATGTCAGGGAAACAAATTTGAAAAGGAAAAAACCTACGAAGACAAAAAAACATTTTAATTACTTCAGTACCTTTCAAACCAGACACCTCTAAAACAAATAAATCAGATCTTTTTCTCTTCCTTCGCTGTGTGTTTTATTGCATGACTGAAAAGATTTGTATTTTAATTCTTGTTGCCCTTGACCAGTGACTTCCTTTCTTATTTTCTTTATGGATATCATATACATAAGCAGCTGTGTTTCACCATTCCATTGACTCCAGTTGTGTTACTAATATGCTTAGTGATAGGCACGTGCTTAATTACCAAGGAGAAAAGAGACCTTAAATAGTTCCCTGTTATGGGAAGGCTGGTTTAGGTTAACTACAAATGTGATTTGCCTTTTGGGAACCTTGGTCTCACTTCCATGATTGAGGGCAAACCATAATGGAGTAATGGACAGATAATGCACTTAACTCCATTTTTTAAAACAATATTTTATTGATTTACCTGAAAAATCTCAAGTCTGTGGATTTGCTCTCTAAAATGCCAGCCAATAACTGTGAAAAAAGAAAAAATGGGGGGATACAACACTAACATTTCACTCTGAAATTTTAACCCTTTGCTTTTTTTTCTTTCTAAATATCCTTTGTCTCAGAAGATGGCACAAAATAAAGCCAGAAGCATTTCCTTGGCAGACCAATGGAAAACACAGAGAGAGAAGAAAGGCAAAACAGGGACAGCCCAATTTGTGTCACAGCTCACTACATTAGAGCATGTCTGAGCCCTGGATTTTCTCTCTGTTCATGCCAGTACTCCTTTGATGATTACTTTATCTGAAAAAGATAAGACATTATGAATTTGATTATGGCATCACTCCACGTGGTTTGACAGGGCCTCAAGCACATTGGTAAATTGCTGTCTGAGCAGTTCCATTATTATTACATGGCATGGCTTGCAGTTAAGAACTAAGCTGGAATAAATATAGAATTTTAAAAAACGATAACAGTCACTCTTAGCCTTTAAAGAAATTACTCCTTTAGAGTTACAGTGTCTTCTCATTACTTTCAATGTCATTCAGTTAAACATTAATAATTGCTGGCCTGTGCATAACCTGCAAGCTCAAAGCACTCCCAGAGCCCAGCCAGCTCTACAATGTTGAAATGTCATTTTTGACCATCTTTGTAGAGTTTAATCAGCACTTAAACTGTACAGGACTGACAAGGAGAACTGTTGATGGCAGTTTCTTTGAGACTGCTCATATAATTTTCAATCTGAATTTTATGACTGCAGTATTTTAAGCAGAACAGTACAGTAACTGTAATTTTAACAAGAGGAGAATTTTACTGGGGTTTTTTCCTATGCATTAGTCTGGAATTCTACACACTTAATAGTCTCTTAGCTTAAAGACCTCAGTCTTGGTACAAAGAAAAATAATGCACGCTACAGTTCAGAGTAGGTCACCTGAAGAGCAAGTAAACACATCACTTCATTGTCACTACAAGTCAGAAATCCTATTATTATTATCATTATGCCTTTAAAACACAGGATTTGAGTCATAGGGGAGACTAGAGAATTCTGAGGTGGGACCATTAAATTTCCTTCTGACTGCTCAGAGCCACTGGAGCTGCAGGTGGGGGAGAAGGTTTGTGGAAGACCTTACAGGACAAATGGATGGTGTCCCACTGGAAGAGGGAAAACTTTGGAAACACAGTGGGAGTGAGTCAGAGGCGTTGCAGCAGCCTCCATGTAGGGTCCAGTTTGGCACAGCCTCCCTCCCAGAAGTATTTCCAAGTTTGCTGGGAGTGCATTTGTGTGTCAGGTTCACAGAGCCCAGGCCTGGGCTGCCCAGGGAGCCGGGCTGGGCTCGTTTCCTCCTCAGCTGACATGGAGTGCACTGAGCCAAAGCAAAGAGGGGCCCCAGCTTTGATGTGCCTCCCTAGAATCCGAGAGAAGTGTATAGAGAGTCTTTTAATAATTAAGAGTTATGGATTTGAAAGCAAAGCTACCACCATTGCCAAGCTCGGCCAAAGTCTTTGAAAAGAACTCTGTCAAAATGCGTTTCTAAGAAGAAATTATGTTATAAATTATTTTTATGGAATGTTCCAGTGTTAAGTGAATATTTAGGTTGCAGTTCATGAAAACCTCCCTCTTCTGAAAAAAATGTTTTCATTTTTTAGATTTCTCTTTGTCAGCATTTCTAGCAGTAAAAATGACAAACTTTCATGGGTAGGTGCCAATGGAGACAGCTGTATTTTATTATTGAATACTTCTGGTGCTTAGTTTGGCACCAGTCCTGTTTATATTGCTAGTAAGATTTCATGCAAGCCTTTGCAAGGTCTTGTGTTTAAACTTAAATGTCTGATATGGTTTGTAATTGATTCCACCCAGTTCCCTCCCTCCTCCTTCTCAGTCCAGTTTGTAAAAGAGAATTTATCACTGTGGGGAACACAAACCTTCCAGTGCTGCAGATTCAAAGGCAAAAATTCCATAGCAAGATCCTAGAAACCTCTGGTTCTATTATGATTCTCTTCAACTGCTAGGAAAATGTATTAATCCCTCCTGTTCCTGCCCTCAGAGTATTTTTGTTGGTTTTTTTTTTTTTTTTTTTTTTGTATGTGTTTTGATTAATTGACTTTGCTCAGGGTTAAATCAAACCAATCCATGTGCTTCCCATCTTGGAGCAAAAATTTATTTATTACCAGAACATCCCAGTTATTTAGTTATTACCAGTACATCCTTTATTTCCCTGTTTGTCTGTGTCCTTACCTGGGTACACCAGGCAGTTTGCTGAATGCTTGTATGAGAGTGAATATAAAAAAGCAGCTTCAGAACAAAATCCCTAAACCAGGAAGGTGGATTTGCTTTGGTGCCTTTCTACAAAACACTAAACGGGTGAACTGCACTTCTGTCAGGGCTCAAATTACACCAACATGAAGTCACTAAGATTAGAGGATTTGTTTTATATGAGTGAACTTCAGAAGACAGCAGAGGAAGAGAGGTTTTTGCAACCTTTCCACTGGAGCTCCATAATGATAAACAAGGCAGGTTCGTCTGCCTTGGTCTGGTCTACGCAAAGTTAAATATAAACCAAGAACAAAATACCCACTGGCCAATTTAGCATGTAACGAGCTACTCCTGATGGAAATCAGTGAACTGCAGTTGGCCTTGAGAATCACTTGTCATTGCCAAGACCTCTGTGATAGCCAGGCTGCTCACACCTCTTTTATCACTGCCATGTCTTGCAGCAGATCCTGCTGGGCCTGAGATGCTCTTTTTGGCGTTGGCCAGTATGGTCAGAATTACAACATCCGTGTCTTTGGCTGGGGTCTTCAGGGTTATTGCAGTACAAGAACTGACTGTGCGCTCCATTTTGCAGCATTCTGATCTTGCCCTTATCAGATCACTCAGAGTTCCACAATATTTGAAATTCGGCCCTGCTTTTGCATTGTTTTATATCAGAACAGCTTTCGTGCCTTCAAAACTCATTCTCTATGTGCTGCTGATAAACGTTATGCAGATAGATAAAATGGGTTATTCACAATCCACTCAGGTTCCCATGCTACTCTGTATTCTGTGGTGGGCCCCTGTTAAAACTGTAAATATACTCCCTTACCTCATTACTTTAAATTTTGTTACAGTGAATTGCATGTGCAGCTTATCTCAGCATAACAAATTTTTCTATAGCCATGGCTGAAAAGACAATGTGTTTCTGTAGAGGAAGAAAAACTATACAGGGCTTTAAAAGTCAATGTTTCTCTCTCACCCACCATAAAAAAAAAAGGGTCTAGAAACTTCCTGTAGCCATAAAACTATGAAAAGGTTTGCACAGGGTATGATTGTCCTTCAAGGGAAATGAAAGAATCCTCTGTAGATTTCAATATGGAAAGAAGGCTATAATTGCATGTTCTGCAGATATCATTCATGACAGAATTACAACAAATATCATATGCCAGTAACTCAGAGGAAGAGCTGTCGCGTTTAGCTAATCCCTCTCTCAGGGGGTGAGCAGAAGATGGTGCATCAGTAAATTGGCATCAGAGTCTAATTAGTGCTCTCATTCAGTGTACTAAGTAGGAAGAGATGGCAGAAAAAGTAGATAATATTCAACAAGCAGAGGGGCAGGCAGGCAGATCTGGAGTAACAGAAATTGCAGACCCAAAGATCTCCAGAGAGTGCAAAACACAAGTTAAAATTTTATCCAGATTAATCACAGTAGAATGCAAAACATAATTCTCCTAACTTCTTTTGCTGCAATGGGTACGAAGCCAAATGAACACAGGTTTCCTCTGACTGTTTATTTCACCTTCTGCTATGCAGGAAGGAGGGGAAGCGGGGCTGGGCAATAACTTATCCTGAAACATTTTTGGAGCTAAAGGTCAGGTAGAGTTCCAGGAGCAGCAAGTTCCAGAGGAATGTAACTCTGAGTAAGAATTCCCATTTCCAGCTCCCACTCCCATCCTGGTGGGGATGATTAGCTGAGGTTTCCTGATGAATGTAGGTGTATGTAACAAGTCAGAGGGAGAGCAGTGATAGATTAGGTCATTTAGCCCAGTCTAGCAGCACTACATGGATAGGTCAGCCCTGCAGATTTGACACTGGACTTGTAGGCAGCATGAGGCAAATAACACCAGATAATGAAGTTCTCTTCCAGCTGGAAGGTGCTTTGCAGAAATTCAGCATTTGTCAAAGGTGCTGGACAGGATTCAAAACTCTCCCTGGTACAAAAGCTCTGCTACAGGTCTCCCTAGAAGCTGATAAGCTTCTTGGTTTTAACATCTGAGGAAAAGAAAAACATGTCAATTCTTGACTAGGGGCAGATAAAACAACCATTTTGCTGGGCTGGGATAGCATTTCAGACTCTTGGGCTGAAGGTGCATCAAGTAGGACCTTGACATGATGCACATTTTGACAAGAGGCTGGTTTATTGATTGAACACAAGTCAGGTAAATGGAACTTGCTAAGAATTGACTCTGGTAAACCAGGCAAGCCTGTGTTGGAATCAATTTGATTTTATGATTATAATAATCTGCATTAGGTTTAGCATCCTTTTAAGTTGAGCTTTAAGTATGATTTTGATTTAGAATTTTCTACACAAGGGAAAAAGTAAAAGAACTACAAAACCACTGAGATAGAGTACCAGTTGGAGAACTCCTAGCAGAAATCACAGTTTTCCCTGCTCACAGACAGTAAAGGCTTTTTCTTCATCTCCCTATTGATTCAACCTTATTGACAGGATCCTACAGACTACATCTAAATCCCACTTACATGTCAGCAGGTGGACCTAGAAGAAAACAAATCTGGCTCAGCCCACATTGAACCAGAGACCTAAGAAGTTCAAGACACCTTTAATCATTCTTTCTTTTCTCACTTTCAACATTTTTAGCTGTTTTTTGTTCATGGAAACACAGAGAAAAAAAAAAACCAAGAAAAATAAGGAACAAATATCCACCACTAAATTGACCTTCCACATGCTCAGTTCCGGTCTTGTTCCGGCTTTTATGAGAAAGATTACAGAGCTTTGAAAAATCAGGTTTCTAATGAAAAGGCTGTGCAATGACATCTTTAAGCCAGGCTCTGGAAAAAAATTCTGAGTTGCACATTTCAGCAGAACGCATCTGTTACCACACTACAAAATGTAAGAGGTGCCATCCTTCAGCCTACTTGTTTAAGAAAGGCAATGAAAGAAAAAAGACTCATCAACATTAGTATCTCCAGCAGGGAATACTCAGTGTCCAGGAATGTGATAAGGTCCAGCCCTTTTTTACCCCAATGGGGAGCTAAAGCAGAAAATCATATAAATTTTAACAATCATTAGAGTAATGCAGCTTCAGAAGAACAAGGTAAAAACTCTATTTGACTTGCTTTGGGGCTTTAGCAGTTGGAAAAGATTCCCAAATCGTTCATGTTCATTCAATTATTTATCACTGATTTATACAATTGCCCACCAAAATGGTTTCTTACAATTTTCACTTGGGCAAACGTGGCAGCCCTGCTCCCCATCCGTGCTCTTTTCCTCGCTGCCTCCCCTGGCTTCCAGAGATTTACTGCTCTACTGACACGAGTTTTTCAAAATCCATGGTACACAGCATGGAAGCTGTAAGGGCTCTTAATTCATTTGGCAAAACCCATTAAGATTTTGTGAGTGCTGTAGAAGTTTAAGAGCCCTCCCGGGGGAGCGATGGCTCGCAGGACGACAAACGGCCGCGGCTGTTGTCACCAGCGGAGGCTGCTCGTGGCTGCACTGAGGGAAGGCTCTTAAAAGCAGAGTCAGACTGGATTGATTCTTGACTTTGCCACACACTCTGGGTGACCTTGAGCTTCTGGGACCGAGGGAGGGTGGCACAGATCAGAATTACAGCTGCCAGTGGCCTCATCATTCACAAATAAATATTGTGTGCTCTGCTCATTTCCAAAACGCAAACCAAAGGCTGGTCCAGCTCCAATGCAGGGAGTCTGCTCTCAGAGAAAAGCTCTGATCTGAATGCAAACTTTAGGATTATTTCAGCCACAACTCTCCATAAAACAAAAACTCCTGGGTCTGGGTCTAAAAAACAAGTAAAGATCATCCCAGTAGCAAGACTTTTCCAACCCTGCTGACAAGGAACTTTTATTTAGATCATTGGACAGGGATAGATGGTGGGTTCATCTGTTACTCAAATCAATTGATTTTGGAAACCTTTTTAATTCCTATGAAGCATCCCTAAATCTTCTGTGCATCCATCAGTGGAAATTCATGATGACAATTTGCTTCAAATAGTAAAAAAAAAAAATAAATGAAGGTTCCAGAGAAACATGGACAATTAGCATTTTCTCAGCTCCCTTCTCATTTTAATCTGCCTGGATACTTTAAACTTTCTGGAGAATGAGAAACAGCACAAAATGGAACATTAATTCCAGTGCTTGCTGCAAGACAGCACACACTTCAGTGTGTGAGAAAGAGCTCTGCATTTAACTTGTTTGATGCCTAAATTAAACCCAGTAAAATATTCCTTGGTTTATAAAGTGGTATTAAATAACAAAGTGCCTGATTTCCTTTCTATGAGTAGGTTAAAAACAACAGATTTTAAGGGAAAGTTTCATTACATTTTGGTCCTAACTGGACACTGAAAACCAATAATGCAACTCTCACATTGCCAACTAGAACAAGAACGTTCAGAGCAGGGACACCAATACAGAAAGGAATCATCAATGTTTTAATGACATGCAGTAGACTTAGATCACCAGTGCTTTGGGTGCTGCCAAGTTTCCAGGCCCTGGTGACAGATATGGAGTATTTAAAGAGTTTATTGAAGTGGGCCAAAATACTGCCCAGAGAGAAACAAGAATTTATTACAGCTTTAGAAAAAGATGGGTGATGCCCTATATGATTCTGAAAACTTTCCTGAATAAAGATTGTACTTTGAAGGATTTCTGAGTTTCGTGTCCACAAACACAAAAGTCTAATCTGTGTAAAGTGAAGAGTTTGAAGAGATGTTGACTACCAGTAAGGCTGCTATGGGACAGTGTACAGAGAAATTTAAATATTCCAAAGCCTTGTACAAGTGAGAGACAAACTGCAGTCATCTCCCCTCTCCCATCTTGTATTATTCTGAAGCAGGAGGAATAGCCTTACCCAGATTTAGATTATTTTTTTCCTAAAGACATCAGTGTCCTAAAGGTTTACAAAAGAATCAGTAACTACTGGAAAGTTTGCCAGACAGAATCCTCAGTTAAATATATGATGTGGTTTCTACCTACTAGACAGAAGACCACATCACATTTCATTTTGGATAAACCTGCTATTAAAATGCCAATTCTTTTGACAGAGCAGGGATGGAGACTGTTTACCACAGAGACACCTCAAAGCCACCTCCAGGACACAGCAGACGAGTGTTCTCTGAGGTTTTGTGCCTCAGAAAGGTACAGCCAGCACTGAAAAGGAAAGCCCACGAGTCAACAGAAAATTTGGTTTCTCTCGGTTGCCAGGCCTTTGGATCTGCAAATACAAATATTCCCTACAGAAAAGAAGCGCATGAAAGAAAGATACTGTGGGCTGCCTGGAGTTGTTGCTTCCATACCACCCACCATAGTGGCTCTCAAAAATAGGGCTGCATTAAAGTAATCCCTACACATCTCCTTCACGTAATGGTGGTCGGGCACAGGTACCCAAATGTCCACTCCTCTGCCATGGCATCCTGTTTTAAATTACAGCCACCTGATGTTAATTTTCAGCCCTTGCAATTACTGAACAATTTCTGTGTTTTAGAGAAGTTGCAGCAGGAATATTCCTCTTGGGGTGAATCAATGTCAGTGTATGCCAAGAAAGAGATTATTTTACAGGAGATAGTTACTCTTTTTTTTTTCTGCCTCATAGAGAGTCATTAATTTCGTGGGTGATTCTAATATTAAGTGTATATGCATGTGGTAGGTGGGTGGCAAAGACAGTTATTGATTATTATATGGACATATCTGCCAGAGCTCATGCCAGTGTAATTAGAAATCCATGGCAATGAATATTGGAGTATGCACAAAGCTTAATAGCAGCTTTTGAACGGCATAGCAGAGCAGATATCCATGGAGAGGGAAGATCTCAGCTCTCAATAGACAGGGTATGGAACAACCAGAAGCAGAGCAATCCAGTGTAATTGGGTTGTTTTTATAACACATGTGTACTGCTTATTTGTTTAGATAAAATTGATGCAAAACTTTGTAGGGGTTTGGATGTGTATCATCCCAAATCTTCCCGTTGAGGAACAGTCTAAAAAGGTAATGGGGCAAATTAAATCTATGAGAGTGCCTCACTGCTTTGACTCAAGAGAAATGAACATCTACTGCCCTTAGAAGAAAGGGCTTTGATGCACTGGACACTAAAGTTTGGGCCAGAGATGATTTTCTGACAGTTCTGGGCTACCTATGGCTAGAAAGTCCTCGTTTTGTTACAAATTTCCCAGCTTGCCAATCTCTTTTCCTATGGGGAAAGATTTATACATTGCCTTGCTGCAATCATGGAATTAGAGGTGCCACCAACAAGCTCGGGAAGGAATTGTTTTGCCATCCCTACACCACATATGTTCCCACTTGCCCTTTAAATGAAATTACATTTCAGACACCGAGGTGAGAACATACACATGGAAGAGTTGTGTGAAGGATAAACACCCTTGGACAACAGCTTGGATTGTAGCAGCTCTGGAATCTCCGCATTGGAGGGCAAAAATGAGTCTTGAAAAAGGGACTCAGAGTTCTTTGGGAAACAGATCCTTCCTATAGATGTTTCTCCTCTACAGAAATTACATTGTACAGAAATCCTCAAAGTTACTGAATCCTTCTGAGAGCCACTAATGAACTCCAGTATCCACTGCTTTTGGCAGATGTTCAGGGCATGAAGCATCTCACAAGGATTTTACCTTGAATCTCACCAGAATGGAGCATCTAAATTAAGCAAACCAAAATTAATTTACTGTGCTGCAGTCTGCAGCAGCCATCTCATGAGACAGAACCCAACTTCCCAAGGAAGAGCTGGGAATGCAGCATTTGGAAACCCTCAGGACACATCAGCAGGGCCCAGCAAGGGTACAAAGAGCAAGATTTGCAAATTAAAATGCTTAAATTATTAGTAAATATCCAAGTACATGCAATGGCCATGAACCTCATAGTTGATATTCTAATGAACTTGGAATTGGAATATGAGCAATTGCCTCAATATTGTGGATGGAAAGCTTGAACAAAGAGCGGAGTTGGCTACAGTGAGATTTGCACTGGCTAAAAAACTCTGGTGACCATGACATGGAATTCTATAATATCCAGCAGAGAAGAACTCTGTAAATCTCTGAAATTTACAGGGGTGAAACTCTGTCGGAACAAGTTTTTAGTTCTGCTAAATCCACTTTCTAAAACTTCAACATTCATATTTTAAAATAGTAAATTCTACTTGTCTCTGTCACTTGTAAAATGCATACTATTACCCAGCAGAAAATATCACAAAACATCCATCTTTGGATGGAAAATTGCTTTTCCCCATTGTTATTTTTTGGGAAAAACCTGTCAGCTGGATTTTCATTTAAAAACAAATAGAGAAAGGAGAGTGGCAAATATTTTTCTTTTTCACAATAGGGAATTTAATTAAAAAAGGGAAAACTGTATTTTTACCACAAATATGCATATATATATATTATAGCTTCACTGAATGCACGAAAGTTGTCTTGAAATTTGGTGCAGGAATAAAAAGAAGAAAGCATGACTAGCTCTTGTATTTGTAAAATGTTCTGAAATCCATGGAGACAGAGGCATATCCTGACAGCCTCCTTCCCACTCTGTGTCACGTAGAAGGCCCTGAGCACGAGCAAGGCCAGGAGTCTCTATCAGAAAATTACAAATGGCTACATGTGCAATTTTAATTAATGAACTGGTGACCTGATGATGTAGATTTCAGGAAACACCAGCTGGTAAAACTCTGTACAACAAACTGAGGCCAAGCAACTGGAAAATCACTGACAGCACAGTGTCTATTAGTGGTAGCTTTGGCAAAGAAATCCTTGTACTTTAAAAAGAAGCACAAAAGCAAGTGTTTAAATAAAAGTATGGGAGAAACATCTTTGTTATCAGTCTTTCTCTCATAGGAAATATTACTTTTCTGCTGTACTGGGTTTAAATGCATTAGTACCAGTGTCAGAAATCTCCCCAAAGCAGTTAAAAACAAGAATGAGTTAAGGCTGATCAGAGTCTTCACAGAGAAGAAAAGTGATCCTGAAAACAACAGAGCTGGGGTTGTGGGGTTTAATAGCATAAAGTTGTAGGATTGTTTAGGGTGGAAAAGACACTTCAGATGATTGAATCCAACCATTCCAGGCACCACTGCCCCATGTCCTCAAGTGCCACAACCACACAGCTTTCAAATCCCTCCTGGGATGGCGACTCCACCACTGCTCTGGGCAGCCTGTTACAATTTCCTAGTCTTCCATTTTTAAACTCAAATACTGTTTTTCCTGAGTAGATCAATTTTAAATGTGAGTGCAATGTATTAAACTTAAAAGTGGAGTTTAAATTATTAAAATGATTTCTATTAGCTTCAAATGCCCTGGCTCCATTTAAGCAAAGGAATTAAGGACATGCTTAAGTACATTTCTATTGAGTTAAGCTGTTTAGCAAATGCCTTCCCTGCAGGCCTACTGAAGCCAAAAGCATGGAACCATATGCAAAATTTGGGGATAGACTTAACTCCTTGGTTTTAGTAGAGGTGCAACACCAAATTTGAGATTAATCTTGGGCCCAGGATTACATTTCATATGAACAAGCAAGTATCTGCATGACTTTGGTTTGGGTTTGCCCTATTCAGTGTAAAAATACTGTTGGTAAGGAAAAAAAAAAAATACTTTCCAAGCATTTACAGAAAGGTAAATTCCAGGAATGACCAATGAGGTGGTACCAGAGGCAAACAGACCCCAAAGCAGGGGAGAAGAGAAATCCCACAAATACTGGATCATTCCATTCCCTGTCAGAGGGTAATAAACACCTTGGTCTTCCTGCCTATAATTCACCAGATTTAAGATTAGGTCATTTAAGAATCCCTGTGTGACACAAATAGAAAAACAATTTAGCAGCAGAAATGCAATGATTAATTTTACATGTAGCAAAGAGATTTGCCTGTTCAACTCCCCTTGACAGCAGATTTTTTATTTTTAATTTTTTCCTTTTTAGTCCACAACTGAGACAGGGTTGCTGCTGACTGAAATGGGGTTATCAGGGGGAATGAGTATCACTTATGGGGAGGTTCCACTGCCCATGGGTACCAAATCAGCAGCAAAACTGTCCTGCAAAACCAAATCCAACAATCAGCTCCTTTTACATCAGTGCAGAGCAATATTTAAAAACACACGGAAAAGCATGAAGTTAAATGATCATTTACAGCAGCAGCAAGTCTGCTCTAGTCTCAGCATCTGCATATTTGTTGGTTGCTGTGATATGGCTGAATGTGAGAACCTCAAGGACAGGCAGATTCAGGGCACAGCTCAGGTCAGCTGCATCAAACCAAAATGATGCTGCTTGTACCAGCTGGTACCATGGAACACATATCCAATAAATAAGCAGTGATGATACTCTTAGAAGCTGGAACAGTTGTGGAATCATAGGACTAATAAGTGAAAGAAAACGTGGTATAATTCAGGGAAATGCTGTATACAGTCTCACAATCCCAATGAATATTTGCAGGGAACAAGAGCAACAGGCCTAACCCTGTACCTGACCACAATGATGGGAAAACCCCCACTAATAAAAGGTCAAGAAAAAGGGAAAGTTTTGTAGGCCATGACACTCTACAGACTCCTATTTGTGAAAATACTTCTCGGTATTGAAGACTGTTAAGATTCTTTGTCTTGATTAAACAATGCAATCATACAATTAACACTAATTACTAATACTACTGTCTATTGTCAGTAGACACTGCTTACTCACAGGCAGCATGAGGCATGTGAATATCCTTTCTCTTTGACTTAACATTCTGCCCATTTCTGTTCTGAAAATTCTTTTCCTGAGATCAAATCAGATTCATTTTTCCTGCAATCAAATCGAATCCATTCAACTTTATAATGTTTATGAAGGTGGAGTCCTCGATTCCAATTGAAGTTTGAGCTTGCTTTTCTCCAAGGGAGCCCCACATTCCCAGAAACACACTTGCTTTAATTTGTAATCTTTATCCTGTGCTATAAAAAAATGCCAGGATGATGGAGAGCTGCTTTTCTAGGTCAAACAATTGTAGAAGAGTCAGGGAGAGGCTGGAGGGGAAATGCCTGCTCAATCAAGAAAGTTCACTAATGATTTCTAAAATGTCTTAATTGCTTCAGCACAATCTACAGGCATCCCTTTCATGCCTCAGACAGGACAAGTAACTGAGTCTAATACTTCAGAATTAGCAACTTGCTGAAGTAACCAGACTATAATCTTCCTAGTCATGGGTTAGAATTTTTGAGGTCTCATCAGCACACCACAGCTTCTTTCTTTAAGTGTTTTGTGTAACTGCAGGCTTATCTTCAAAGAGCAGATGTATGAACTATCATTTTTGATTAAAGCCATCCAGTCGGAATTAAAAAAAAAAAATCATCTGTTCACTGCAGTTAGAATCATCTATTTTAAATACATTTACATATTCCCTTAGCTGCCCAACTATTTTTTTCCTCATTTTCCCTTCTTTTTGCGGCTTGGAATCCTGCCACATTTATATTTTGTACTAACTACTCAGGGTCCTAATTAGCAGAAATGGGATGTCAGCAGGGTACCAGCCAGCACGGGAGGGGTTTTGCTTCATTGGGAAGATGTGCAGCATGTGGCATGGATCAAAATCTCTGCATCCCATGCAGAGAACAGCATGACGTGAATTGCAGAGCAAGGTAAATGGGAGAATTTGGGTATCCTGGAAATCTGTGAATTGACAAAAGGTACCAACTCACATGTTTTAGCTGTAGACAAAATGAAGGGGGTTTTGCCAGCAATAAGGCAAATTATTCCAAAGTTTAGTATTTCAGCATGTAACAGACTAAAAATTAATCTGCAGTTTCTGAGCTCACAGTGTTTGGCACAGCCCAGTCCCATCGACCTCTAGCACTGGATAAAAATAAGAGATTTGGATGTAACAACAGATATCACACATTTTTAAATACATATAAATATATATATATATATACATTTGCTTATTATAACTAGCCTTCCAGTTTAAAGTCTGTTCTGTTACCAGAATTTGTTTTATTTCATCTTCTGCTAGTTTGTTATTCCTCACATCTGCTCAGCACATCCTGCCCAGCTCCTGAAGGGAGCTCAGGAGGCCTCCTCTGGCTGATGTTGAAGGACAGAAGTGGCACAATCAGGGAGTCTGAGGGCATTGCACAAGGCACAGCATTTCACCAAGGGCTTTCTGCAACATTTTTACTTAAGCTGTGCTTTCAGGAGAGCATCTGGTCTTGCAGCAACAGCTCTGAGAGGTTGTGTCAGTGGTTAATTGTCTTCCTAGTCTGTGAGTAGATGCTGATTTTCACAGTTGGTCATAGGCAGTAAAGAGCTGTTTTTTCACTAGTTTAAATGGAAGATATTTGTCAAAATATCCAGACTCAGTGGAAAACTGAGTGAATTTTACCACTGGTCAGACTGATGGCTTTGGTACAATTTGCTCATACACACCCTCAAAGAGAAATATAATCCCTGGAATTACAAGTAGGGTCCTTTGAAGTTAGAAATGTGGTGCTGTTAATGGCTTTCAAACGGAATGTTGAGCATCACTCACTAATGAAACAAGAGTTACAATAATGCTTGTTAATGATAATTCTTAATATGCTAACTATATATCCAGTATTAAAATCTTATCTAAGCACTGGAAGGCACTAAAAGGTGTCAGACTGCAGGGTTGAGGCTTTAATCTGTGGTGAGGTTTTACTGTAGATACAAGAGGAAAAGGAAGAAGATAGGATTCTGCTGACAATAAATAGCAAAAATAGAGATTTTCTTTTTTCTTTGCTTTTGAAAAGTTTTGGGTTTGCTTTAAATTCTCTCACCCTTATTTTTCCCTTTTTTGCTTTCTAACTGCAGAGTTTATGAAGTGACAGAGGTTAGAGTGGCACTGAAAAGGGAAAGGAGCTACAAAATACCTTACACCCCACTCTTCTTTTGTGTTCAGGGGAAAAAATCACTGAGAGGGGAGATTCAAAACTCAAACCAGAAAAAATACCAAAAACCTTGAGATTTCTGAATTTGAATAAACCCTTCAAAAATTAAAGAATTAGAAGGGACTTCACAGTTTTGAACCTATGACCCTTTTCCCAGCGTTATTTGAGAAAGTGCCACAAATGCTCTTCCACCTTTGAGGCTGGAGTGTCCTTGGCTTCAGGCTGCCAGAACACCAGGAGGAAGGTGTTAGATCTGAGCAGGGCTCACAGTTAGAGTGCACAAGGGTGGGCAATGAGTCATGTGGGTCAGAACCATGAAGGGAAGATATTAATGAACACTCAGAAGCCACAGGGTTTTAATTAAAAATTCCAAATGACACAAAAGCCAAGATTTATCGTCCTGAAGCACAGACATTACTCAGCAGAAAGGATTTCTTTGACCCAGTTGTGTTGGGCTTGCTTCATCACTTCTCCCTGGTATTGTGCTGGCAGGATATTGTTATCCCCTCCCACAGAATTCCAGGTGATGAGGGTGGTAATGAAACACTGCTCTGTGTCTGCTGTATTTACATTCAGTACCATCAGCCAGGGTGGGCTGAAAAATAACAATACAGGTACCTAAAAATAAATGGTTCTGTGATCTCTTTATTACTTTTTTTCCTAGTGACTGTGGACACAGTAAAAAAAAAAAAAGGGCATAAAGATTTCTCTAATTAGAAACACAAATATTCTGATCAGAGCTCGTGGGCAGTTGTTGTTATCTGCCCAGTGGAATGCAGCTGCCAGCACTGAATAATCTCAGGTACCCTCTACCCTCCCTGTTTCTTGAGCACTTTGTAGGAGGTCATATGCCATTACAGCAAAGCTGAATCTCTTCAGATTTTTTCATGGAAAAGTTAGTCTGTGGCAAGGGAAACATGCCTTTGGCAGTGTGGAATAATCCTATGAATGACTAAATAGTTACAGAGAGTAAAGGCAGACAAAGCCAAGCAAAGAGATTCTGCAGGTTGCCCACTCCTCTGAGTTGGGGAGTGAAGGATTAAAGCTGGCCACTGGAAAAGCACCGTGGCCAGTGACAGTTCTGGCAATGCCCCACAGGCTCTGCAGGGCATTGGGTGGAGTGAAACTTCTCAGAGCAAGTGAAACATTGCAAAACGTGAGGCTTTGACCAGAAGGTGAGCAAGAAGAATTTGCTATGGATTAGCAACTCCAGCATAAACTGTCTTTCTTGGAATATTTCCTTGACAATCACTGTTTTTCCCAGGAAAAAGAAATCCCTGGACTCTGCTCTGGGGGGACACAATGAATCAAGAGCACAAGCACGTTATCCTGGAAGAGTCTGCCCAGTGCTTTTCCTGTGCAAGAGGAGTTATTTCCTTAATGCCACACTGCAGGCAAACCTCAGAGCTTAAGGAAGAGAGAGAACAGGTCATTGCACTAATTCTCTTTTTTATAGAAATAAAGCCCATCAAGCACAGTGCTGCAAGGTGTTCCACAGCCCTGATGCAAACCAGAGAAGTTAAGTGAACATCTCACAAGAGGTGTTGGTGTCTGCAGTGCTGATCTCATCCAAGGGCTCTGTCTCCTGCCCCAGGGTGTGAATAACTCTGAGCAGCATCCATGGACTTGCTCCTGCAGCAGGGAGACAGGGCCCTGCAGCGTCACTGCTCTGTTACCTGCAGTGCTGTCACAGGGGCTGTGGGACAAGGTGACCAAAGGCAAAGCTGACCCTGAAAGTTGTTGTTCCCCTTAACCATTGCACAAAACTCTTTTATCGATAGGTTACATCCAGAATTATCTGTATGTTTTAACGCTGTACCTTAAGGATCTGTCTAATTAGCACAACACAATGTTAGCATATTAACCACACTCCAGCAGACTGGGACTATTTATTACTGAGAGAACTCCTACCAGAAACCTTGGAATTTTTACAATACATTTTTGTCCATACTTTTTGGAGCAATAATAATGTAATACCATACTCCCTCCCCAGATAGCTGCAGGGTCCGTTTTAATGAATAGGAACAAACAAACTATCCAGCTAAGCCCAGAAACATGACCCCTATCAAAAGCAAAATCAAACAATACCCTGAAACAATCTACATATACAAAGAACAAACTTTTCTTGTTCTTCCAAAGATTAACTCAGCAGGTATTTGGCATTCAAAAAATTCTATGACAACAGAAATGATTCTGTGTTTGAAGAGGTTTTCTTTAGAATTATTGTTGCAATTATTTGGAAAAAATTTAAAAGAGAAAAGGTTTTAGAAAACAATTTTGAAATATTAATCTAGGTAACATTCTGTCCAGGCAGTACTCCTGTGCTCTCTCTCAATGACAGTTTGTAAAGTCTGTTATGTTTTTTATGTAGAGCCTTTTTCAAATCTCTTGGCCATCTACTACCAGCTCCTGCTCAATATTCATTGCTCAGTCAACAATGGTGGCATTTTCCATTTCTCCACAGAATAGTATCTGGTGACCCCTGCACTGTTCTGGGCATGGAAGAAACTACACTTCTTTAGCCAATTTTATGGGAGGAGATGGAATGGCAACAAAAATATTAAATAACCTGGTCATCTTTCTCAGGCATAGAGCTTCAAAGCAAATCTCTGCAAAATTTCCAACTTTCTATTAATGGAAAATTCAGCTTCCATGTCAGTAGTTTCCAACTGAAGGATTTTATTTGGCTTATTATTACCTATATTATGGATATTAATATTTTGACTAGGAAACCTGAAAGGACTGCTCAGCTCAGATCCAAATGATCCCAGTACTGCATGTGAGAGAACCTTTCTCTGCACATGGGCATCACCACAGCAGTCTGTCGTGAGGGAACTGCTCCCATTCCCTTCACCACTTTGATCCATCAAAACTCGGGATTTTGAATTCTGTTGTGAAGCTTGTACTGCTCATGGGTGCTCCTGAGTAACAGGATGAATGTGTCTTCAGCTTGAACTGGGGGGCTCATTCTGCAGAGGATTTATTGATTTGAAACCGGTCCAAACGTGAGTCACCGTGCAGAAATGTCACATGGAGATCCTTACTCGCAACCCTACAAAGCGCCGAGGGCCCTCGAGTGTTGCAAATAACCCCGGAGCGAGTTCCCGGGGCGCAGTCCCGGCGAGGAGTGGCCGGGGGTGGCTCCGGCTGAGCCGGGCTGGGAGCGCTGCCCTGGGCAGGGGAGCGCTGCCGCCTCCCGACAGCTCCGCTCCCTGCACGGGCCGGGACACGCACCCAGGGACAGGGGGACAGGGACAGCCTGGGATAGGGGACAGCCTGGGCTAGGGGACAGCCTGGGCTAGGGGACAGCCTGGAATAGGGGACAGACGGGACAGGGACAGCCTGGGATAGGGGACAGCCTGGGATAGGGGACAGCCTGGAATAGGGGACAGACGGGACAGGGACACACGGGACAGGGACAGCCTGGGATAGGGGACAGATGGGACAGGGACAGACGGGACAGGGACAGGCTGCGACAGGGGACAGCCGGGACAGGGACAGCCTGGGATAGGGGACAGACGGGACAGGGGACAGCCCAGGACATGGGACAGACGGGACAGGGGACAGCCCGGGACAGGGGACAGCCCGGGACATAGGGCTGCTTCAAGGGCATCCTCAGTCTACGGGGATAAACGAAGGGTGATTAGACCTGATCACTCAAATTAAGTATTTGTATTTTTAACACTTGCTTGAAAAGAGAAATGCTCAGTCACAGAGTTTACAGCTGCTTTGGGGATTTCCTCAGCACAGGAGCAACGTGCACACCTACACCACCCCTACACCATCCCTACACCCACACACAGCACTGCTTGAGCACCAGGAGCATCCTCCCCTTCTAGAGGCAGCAGGGCAGAGCAAGCTGGCAGTGCAGGGTGGATGCCACAGGGAACAGGGCAATACACAATCCCTCACAGACAAGACACTTCAGTCACACAGGTAAATCCTGCTCTGACCTGCAGCCACCAACTAGGGGTAGTTTAAAACTATTTTATACCAATTTTGGACCCAGCTTTGCCTTCTCTACGTGTCATCAGCCTGGGCTGTGCATTTTTTAGCTCTGTGACTCTGACATGCTATCTGAACACTGCTGCAGGAGGGATGGAGCAGTTGCACTTCTCTAGCTTGAAGCTGATCACTGAAACACAGAGGCCTGCTTTTCCTGAACACTGAAGGTGAGAGAGTAACTAATTTCTCCTGGCTGATTTTCTTTCCATTCCCAGCCCCCTAATTACTTCTCTGCTTTGGTCACCGTTTGACTCCACTTGATTAGGCTGCTGGAAAGAGCAGCTTTCCCACAAAGAAACACAGGAGGTAGGATCCTCCTCGGAAATCTGCAGGTGATGCAGTTTCTGATTGCATTGACTCATGTTACTTTACAGGCAGATGCAAAGACTATTTTGGATGTCAAAAATATTCAGCATCTGCTTCAGTTTTGGAAGGATAAAGTCTTTTCTTCCCCTTAGTTATCACAGCACACTACTAAGCATATGTCTTTCTCTCATTAACGTGAGGAGCTTTTGTGTTGGTTCCAGTGCCCAACTGTCCAGTGTGATTAGAACTGCCAAAAACAGTAACCCAGGAAATTTCATTTTCCACAATATTTTAGCTCTGGCTGACCCGGTAGAATCCCAGCAGTGAGCTGTGAGCAATGATATATGAAGTGAAAAGTGTTTGCCCTCCCTCCCAAGGCTCTCTGCACTCTGCATAAACCACTCACAGTCCGTGCTGAGGTCATGGGCTCTGCTGTCAGACCCAGCTCCAAAGGAGATGCTCCCTGCCTGTTTGCCAGGTGGTTTTGATACCACTGTGGCTTGATAGAAAGCAAATTTCCATCTCAGGAGAAGTTCTCTCTATTGCCAGTATTACTTTCAGATCAGAACTTCCCATGAGATAATACAAAAAGACTGGCTTGAGGCCCAGGGTTCAGCATAATTTGCCTTAAATTAGTGTTAGCTTAGATAATGTTATAAGGAAATAGTTTTGTATCTAGTTGCAGCATATTATGTAGAGCAGCCCTGAAAAGAACCTTAAATGCCATATTCCAAGGGAAGTACAAAGCCTATAACAAAGTTTGTCTGGCAGTTGGAAAGTTTGTGAGCAATGTGAAAATGTGCCTGGAACAGGAAAAAATGCAATTTTCTGTAGTGGGGATCTGCACTCAGAGATCCTTCCGAAAGCTGCTCATGTGGAAAGAATGAAAAACTAGAGCAAGGCAGGCAGGTAGAGTTCATAACAAACCATAACAGGCTTTCATCAATGGCTTTAGCAGCTTTTCACTGCTCAGATGCTATTTCTGCATCCAGAGGTTAGGATATAATGGGATGTGCAGATGCATAGATATTTTCCCTTCTTTTGACTGACGGATTTGAAGAATATGAACCACAAGCTCTGTGCCATAAATGGGAAAGGCAGCTCTTCAAGCTTTCATGAGAAGTTGCTTAAATTATTCGTTTCAGCAGTAAAATGTTGGCTATATTTATGTTTACAGAAGAAAAAGTTGGGTAAAAACTTTCCAACAACTATAGAGACTCTGAAAAGTTTTTCTGTTCCTGCTCTCCCCTCTCTGGCATGGCTCTATTTGCTAAATATGCTGCAAGTTTATTTTTTACTCTTAAAATCACACAAGAAGGTCACCAATTAAACTACTCTTCAACATATGGAATTAAGCAGAAGCAGATTAGTAGTTAAAGCAGGGACTCTCTGGTGGGTCTTCTCTAGATCTTAATGGATTACTATTTTAATATTTGAGGTTTACTCTGAGTATCCAGTTTAGCTGGAAAAGAAGTCACAGATCTCACAGATCTCAAATTTGTCTGTGCTTTTTATTTCTCTTCTTTTAGGACACCACAATCCCGTTTATTCAAAGGTCACTGTGCTGAAAGCAATAACTGCAGATAACAAGAAATCCTGAAGACAGTCACAGAAGGTAGAAAAATATGAGTTCCATAACCCTTCACCTCCATTCCTTTTTTGGTCTGTCTATTGGTTTTGCAGATGAAAACAGAGAGAATTCTATTGTCTCGAGTTTGGCTGTGCAAAATAAATTAAATTTTATTCTTGGTTCCCTCCCCCTCTCAAAAGAACACAGTAGATTCTTCAAGAAAGCTTTGGGCTTGTTAACCCTTCCATGGCTCCTGCATCCTCAGCAATCTCTGTTCTCTACTTTCCAGTCACATAAAAATTTCCACACATTTTAAATGAAAGTACTGTGGGGAGGAGGAAATATCCTCCAATAGTAAAGTACATTTATACCCTTTCAAATGTTTTGATTAGATCATAATGCAAAATAAGATTTGAGTCTCACAAAACCACTGACCTATTAAAAAACTCCTCCAAGATATATTCTTCCATGGTGAACACAGAGTACTTGTGTACATGGCTGGGACAGGAAACCTGAGTCTCCAGAGTCCCAGCTTCTACTGCTCCAGGCTGTCCCAGTCGTGTCTGATGTCAAAAGGACATCACTACACAGGAATTAGCCAAGGGGGTCACTTGTTGGCATCACTTCTTTTCCAGAGAAATATTCCCCAGTGACCTGAGGGCAGCCAGCAGCTCCCACACTGCCCGGGACAGAGGTGGCACTGACATCAAACAGGCCAGCAGGACACAAGGGGACAACATCCAGCTGCCTTATTCCAGATTTCTCCTTTTGACTCTTGGAAGGAGTTCCAGGAACAGGGCAGGTGAGGGGGCCATAGCCACCAAGCAAGGCTTTGCTGTGAGGGTTCTGTGACCTGCCCGGGGCTGTGCAGGTGCAGGAGCAGATACACACAGTGTGCACATAAATGTTATATAGGTACATCTGCAACATCTTTCCTGGGATTGTTCTCTTCCCAAACTCTGTAAATGTTACGTAACACTCCTGGAACAGAATCCTACTGAAAATAAATGTCTCCTGTAAGGAAAACTGTCTATCCCTTCAGAAAGAATAGTGAAGATTTACAGACAGTGCACACTGGTAAACTTTTTCCATTCATTACACCAAGGAAAACGTTTCAAGAGAAGTAAAATTTCGGCAAGCACTGAGCTTGGAAAGCAGAACACAGGAAGCTGACATGTGCAGCCAATTCAGCAAGAGGAAACTAGACATTAATATCTTCAGACTGGGTCTGGGGCCCACAGCTGATAATGTACAATTCAACAGCCTTGGTAACCTGCAGATTTCCAATGGAAGCCAAAAATCTCATCTTTGGAATTTAAGGAGAACAAAAGCTGTTCTACTGACAAGAAACACGTGGAGATTGACCACAACCTCATCTTGAGGCAGCCTTTTCTTTGGGTCTATCTGTCCCACAGCCTCCTCTGAGGTCTTTAAACACACTAGGATTTCCTTTGAGCTGCAGCAATAGGGCTGCAGACAGGCCTACCCTGCAGAGGGATGTGGCACTCTTCCTCTCTAACCAAGGACTGGTCTTCACCACTTCTGTGAAGGACAAGCTCCCAAGCAAATCCCTAGAGCAACCTGCATTTTTTCCATTAAGCCTTTGTCAAATGAGAACATTGGTTTTCTAGGAAAGAGTCTGCTTTCGTAAAACATTTTTGTTATTTCATCACAAAGTAAATAAACATGGTCCAAAAAAGTGAATTATCTTGTGTTCCTTGGCAATTTTTCAGCCAAAACAATTCATAAGGTTTTCAGTTTTTGACCTTGCAAGAAAAGCCTCATTTTCCCATGTGAAGGAAACCCTTTTCCTGGCTGTTGCTAAACTCATCAGTTAAGTAGCAAATAATTCAGCTGTAAAAAGATAACCAGGAAAATGTGGGTCTGCTGCTGACTGGTGCAGGGGTCCTGGTGAGGTGGGACATGGAACACACCAAGATCCTCACTGCCCCTCCCATCCTGGGCCCAGCTTGCCTGGGGGCTGTGAGGAGAAGGCAATTCTTGTTTGGGCTGCAGCTGCTGAAGGCACTGTACACAATGTGTGGCTGCCCTTTATACCTGTGAAGGGAAGTGCTCCCTATAGGCATCAGGATTCCTGAGGCCAGAATGGGAGCAGCACAGGCTCTGGGCTGCCCTCACATCCCACCACAGCACAAACCTCCTGCCCCCTGGAACTGAGGCTGGTAACACAATGGGTACTACACAGTTTCAGCTCTAACAGTTACTAAAATGATAATTGCCTGTCCACCTAATCACCAAAAATGCCAACTTATAGCACCTATTAAAGCTCTTTTTAATGCAAACATCTCCCATTCTTAGCTTGAGACTTACAAGAAGCCTGCTGCAATTCTGTAACCCAGCCAAACCCCTGCCTCTTTCTTCCATTTGCTCTCTCTCCCTCGCCCTTCCTTCCTTTTCCCACCCACATATTATTTACTCAGAATACAACCTAATTACAGTTTGTGTTTATCTGAACAACCTGCACTCCACCATTTCAGCTAAGGGGGGATCTGAATGAGGATGGACAAAGGACCTTGCTAGAGAGAGAGGGAAAGAGGGATTGTTAGACTTGGTGGAATAATGAGCAGAACGCCTGGGGGAAGGTACCAGAGGAAAGGCGGTACCTCCTTGAGACTTGGATCTAAGGCTCTCACTGCAGGTCTGGAGCACAGCTTATTGTTTCAGCCAAAGTCAGTTTCTCCTCTATTAAACTCAGTTGGGGTTTTTCCTGGCCTAATCTCACCCACACTGAAGTAAGTGGTGATTTTGCTGGAAGCGATGCCGTGTCCTTTGTTACTAACCATAATGACAGTGCTTGCTGTGTTTCTAGCCAAGATGCTGAAGAAACTCCAGAGAATTTTTTTTCCCTCCCTGCAGTCTCATAGAACTAGTTTTACTTTTGTCTTTTTTTAGGACAAATTGAAAGAAACAAGCAGAGAACAACACCGGAAAGTGGATGAAGAAACAAAGCCTTGCCTTTGAAAGAGATCTCTGTGAATCTCTGGCACGTAGCAGCAAAAGGGAGGAAATGGGAGGCTAAGAAGGACAGAGCATCTGCTCACATTGTGACTGCACTCTCCTTCCAAACATCAGGCTTTGGAAGGCCAGAGCTCCAGTTCTGACTGTGAATATCTTGGCTCGTGTCAATGCTCTTCCTGCACCCACCTGACTTCAGCTGGATTTTTGCCACTGACTTCTTTGGGGGTAGCATCACCAAAATCTGCATTGGTTTAGTCTTAATACCTAAGGATTAATAAAAATGATCTCTAGGACCTACTGGAGCAAGTGAATTGAGTAAAACATGAGTTAATGTGCTGGTTAGCATGTTTTCCAGCAGCTGGCCTCCAGCAAACAGCTAAAGGTCTTCACTTGGTAATCAAAGGTGCTGCTGTGCTGAGAAGTTCTGGCCACCACCAAATCCTACAGCAGCTTGGTCAGCAGCCCTCTGGGATTCCTGCCAGGTAGGAAACACCTGCATTTGCATAAGGGCTTATTTGTCCCATGGGTCAATCAGATACACTGATGAATAACCAAGGAAGCCTGTCTGTGCTGCATCCATCTCGTTGATCTCTCACTCAGACCTCTGCACAGCTGGGACAGGGTTATCCTTGCATCTGAAATATCACTCAGTGCAAGAGTCCCAAGAGAGTGTCACCTTATGGAAATTTAAGGAAATGTGAACTGCCCAGAGAAATTTCAATTTGGAGCCCTATGGTGCACCAGAAAGCTGACTGCACAGAGCTGGAAGAGGTTAAAGAACAATTGGAGATGATACAACTGAAACTCAACCCAATGGGGAAAAGGACAAGAGAGGCCAATGGGAACAAATGAGGATGTGAAGATTAGCACCAGCAAATGTAGAAGTCTTTCAAACATAAACAGTCTGGGAAGGAGGCACATTGGGGAGAGCTTGTCTGAAAAAAAACCCAACAAACCAGCCCGAGGCTGGAGCAAGTTAAAAGAATAGTTAGAAGACAAAACCAGATATAGAACAGCTGATAACAGCCCTGCATTGTGCAAAAGCTCTATTTTTGCAAGCTAAAGGTAAAAGAGAATGGGTAAGAGCAGGAGAGCCTCATGCCTGGCCTGACCATCAGAGCTGTTCCAAAGAGATGGGAAACATCTGCGTGGTAGGGATGGTCATTTCCAGGGATATCTGCCCGGATGCAATTTGAGACATATTAAATGTTGTTTGTCAGGTTTAGTGTGACAGCCTAATCTATTATGTGAGTCAGTATGGCTTTATTGGTGAAGGATGACTTGGCTGTAGAAATCTTGGGAATTTCCATCTACACAGCTGCCATGACAAAATGGGAGAAATGCAGTGGACAGGAAATAATAAGGGCTCAATTCTGCCTTCACTGATATTTATGCAGCTGAGCTGAAATCCACAGGCCCTTTGTCTCTCATAAAATGTTTGGGGTCTTTCCCTCAGTAATCCTTCAACAGGCTGACATGGAGTTACCTTCTCAGACCAATGAAGTGCAAGGAGAATTTTCTACACTGATCTGTTATGAACACATAAACAAGGGAAGAATTTGGCAGGTGGCATTTTGCATTACACTTTATTGGAAAGAGTCATGAGTTCAAGAGAAAAATGATGCTTTAGGGAATTAAGTATTTCAACACACAAGTGTTGTCTAAGAAACTGAAATTAGCTGCACCACAAAGTCTTTATGGCCAGGATGGGCATCTCCAAACTTTCTTCTTCATCAGTCACAGCACCTGTGCTGGTGCTTCACAGGCTCTTGAAGCCTTTGGGAAGATTCCCACTGGTGTTATTGTGCCTTGGATCATTTCCAACAGATGTCTTTTACCTTTCCAGCCCAGGTAAAATCAGAAGTTTTGCATTCCATGAATTCTCATAGATTTCATAAAGTAATACCACAAATCCCAAGATAACCTCATCTGCTATCAGGAATTCTGAATGGGTTAAATAGGAATATCAAACGAAGATGTTTATGTCTGCTGACAGCACTAACACTGCCAATATGAGGACAGAGAGAAAACACAGAATCAGAGATATTCTGGTGTTTTAGAAGAATGAGACAGAAAACTGAAAGTGCTGCTTTCCTGGGGCAATGATCTAAACTAGAAAGGGCTCATTAAATTAATCAGCTATTCAATTTATTCCTTCAAAGACAGGAAGATTTAGAGTGCTATAATATGGAAATCTTTGTCTGTCCAGTCTATGGCAGTTATAAAATCAAGAAATAAGAAGGATGTGATAAGAATAAGACAGAGAAGGAATCAAGGGAATTATATTGTTGTCATATACAAGGCTGTGATTCATTCTTCTGGAGAACGCTAAGCCAAATTCAGTTCCAAGTCACACTGGCACCACTTCTTTGTCCCCAAAAACTTTCACTACTATAAAAATTGTGGAACCTGTTTGATTGGGTAATTTTCACTTTGTTTTTTTTCTAAACAAAGTTTATTCCAGTTGTGCAAAAGATGTCACATGAAGCTAATAAGACAATTTTGTGAACTAGGAGTATTTGTTGTAAGAAAATGTTTGATCATGCAGGTAAGAATTTTTCCAATGGATCAGAAACAGCTAAATCCAAAGTGATTTCTTGAGACAAAAACATTATATGTTCATGAAGTTCCTTCTTCTGTTGGCTTATCTGAAAGTGCATCCTAGAAAAGTGAAGAGCTTTGCAGTAAAATAGAAATGTGAAACTCACAGCAAGGTTTGCTAAAGTTTCCAATAGGTCTGTTAGTTTCCAGCACAGCAGGAATAAATACAGCAGCATTATCAGGAAAACCTGCAGGGCTGTGGGATGTAATCACAGACACTGCCCTACAGGACTCACTCAGGACCAAGTACTACAAAACCCCCAGTTTCTGGCTGGCTTCTGCCAAGGGGTAACAAGCCAATATGCAGCTTTTCCAGCCTGTAATGAATAACCTGCACTGTCTATTCCTTATTCATAAGCATTCAAATTGCAACAAATGGTTCTGATGACAATTACAGCACTTCTTTATTTACAGAAACATACAGCATAAAAGCCCAGCTCTGCATTGATAGTTATATATATATAAATCTGGTAATTATCTCTGGACTTGTTGAAAATGCACAAGCTGATCAGGAAAAATGGCACTATATTGTTTGTTAAAGTAAAAGAAGAATATCTGTTCATCCTTCTATTATGCTGGATCCATTTAGAGTTAAGTTCTCTGACCTGGTGCTTGGAACGTGAAGCCATCCTTTGTTGAGGGAACATAGAGAAAGCCACAGAGCTTCAGAGAAATCAGATGCATGAGTAGGGCAAGAAGTGGAGGAGATATGCACAAAGCTAAAAATTTGTGAGGAAATTTGCAAGGAAGGAGAAAGCACTGTGTCTGTCACACACAGGAATAGATGGAAGGCAGGAATGAAGGGGCAGGAATAAATCCAAATTCTTGCTGAGACTCTTGGAACACAGATTTCAGTGGCAAGGGTTTATTTGGAACATGGATGAGCCTCAACACCACAGCATCTAGTGAGTTATATGCCCTCAAATCAGCACTAAAGGGGTGGATCCAGAGGTTTTATGTAGACTTTCTGCTGCCTGACTCTGCATCACGGTCCAGACTAGAAGTCAAACATCCTCTCAAGCAGTAACATTTCTCCAGAGCAGGGTTGTTCCAGCAGGACTCAGCTGGATCAGAGCATGAGTCAGTTCAAGTTGAGATTTCATGATTTTTCAAAAAGAAGAGGGTTTGTTCTCTACATTAAATATTCAGTGGCTGGATTTTACCTCCTTGCACAGTGAGACAATCCAGTGAGGTGCTCTCTGTGTTTTGTCATGTGCCATTTATAGAATACAGGAGATGGTGGTTAAGCTCCTAGAAATGCTGGAACATGGAATCACTTGTCATGAGCTGCACCATTGTCCTTCTTTTCTGCACCTTGGCTGGCAGGGAAGAGGTGTTGTAAACAGAAAAGAGTGAACAGTGTGACTTTCCTCCAGCTGGGGAAAGAAGCAGAAGGTGCTGAATTAAACAAACATCTGCCCTGGCGAACAGCAAACAATGTGTTTGTCTAGTAAACTAAGCAAAGAGGACTTGGAAGTCAGAGAGAGGGGAGGATGAGACAGAGGAAGCCAAGAGGACCATTTTGCCAAATGACTTTTTTCATGCTCCAGCAGTCTTTGTTGTAATTACAAGGATCTCCAGGGAACTGAGCAGTCTCGATCTTCAGTGCTTTAGAACATTGCCAATAAGATACAAAAATTGCTAACACAGTGAAAAACATTCATATGCAATGGAGTTTGGGGTTTTGCTGGGGGTTTTTTATTATTTTTTTCTTTTTTAACCAGCAAAATGTCTATTATGCAAAAGAAAAATCCACTATAAGTTCTTTCCTAACACAAAATTCATGCACATCAAAAGGGCCAATTAACAGTGGCAGGAGCCAATGTCCAGTGTCCATTCGAAGGTGAGGCACAGCCATTAACAGGGAATGTTTTCCTGCCAACACATCCAGCCCTGCCAGGGATGGCAGAGCCAAGGTCAGGTCAGTGACTCTTCCTGGACAAAAAAACACTTCCAGCCAAGGTCACAACACAAGTAAGAGTATGAGCAAATGAGCACAAGGCTGTGAGGAACACAGAGCATTCTCAGCACAGCTGCTTTGGGTTATGTGCAATTTCTAGATTTATTGCAAGAAGCCTCAAGATCAGGAACACCCAACTGCACATTTTATGTTCATGTGGGACATCCACTTAATGAAATTATACAGACACATACACAAAACCTGAAAGCTCTGCCAAAGGCTGTGTCACTTGTGTTCTCCACCATGTGTGTGGATATCACAGGCAAATCTGCACCTTTGGAGGATGAGGTGGGGGTGGAAAGAGCAATCCCACTCTCCTCACACTGGAGAGGTTCCTTCTCTGACCTTTGATGGATCCAGAGCGAGCACATTGTTCCCAATAAACCTTCAGGCCTCCACATCCACCAGCCTTGTCAGACCTTCCCACTGCAGCCCTTAGCAGGGATCTGCATTCCCAGGGCAGGCACTTGGCACTCAAAGAAACCAAATTCCCCCAGCCTTTTTTCCTTCTTTTTAAAACCACTTCTGTCTTGGGTCACAGCTTTTTCTCTTCTGTCTTCAACTTTCGTGAGAATTTGTGCCTTATTTTGTGCTTAGGAGCTCTAAATATGGATGTTTAAATCAGTTTTTAGCCCTGAACTCAGCTCTCAATAAATGATGGCAAGTGCTGAACATATGGTTCCCATGTGCCATGTTTCTGATCCCCCAAGAGCTCCATATAAGGTGCAGTTTGAGGCATCACATTCATTCAGGGTGGCAAGAAGCAACCACTGACCCCACAGACACTGAAGGAAAGAAACTAAACTTGGAATTTCCTGCTTTTATTAAATTTTCCCCTCCCCCCCTTTTTTTTTCTGTCTCACAATTATTTTTCCACCACTTCTATATAAGAATGTTTCTTTTTTTCTGCATTAAAAGCAAGGCTGGGCCTTCAACCATTGATCTTGTCCTTCTTCAGGAGACAGGAATGTGTATTTTATTGAGACAATGAAATCAGTTAAGTCTCAAAATGTGTGTAAGGCTTTTCCTAACCCTGTAAATGCTGAGCCCTGCTGTAACCTTCAGTGCTGGCTGACAATAACTCAGCAACACTTCCTTCGATTCTAATGACTGCAATAGTTTTTGTAATCATTTTGTTGCTATGCTTCAATGATTTAAATTTATGGCATGCAGGGTATATTTCTCATCTCCCTTGTTTCAGGAAACCTCTGCAGGCACCGAGAGGACAACAAAATTTGCAAACTGGGGGAAGGAGAACCAGCACTATAAGCTGGTGGCTGATTTAAGATATTCCAGTCACACAACCTTTGGTGGAGCAGACCCAGTACATTGCAACAAAAGGAGAATTTCATTTTGTTTTTGAAATGCTGTTATTACATTCAGGAAATTTGCAAAGGCACCTTGACAGAAAATGATCAAATATCTGAACTTCCAGTGCAACAACATTTACTTAGTAAATGACATTTTAATGCAGAAAGTCAAATTTGCATACTAATTAAAATTTTCCTTTAAAACATTTACACTTTTTGGCCTTCCCACCTATCCACAGTGACAGAGATTAAAAGATTTTTTATTAAGTCCTGTCAAACAAAACACACTTTCATAAAGTGCTACAGTACAAAGTGGCACTTTTAACCTATTTTCTAGTCATTCAGAATTTAGGCAGTGGAAGCATTTCCAAATACTTCCTGATCTCAGAAAGGCACTGATGGCAGAGCAATGGGGGAAACGGAGTTTTCTCCCTCACTAAATTTATACATTGTGGGAAAGCAGCTTCATATACTGCATGCTGGGTAATAAAATAAAAAGTCATTACACTTGTAAAACTACCCTGGTGCTTTACTAAGAGATTTATAGAGGTGCTGCAAGTTAGAGTAACACTTCAGCTGCCTTCACCTTGTGTGACTTCCAGGCAGGGCTGGAGGGTGGCACGGGTAGAGCAGCAATGAAGAGTGTGAGGTGGCAAAATGAGGATGACAAAAGCAGAGTGGAGCTGGGGGAAGAGCTGAGCAGCTCCTACCTCTGCTCTTCCCAAGCACCCAGGGTCTCCCAGGCCAGCCTTGGGCTGATGTTGCTTTTTTTTTTCTAAAAATCAACCACTGAAGTAAAATTCCTTCTCTACTAATTTCCCGGCCAAGCGGTTTCTTAACAGTGAAATGAGCATTTCTGTATCTTTTAATGGAAACAAAAATATTTCAGGAGGATCAAGCAAAACCTGATTTTTCCAATCTCCTCTTTGCATGTGCCTGTTACCAGCAATAACTTCCTAAGATGTGGCCTCCCCACAAACCACGAGGATCACTACAAACAGACAAGCAATTCTCTAAGCTTCAGTTGTTTTCACTCTTTTGTTAAGCCAGGAGCTGAAGGCTTTGCCTCTATTTAACTTGACACGACAACTTCCAACACTCTTCAAAGGCTGTTTACTTTGAGAATTCATAAATTTCTGTGTATGATCAGACTGGGCCATTCTGTGCTATAGAGTGTCAGTAAAAGCACATTTACACCAAGTTTACACCTTGACAGGAACATTTCAAAGACACCTGAGAGGCAGATCCTACAAGCACCGAAAGGCTGCAAACATTTAAGTCATTGATGTATTACCTGAACATCACCCAGGCCCCATTCACAGATTCCAGAACTGCACAGATGTATTTTCCCTGACCTTAAGTATAAAATGATGTTCCTGATCTTTTCTCCCATGGACCCTTAGGCCACCTTTTACTGCTCTGCCAGATGTCTTTAGGTGAAGCTAAACTGCATTTGGTTCAAGTGCCATCTGCCACACAGTGGAACAAACTGGGCAGCTCCCATCACATGAAATTAATATCAGACTATTAATGTCTTAATTAATTATACATGGTTTATGTGCAGAAACAAGGGCCATTCTGGACCTGGAATAGGGGTAATTTCTGATTCTCACCCCCACCTGATGGCCTGGCCTTTGCATCACTGTGCTCTGAGTGCACAAATGCCACAAACAGGTGTTCCTGGAGAAAGGGAAAATTCTATACAACATAAGGCACTTTGCAACTTGTGTAAGGACTTACACAAAAGGAGTTCCAGTGATACAAATAATTCACTGAAAATTATAACTCTGAAGGCAAATTATACCCACAAAATGCACTATCATAGTCCAGCCCTCAGCTCAAAACAAGAAACAATTCTCTGCTGAAGCACAAGCTCTCTTAACCAACAGTTTTGGGGCTTGTTTCCCCATAATGATGAGCAACCAATTGCTTTCCTTAAAGTCTTTTTCTGCAAAGTTCTGAATATTCCATTTAAAGATACCAATAATCTTCACGTCCTGAAAAATGCTCAAATAGTTTCACTTGAAATCCTTGCTCTAATTTGTCCTTCTTTCTTCTTCCCATTGATTTGGAGCTCTGAAAGGATATTTCAAACACAAGCACCTGTTCTGCTTTTTTCCTTCCACACAGTGGATCCCTTTCTTCCTCCTCTGTCTCCTTCTTGTTCCCCCTTTGACAAATTTAACAAAGAAATCCCCTCCACTCTTTGAGGACAACTTTCTGTCCTCAGGGGACTGTAACAACTTACTTAATTTAACCCTTTAAAAAATAATGTTTTGACATGAAGTTCTGGCACATCAGCTGCAAGGAGACCAGGCACAATAATGGAATAGCACACGGAAAAGCAGAAAACTCTAATTTTTGACAAAGAGCCTAGTTTGTCTTTAAAATAGAGGGAGAGAGTAACTTTGCAAATGTTCCTACAATGTCAATACATTATTTCCACATAGGGGGACGTTCTTAACTTCACTGTCTCTGGAGGGGACTTGAACATCAAGATCACAGAGTCTGATATCAGTTGCAGCAAGGCATGTGCAACCCTTGGGCCTTGAATCTTAATTATATCTGCAACTGTTTACAGCTTATAATTATTGATGTTAATTTACTGAGGGAAGTTACACTTCTCGCCTCAAGTTATATTTTTGGCATGTTAATCCATTTGCACACAGACTATTGCATCTGATTGTGCAGACTGAAATTAAAGCATATTTTTCATTTTCATTTCATTGGATTTTACTGTGTTCTATATGATTTTAAAAAGCAAAAGTAATTTGACTGTTTCCAGTAATAATATTTATATCGTTTAAATAAAGCTCAGCTTCCCACTGCCCAAGGGCAGCAGGACATCAGAGGCTGTGAAGGACAGGAGAGCAACTTACATTTTTCTAAGATCTTTGCAATCCCTGAAGCAGTGGAATTATGACCATCAGACAGGAAAACCAAATCATGAAGCCAGTATTGCTGAGCTTTATTGCTCAAGAGCTATGTCCTGCAAATACTTGCTGCCACACAAGCTTTAGCTCTCTCAGTGTAAACTGGAGCACTTACAGAAGTTTTAATGGGATCAGTATTGTTCTTTGTAGGCCACAGCTTTGTGATATCTCAATTTGAGATATTCTGAGCAACCACCATCATTAAAATCAGTGCTTTGGGACCACACTTCTATTTGTCTCTGCTTCTTCATCATCCTGGGCCAAACCCTTTCTCTCTCCCTGTCTCTAGTAGCATGGCAGAGGAATTTGTACAACTACAACAGGAGGAAGAAATATCCTTCTAGGAGGAGTTCTAATCCATCAGGTTCTGTGGGAGTCCATGACGTGTTTGAGCTGCCTCAGCCAGTACCCCACATCCATCCAGGGTGAAGAACAATATTCCTGATGGTTCTCTACTACCAAACACTCACCAGGAGAAACCCCCCTCACACAGCTCACCCTGTTCTGTCACAGCAATTCTCTGCAGTAACTCAGGCTATCAGCAAGAATGATAACGTTCATAAACCAAGGTATTGAATACAAGTCAAAGGGAATATTCTTGCCATATAGAAGCACAAATTTATTGCACACTCCTACTTCTCTTATCAGGTAATTCTAAGCTGATGTGATAGAAATGCAAGGTACAGGAGAGGGCAGACAACGATAGGGGGACGTTGGATTTTTTTATCTTGTCTAGAGGATTAGAAAATCTGAGTGCTAAGAGGTTTTTTTATCTGGCAATACTCACAACTGAAGACATAAGATATCTCTAGAGCAGGCAAAGCAAAGCTATTCTTAAGAATATGGCACTGGGCATGTCCGACCTACTCCTGCAGCAGAGATGTTTCACTGTGTGCTGACTGGGAGACGAGCCATTAAAAAACCACCTCACTCTGAATCATAGTTATTGGAACAGCAAATTGATTTATTATGTTCACCCTTTTTTGTTTTCATCATGACAAAGCCACTGGGAAGGCTTTATCAACACGAGATTCTTCTTATTAAATTTTTTTAAACCCTGATTTTTCTTGCTAGGGAAATTGTGGTTGTTGCAGTCAGTGCATCCAGAATAACTCCCTAACATGGAGGCACAGATGGAGACATATGTCTACATTGCATCAGCTTCATCTATGTTACATCTCTCAACACTACAGGAACAGTTTATCCCATAATATACACTTGGCACTTGCTGAAGCAGCAGTTTTGTCATTCCCAGGTGTTGGTGAACTGTGAGGTGGGGATTTATGTGTCACCTAGGTGTAAACTGAGGCATAAAACAGCTCCATGATTTAACCTGTAGTCATTAGGAAGGATTGGAAATGAATCCAGGACTCTCAGCTGTCGTGCTTTTATCTTTCCTGCTAGGGATCATTCCACATGTGAACAGGCCTGTGGAAGAGGAGAAGGAAAGGGAACGTGCAGGAGGTGCAGCCTGAAAAAATGGTAACAAATGTGGATTTCCATAACATTCAACACTATCCAGAGCTTCCTAAGGCAAATGGGACTGTTACCACTGACTCCAGCAGAAAAACATTTGGCTCAGTGCTGAGTGATTTTGAAAATGCTGCTTTGACATTTTAGGCCTGAAACCAGACATTTTCCCTGACATTATGAAACACAGCGAGGTAATATTACAAATAAGTGTAAAAAATAAATCCAACTTGGAAAACATAAATGACCTTTCAAAGCCTGAAATCATGTAATAATAACTGGCCTGACCCATTCTGAGGTTTTATTATTTGAGCTTCACTTATGTTTCTGCCTTTCTCCCTTGGATAAAGTGAACAGTTGGGGACTGAAATCCCAGAACAAGTGCATGCCTATTTACCAACAAAATGAAAAATGTCTGGAAAGAGTTCCAAATATCTAATCTGCTAGGGGGATGGACAGCATACAAAGGAAAGAGCCCAAACCTTCTCACCCTGCTTCCTCCAGGGTTTGCCTGTATTGTTTGCTTCAGACAGCCCATTTCTAATGAATCCAATAATCAGCTGGAACTTGAACCTGCTCTGCCATCTCTCACTGTTCTTTCTGTTCCAGGAAAGCTGAAGCAAATGATATTTTTCTTGCCTAGCAATAAAAAAGCCATAATAATACTGATGTGTGCATCTGGTTCCAAAACCAGTTTTGGGGCTTCAGTCAAAACAGAGATGAAATTTAATACACACAATGTTCAATGTTTTGGGAATACATAATGTTTTTCCTTGGTTGGGTTTTCAAATCTTTTTCTTCTAAGAGCTTTTCTGCCCTACCCTACTCTGTTATGCCTCTACCATCTCATCCTTGACAGTTTCCCCAGGCTGCTCCCACATTTCCCAGATGTTTGGATGGACAAGTAGGACCATCCTGGTTCAGAGTGGTGAGACAGAATATACTTGTTGAGGCCAACAGGTCTGACCTGCTCTCCAGTCTGGGAATGGTTGGATACAGTTCCATCTCCCTTCCCCTCCTTGGAGACCCTCAGGATCTCCTCCTGTCTTGGCTGCCAAGTTCTGTTAACTTTGTTGGAATTCTGTGTGTTTGAAAACTCTTCTCCTTGGTCATTTTTCCTTGATAATGGCAAACAGATGAATAAATTAATCAGAGAGGACAGATGCTGACAGACAGAAAGGCAGAAAGGCAGACAGCCTCATTTCCTTGGGAAACAAGGCTGAAAAATGAACACGCTCCCCAGAGGCTTCGGCAGCAGTGACTTAGGTACAGTTGCACAGAGCTACCTTTAATTGAATACTGTTGGATTATTATGTTCCATTTTTCCTCTTGTCCTGACCTGCTCGTTGAGCAAATAGAGCCATCTGCCAAAGCAATGGCTCCTGGATTAGAGAAGTGCACCTTCCCCTGGGACAGGAAAGTAGGCCAGCGATTCACCAGGGCTTTCTGCAGCTCAAATTATTATTCAGGTTTCCACACTGCAGGAACAAGAGATCTGTATCTAGCTGAATAATCTGGCAGGAAATGTAGCTAAATCACAAAAACATACTGTCTGGGAACCATAGGTATCTTATAGAGAGAGTTGAAGTGACATTTTCAGATAAAAGTTTGTAATTCCCTTTCCCAGCCCCAAACTGGTTTTTTTACTCAGTGAATGCATTTCTCACCTTAGAACAAAGTGTCTGCAGTAGATCCTTGGCCAAAGAGAGAAGTTGAAAGTCCTTAGCCATAGGCAGCCAAACTGCACCCTGACTGTTGTTTGAACTCTAGATGAACAGGAAAGCAGTTGTTTATCATGGGAACACATGGTGTGGTTTTTTCCTCTTCGTTTTTGTCAATAAAATCTAATTTTATTTTTACAAGAAGTCCTACAAGCAGAACAGTTTAGATTCCTCCAACTACTGTCTTTAATGAAGAGGGTTTGTATTTCCAAGGACAAGCATTTTTATAGCAAAACAGAAAGAATTTTCCTAGAAAATATCTTTTCATGGTTGGAAGTTTCTTGTTAAAAGTGTTTTTTTCTATAATCTCTGCTGGTAAATGTGGTTTGGCTTTTTGGCAAAGACAGGAGAGGACTGAAGTCTGTTCACAACCTCCAGGCATTCCTGTGATGATCTAGAGAGCTCAGAGCAAAAGCCAAAACCAGTCTTAATCCAGTTTGGGAGAGAAGAGGGTGTTGCACAATTAAGCAGCCACATCTCATAGACAGGTTTGTGCCAATAGGAGAGATAAGGCAATGCCTGCCTGCCCAGGAAATCCACACCTCAGAAGACATTGCTGGAGAACCAACTTCCCAACTCCATTTCACCTCTGAAATAAACCTACTGAAAATAACGGATTAAGATTCAGGTTTAAATAAAATTTTAAATAAAGATTCAGTCTGCCAACCCATCTCACTCTCCCCTTTTCACTTAAAGAAGCTATTCTTCAGTAAAAAAATTAAAAACAAGTGATTTTTTTTTAATTTCTCAGAGAAATACTCCTTTGGCATCCAGAGCACCCTGTGCTCTCCTACAATCATGTCAGACTGTGGGAGGCTGGCAGAGGAGAGCAAGGAGTGCTGATCCCCCTGGATCCCACACAAACCAGCCCTGCAGACTCATCTCTGCCTTTTAAGAACAGCACATCCTTGATGGATGTTCTTGATGCCTCCCCAGGCACTGTCTGGGCACCTTCTCCCCACGCAATGATCTTGCCACGTTATTACAGGATGCTGTGGGAGCATCTGGGAAATTATCCCAGCTCCCTGCTTGGATGGACTCTGTCCATGTGCAGAGGAGGTTCATACCCAGAACTCAGCCAGAGCTGGAGGTGTTTGCAGCATTTGCTGTCTCTGGCATGCTTTGGGCAGCCAGGTGAATTCTCCAGCACGGAACCTTCCAGGTGCTGCAGTCTCACAGCAATGCTGGAAAAGCTCAGTTACCCATTTCTGGAATCCAGAATTCAGGAGGACTTGAATGTACTGCTAAGCCAGTACAAAGGAGCTATGAGACACCATTAAATCAATATAGACTGAGATGATATCAATTTAAATGCAATGCATTGGGAAAAAAATCAAAGCCAGTCTAAAATAATCTTTTGCTAAAGCACAGCAAGAGTGGCTTCCTTTAAACTCATTTAACTAAATCTACTTGAAAACTAATTTAAGGTATGGTTCTGACATCTGTAGGAAAAAACCTGCTGTGAACATCACAAACAGCTACTGAGGGCTCACATCAGGGCTCTGAACAGAGATGCTTCTGGAAATTAGATGTGTTCAGAAAAGCTTCACATTCTGTGGGTTTTTTCAGCCCTGATGCAAAAAGGACCACTCTAAGATTTTCCAGATCAGATCCACCAGTTTCCATCTGTTTCTACAAAGTTTGAGAAAATTTTGTTCAGTGATTTTTCCAAGACCCCATGGGCATTTTGATTAAAACAAGATAATTTTTTTAAACAGTGAAGCAGCATTTTTCAGTTCAACGGCAAAGCAAGGACATCAAGAAATGAGCCTCTCAAGCAGAATGAGACATGAGTCATCAAGCCACTATTTCAAAGTGAGGGAACTTCCCACCTCTATGCTCCCACCTGCCCTCGGGACACTCAGAGAAACAAGGAAAACTGTGGCAAGAACATCCAAAACCCAACCGTTTAGGCAGCAAAGTCTGAAGCTGTAATGAACATAAATATGAAAAGTTTCTTGAACACGAGGTGCTTTTTGTCTTTCTTGTTTTAGTCGGCAAAGCACCTAATGGTGTGTGATAAAAGCAAAGCCAGGCAATTATTTCCCTCTGTTCTGCAATCTGTGAAAAAGGATGTGGGGAAACGTCATGTCTGCTTGCAAGCATTGTGTGCTGTAAGGGCTGGAGAGCCACGTTCCCCAAGCCCAGACAGACATGAATTGACAAGCACTGGCCAGTCCCAGAGCACACGTCAGGTCCAGGAGCCCTTTCCTCAGAGAAGTGCCCCAGTTTTCCAGGCACACACGCAAACCCCGGTCCTTGACAACACAACAAGCAAGCACAAAAGGGATCTTCAAACACGGATTTTTCCTCTTTCTGGCTGCTGGACTGGAAGGCCAGTTAAGAAAAAGTCATAGAAAACATTTCAGGAATTAGGTTCTCTGAATCACATATCAGTATCTTTGGTTTCATGACAAGTAAACCAAAAAATCCCAGTCTACCAGAAAATCAGCCTACAATAATATTGCTAAGCGTTACAAGAACAACATACTAAAAAAACCAGATTGACTTATGTGAGAGTGCCAATAGCTGCTCTGGATAATGTTTACTTGTTGAATTTGGTTTTAAGTTTGGGATAAATTGTCAGATTTCATTCTTTATCAGTCTAGAATTATAGCCCAGTTCTCTAAGGCACACACACAGAGATACAGAAATAAAAAAGGAGCCCCCCATTATACAACAAGAATTAGAGAAAAAAATTTCTTACTTCTGTTAAGTCCTTTAACCCATTCTGGCCAGATGAGGAAGTCCAAAATATTAATTATAATGAGATATAATGTCAGTGTTTTTAAGTTACTAAAGCTAAATTTAAATGTTAAAATTTTCAGCTAAGAAATTTCCAATTAGTTTAACCTCCCAGTTTCCTCAGGATCTGTTTTCATAGTACCCAGGACAACCTTATCCCTCTAGCCATATTGAGGGTATGTTATTTTACTCTTACCTCATCCTAACCAGGTAATTATCTTGCACATCTTGTTTCTCAGAAATAATGAAATAAAATATTTGCTTCCCACTAACCCACCCACTCAGAAACAGTGTCTTCTCATGCTTTGCTTGATAGGGGACATGTGGTCCTTTCAAACAGTCTGATTTGACATCTCAAAGAGATTAAAAGTCATATCAAAAAGCTATCTGTTGAGTGACAACATAAGTACTTATTTAATAAGTATATTAAATACATATGCATGGCGATATACTGTACATGCAAGGTTTTAAATATATACCCTAGTTAACTGCCATATGGATATGTTGTTGTGGAAAAAAATATTTATAAAATGTTTTTTCCAAATGTTTAATCTACAGCAGATGCGCCTTGCATTCATCTGTTTGGCTTGGCATTCACTACAGGGAGATCTTATTAATCATACAGACCTCCTGTGGTAGAGGAAACAGAGGCTATTATGGGATTCATCTGTTTATGACTAAACAGAAAAAAGGATCTTCATCAAATGAGAGATCCCTTTGTGAAATGTAGAAGGTTGTGAGGAAGCCACATGCTGCTTCTCATCTCCCAGCATTGCACCCTTCCTCCTCCTCTTTATGTCAACAACAAAGCAGGACAGGCTGTGTGACTCTGGGGAGAACAGTGCAGCAGGAGCTGCTCTGGGGATGGACCTGGAGACATCCAGATTTCATTTGCTCCCTTTCCATACTAAGATTTTTTATCCTGACCCATTTTGTTCCATTATGTTTGGAAAAATATATCTAGGATTTATGGAAGGTGCTTCAAAGCCTCATTTTACTCTCCACACCTCCCGTACCCATCCCTCCCTCCCAGCACTGCTGCACAAGGCAAGTCAGTGCCAACACTTACAACTAAAATCTTGTGACTTTACTGCAGCCCATGAATTTATTACTCTTCAGTTGTTGTGACAAAGGGAGTAGCTGTAGGTGACCTTTTGAACTGGGCAGGGAAGAAGCAGAGAAACCAGTGAGGAAAAAGAATGAATTGGGTTCTACTGGGTGGAGAAGGTCAAGTACCCCAAGCACCTCAGCTGAATGGAAACCAAACAGGAGGCAGCAGATCCCAGGCCCTTCAAGGGCCTGCTTGGAAACAGGAAAACTTCTTAAGCCATAACTTTAACATAGCCATAACAGGCCATTTCTTAAGCCAGCTTTCTACTTGCCATATTTCATAAGTAAATCGTGGGTCCTTACAACAGACACATTCACAATTTTTTTTTCCTTTTCAACTTTACTGCTTTGCAGACATGTTATTAGAATTAAATATCTTAATTATAACAAATCCCATATCTAAAAAATGCCCTTTGCCCTTATTTTCCAGAGGCACACTGACAGATCACCATCTCAGCTTGTCTGCTCAGCCACTTGAAGACCAAGTTATTCCAGCTCACAAGTGTGTGTGCACCTGAAACATCACCACAAAATTGGAAACAAAATGTATTCGGGGAAAAACACTTAGCTAATTGATTTCCAGCAGCAGCCTCCAAGTCAGTAAATGAACTGTGGTAGTTTTCATCTTTCTCTTTCAAGCATGATGAGCATTGCCCCATTCTTAAACAAAGTGCAACAGTTTTGCTCAGCACAGGATTTTTAAGAATTTGACTGCAATAGAAGTATTTTGGAAATTATGTTTCTTTAATTTTTAGTACAAGATTTCTTGTCCTATTTTGATAATTGACCGTGAAAGTATGTAATGAACTTTGTTTCATCACTAGATAAAAATGTGGCCTTTAAGGATGATACACACTCACATGAGCTCTTCAGAAGGAAAAAGCTTCAAAAGGACAAGGGGGTCCTCATGAGCTTTGTTGGATGGGAAAAGGGTTAGGCTTGATCTTGAAACTAAGCAAGCCCTTACCTGTTCTGGGGATTTAGAATAAAAAGGTTGGGCTTGCAAAGGCTTGGGAGCTCTAAGGGGTCCAACACCTCTGGTGCACAGCTTGATATCTACAGGTGAGTGTGATTAGAAGCTGTATTTGGGGTCACAGCCAAATGACCAACTATTCCATTTTCCTCCCTCATTTTCTTTACCATCAGGTTATGATCCCTTTAAATATCAGTCCAATGAAATGACTCTCCACAGTTCAGCTCCACCTGCACCCTCTGTGCCCTGACTTACCCAATGTTTTCACTGACCAGCTCCCGTGTTCGGCCCCAGATGTTCACTCAGTGACTTCCACATGAACAAACTTCCTGACCCCAGTATGAAATTTGGCCGAAACACTGGCAATTTACACATCTACACCAGAGCATAACTCGAAAAAGGATAATCCTAAACCCCTTTTGATACAAAAACCAAAGAGTTTTTATCAGCAATCCCCATACAGTAACGAAGCATGTCAAGTAACATGCCAAGAGCAGGTAAGTTGCCCTGCACAGACACTGACAGGTCAAAGTCCTTTTATTATTGCAGTGTGCACATCTCTTAGACTCATGTCAGAACAATTCTTTCCCAAAATCCTTCTGGATGTGAGTGAAAACTCTAATGAGGCTCTTAGAAGATGGACTCGTAGCAGAAACTGTCAGGACATGCCAGCTGTCATTCCTAAGATGCTCAACCTGCTCAAGATGGAAATTAGAGCTTCCACAGTAGCATTAGCTTTTCCAGATATTTACCCTAAGCTCAGTTTGAACTGAAGTTGGAATATTTTGACAGGGAGCATAAGAAGAAAGAACCCCACTAACCAGAGCCTTGGGTAACTCAGGCAGGTCACCCTCAGACTCACACAATACCTACACTATCAGGCAGGTAATAAATGTTTCTATCTCTTTTACACAAAAGCATTCAAACAGACAAGTTCTTTGAAATGCTGCAGGTTCCCACAAGTGCCAGCATCAGGAACAGGATTAAACCAAGGTTCTGATGCTACTTCCCACCTCCACACTGTTCTTGTGGATCTGTTTTTCTCCATATACATGAAATACCTTGAAGGCACTGTCTGAACATGAGGCTTTTTTTCTTGACAGTTCATCATTCTTTGTGGGAAAAAAATGCTAAGGGAGGTTTAGAAGTCATTTTCTCAGTCACATTGGAGGGCACTGGATGAGAATTCAATTGTTCTTGCCCTGGCCTCCTGTAGTCATTGGCTCTTCCTCAATTTCAATGACCAAGAGTTAAACCTATCTCCTGGTTCCCAGCCCAGTGCCCTATAACTTAACACTCTGCTTGGAAAGGTTTAGAAAAGAATTTCTATCAATTTGGATCCAAGCTCACAGGCAAAATAGTGTATGAGACGTGGAATCTCATCCCAATGCATGCCTGATTTTAAAGCTGTCCTACATAACATCCTGTAATACACAGCCCTGTGTTATCAAATGTGGAAGTCAGGAGTGATTGAAGTGTTGAAAAACATCACATTACAAAGAAATAAATTTAAAACCTTTCCTTAATGCTGACAGCATCTGCTGAGATCCAGAATGTCCTGAGCACTTCTACAGACACAAAGAAATGCAGAACTAGAGGCAAAGCATTCCCATGCTTTAGTATCTGATTCCAGGTGGATTTGTACCATTCATGAGGTTAAACTGAAAGCACCCATGGAAGGACCCACAAAAGCAGCCACATGAAGGGAATGGGCATTGTATCCCCAAAGTCTTCACTCCTTTTGAAAGGATTTTCTGGTTAACAACACACAGTTTGTCTGAAGGACAAAACCAGCACAAACTGTCATCTACATTTCTGAATGATTACCGTTTGTTTTAAAATACATCGTATATGGGCCAAATGCCCCATAAATGCAGCTCAGTGCTTTAAACTGAGCTCAGTGAACTTGCACCAGTTTATATTATCAGAGCAGCTGTCCCACTGAATCCAGATTTCCCTACTGAATTTTCGTGCTTTAAACCCTAATCTGCCTCTCTCCCAATATTAACTAGATCAAATCAGCTTAATTTGCTGGTAATGTTAATTCAAGTTCATGCAGCATCTTCTTTTTAAAGTGGGTACAATATTTTACAGTATCTGAAAAAATGGCTCAGCTTAACAGACTGAGGGAAGAAAAATTCTTTAAAAATAATCAAGGGACGACTCTTGAATCCAGATTGCAGCATTACCCAAAGAACATCTGCACACAAATCCTCCTTCAAGGCAAGTGCTTGCATGACAAGCAATTCACCAACAAAAGAATTCCAGTAGTATTTGAAATCCTTTTCTGGCTCCTACAGTGGAAATCTGCATTCTCCTCTACACACGAGAGCTCAGAGCCCAGACAGTTGTGTTCCACTGGGAAGAACGGATCCTGTTCCCTGCCCTTTCCACACACTCTGTCTCACTGTGGAGCATCTCTGTCTCTACCTGCCATCCCTGTCACCTGGCTGGAACACACAAATGCTGTTCCCATGCAGGAATGAGCCTGGATACCCTTGGAAGCACGGCATCCTTTCAGGATCATTTCCTGACACGCGTTATTAGCTTTTTTCAGACACTTGATATACACATTTCACTAAAGATGGTTAAAACCAATACCCATATTTAGACCACTTGTGTCTTTTCTAATTTGTTCACACTCATGTACTGTAACCCTATATATCATATACAGCATTTAATGCCACATTTTGAACTGCAGGCAGCAAATCAGCTTCAGCTCTGTTTTTCATGGTTCAGACATGTCTGAAATATAATGAGAGCAGGGATTTGTCTGCCCTGATTTAATTACTACAATCCAGATAACTCTGTCAATCAATTTTTCTCCTTGTGACTCCTGGCAGGGTGAAAAATGCCTTCATTATGAGGACTGATCATTAGTGGATGTGAAGTTGAGAAGATGATGAAGATGGGTTGTTGGCTCTGGCAGAGAATTGACCCATCAGTGTCATTAAGTGAACTCTGGCAAGCCCAACAATTCCCATGGGCTAAATCATTGAATTCCTCAGGAGCAAAGGTCTGTGTCTGTCTACACCAAAGCACTTTGAAAAGTACACACATGCAGTTTGCAGCAATCTGATGGATAACCAAACAATTACTCAGGCAATAACAGATTCGTCCTTCCCTTCCCACCTCAGAAACAACTTTTAAGGTACCATATTTTATATTCCATTTTATGTGACAGTTTAAATAACACCCAGTTACATCCATTGCCCTTTCAACTCCACATAACAGAAGTTCAGCTCAGAGCTGCATCAACCTCCCAAAGCCCAAATGCTCTATTTCCTACATAAATCACAAATCCAAATCCATTTCCCTGGAAGTACTGAAGGACAAGACAGAGCCACTCCAAGCACTGTATTAGAGTAGATTTTTAATCAGTGTTTTTCATCCAGCAGTAAAGACAGTACTAGAAACACCTCACATTTACAACAGCCCTGAGATATAAGTAATTCAATGACAAATGAGCATTATCTGCTCAATGATTTTTTCTAAATTATGCTTTAATTGCAAAAGCTAATTTCACATAATTGACTAATTAATCATTTAAAAAATAAAAACAAGATAGATGCAATGATCACAATGCCAAAAATTGCTAACAGAGCTACCCACACAGAGAAAATTCTGCTGGAATCAAAGACATACCCAAGAGACCTACAGACAACTCTGGTGACCAAACTAGGAACCAGTGCGGGTGTGAAGGTTAGAGGCACAATGCTGCTTTCAGAATAAGAGGTGAAGCACATCCTGAGGGGATCCAGGCTGGCTGTGTGTTCAGACCCCAGTGTACCTTGGTCCAGAGCTCTGCAGCTGCAGTTTTGAGACTGCAGGGTTGTGCAGTCCTTCCAGCCACCAGATGAGCTCCCCTGGCTGTGTTAAACAAACTGATGCCCTCCACAGCAGCATCTGTCTGATCCTGAAAGTTATCCCAACCAAACACCCCTGGACTACATTTCCCTGGAGGACTACAAATATTAACAGAGCTGATTGGATTGCAAGGACTGGGATTTCTAGCACAGGCTCCAAATTCTGGTTTGAAGGGAATTTAAACATGTAGGTGTGCAAGTAGGGCAAGGTGAAACATGCAAACAACCTTTGGGTACAGAAGGGAACACAGCTTTGGGTATTTCTGTTATTGAAGTTATCGAATCAGGTCTTAAAACTGAGCAAGAAGGGAAGGTGTTACTTTGATGGGAAAGGTGCTGGCTGAGCTAATTGATTCAGCAGTGAGACTGAAGCAGCTTTTTAGTGCTGTGAGTCAGAAGGGCTCCGCATTAACTTCACTAAATAGTTGGAACTTTTCCTTCAGCTTACAAAATCTCTGAAGTATTTTTCCATCTTGATGCCTTGGATGTGTTTAACCACTGGGAAGGCTCTGGGGCACTGCTGGGACACTGACATCGCTCAGGGTCTTGTTCTTTCCTAGCCCACAGCTCTGAGAACAGAGCATTAGTTCCTGGACAAGCACTATTTAAAAGAAATTTTCTTTTCACTGCAGAAGGTCACAGCTGGAACCATAGAGGCTCTCCTCTAACTCACACAAAGGGCTATGCAGGACATGCTGGCCAGACTAATTATTGATAGCTTTTACTGAAATAGTGAGGCAACTTGTATCAATGAGGCCTTAGTTAATCACAATGTAAGAAGAAAGTGCTTTCCCAAATATCGTCAAAGCATAATAAAAATGAAGGAAGGGAGAGAAAAGGCAGGGCCATGGAAAAGTGACAGTTAAATCTTCATTTTGCCATTTCATGTAAATCTTCAGCGTGACAGGAACTGGGATTTCCACAGCAGCACTGAACAAACAGTGCTCAGAGCTTCGCTGTGGCAAACACTTCTAACAGGGAATTCTCCTCCACTCCTGACCACTCCTGCCATATAAGAGGGCAGGGTGGAAAATTACTTTAAAAAGTCAAATTTCATTTTTCTTCCCACCTCCCTTAACTAATGTGGGTTTCTTAACCAATTTTCTTCACACTTTCCAAAGCAAGTAGCATTTTGGCTGAAGGTAGGTATAAAAGGCTTGGTCCCAAAATATTTTTGTTTCCAGAAAGCTACAAAAGCATGGAAATGTTCCTTCCCTAACTGAGCCTGATATTTGGCCTCACGACCTATGTCACTTCAGCTGTCCACTCTACACCTTTCTATAGGTAAAATATTAGAGAAAAAATAACCCTACAGTGAAATGAAAAACAGTGTAAAATTAAATTCCAAAGGGAACTAATCCTGAAACTTGAACATGGATTTATGACTCTCAGGCTCAGGCTCCCTAAGCAGTTCCATGGAAATCACCAAAGCATTTAGCATCAGCACCCCGAGGGACTTACCCAACACAAAATCTGAGAGAACGTTGACAAAATCAGGAATGCAGGAGTGGGGAGTGACAACATGGCAGAGGTGTGATACTTTCTAGAATGTGTGAAAGAAAGAAAAACTGGCCATATTGACCATTGCCAGGATTTAATCAGGACAACAGGCGCCTTCCCTATTTCTGCCTGCTTAAATAGCTTGGCTATCCAAATGTGTGGCTGCAATTTGAGATGGTGTGCTTAAAAGCTGTTCCCTACATCATTCATGAACTGGAAAGATCAGAACCAAGAGATTCTTAAAGCAAGCCAGTAATCTTCAGTAATCATGAAAACGACATATAATTCAATGTATTTACATTAAACAAGTCAACCAAGATAGAGCCCTTGAGCTCAGAGCACACAGTGATACTTCAGGAAGCTGTTGTGATGGTGGCTCAGATTTAGCCATGGTGTCATCCCACCCATTTCAGTGAAGTTACAGTGGTGATGAACACAGCCCATTTCTGAAGGCACAAAGCCAGTAAGTAGTCTGCAGTGGGATTCTGATAAATGCTGCCATCTGCAAAATGTTATATCAAATGCAGGGCAGAAACAGATGGAATAGCTTTTCAATCCAGAGCACCAACTTAAAATAAACATCCTTAAATGTATCTGTTCCTTCAACGGGTATTGAAGAACAGGCAAAAAATAAATGAATGAAATGAAGGAGGCTTATAAATTCTTTTTTTAACAGTGACCAAAGTAAAACCTCTTGAGCTTACATCAATCTTCCACATGCATGGATCAAAAGCTTCTTGTTTTCAGGACAAAATGCGCATGTAAGTCATAATGGTTCCTGGAGATAAAAACCACATGTGTGCCCATTCTGGTTTGTTCTGATGAGAACCCCCAGTTCCACCTAGTCATCTTCACCTCAGCTCCTTCCAAATACTCAAGTTGTTGCCATCCTCTTTACAGTGGCTGCAAAATTTCCCTCCTGAGCCATCACCAAGATCTCCTGCGTGGTCAAAGTTGGCCATTAAGCACCACAAGGCCTCTTTCTTTCCATCAGGACACCCTAAATATGCTGCTTCTATAAACCAGGAGTCCAGGTTTGAACAGCAGAGTTTCTGTTGGTCACTGCAGATATCAGCTCCTAAGCATGGGAAATAGCAGAAGATCCAAGGCTCAGCCCAGCAAGCTCTTTGAACAAGAGCAGGGAGGAAATATGCTGCCAAATGAGAAATGGCTCTGCTTTTTTCTTTGTCAAATACTAAGGGAAGACTTTGTGTACATAGACCGGAGTCAGCTTTCAGCCCAGGAGAGCAAGCAAGCAAATATCAACTATCCCTGGTTTCCAAAACAAACTTTGAGTTTGGTTGCCCTTCATTATACGACACCTTTTTGCCTATAAAGTCAGGATCATTTTGTTTAAGAGCTGCACGTCTCAGAATGCAAAATAAATGGCTACAGTCACAATGCTGAAAGGATTGACTTGGAAAATTGCAAATTGAATGAGGAGAATTACTTTGGCTAGACACACACGTCATTAAGAATTATTGGCACAGGGGTTTCAACAGCGCTGGATGCCTGAATGAGAGAATTTCAAGCTTAGAGGAGACAGATTTGAAAGGCTTTAAGATAGACTAAATACACTGCAGATTGCTTTATCTGGCAAATCAGTGTGCCATGGAAACATGCAACACACAATGAAACATATGTAACCAAGCCTAATTTTATGGAAACATTTAGGAAGGTAGTTTGGACATGCTTTCAAAGAGGTGGAACTGAGCTGAAGAACAGATGTGGTTTTTTACCTAGCAAATTGTATCCTCAGGATTTAGGAGATAATGAACTGGTGGTTGGCATTTGAGTCAGCTAGTCTTAAACTCTCCCAAAAGAAAATAGGATGTTTTTCTTCTCAGCCCTCTCCAGCAACTTTCTCCCTGTGCCATTTACAAAAAGAAATCTCAGGAAAAATCTTCATTCAGTGTAAAATTGGTGTCTCTCCAGAGCAGTGATCTGTGCTGATTTGAACCAGCTGAGGGTCTGGTTCCTGCTTTTCTGAAATAACCTTGAGGCTTTTATTATTACAGCTGTATTTTGGAGCCATCTTTGTGCTGGTGTTGTTTAGGCAGGGCAGCGGGACAGCACAGAGAAACTGGGGTGTAATGGAACTGCACTGAAATAAACTGGAAATTATTTTCAAATTATGACCCAGAGGCATCCAGACCAATCCCTGAATCAATGGGCTCACACCTGAGAAGCAGGAAAGAAAGCAGAGACAGCCTCAGTGAGTATCTCCAGCAGTTTACACTTTTATGTTGTCTCTCCTCAAGACCAGTACTTTTCCTTCTCTGCAAATTCTGGCATAAATAGGAGTGACTTCACAGAAATCAGTGGCAACATCTGCAGTTACATGAAATGGGAATTCAAGAGGCCAGGACAGAGAAGTAAAAGGAAGTGTGAGAGCTAAGGACAACAAGCAGGTTTGGGTAAGGAACATTCTTGGAAGCTCCTCCTTCAGCTTCCCTTCAGACTCACATCCCAGTGAGTCTCTTGCTGCAGAACATCAGATCTTTTGAAGTCACAATGGCACCAGAAACAGGCCTCCACTTTCTGAACCCTCTCAACTCCCCTTCTTAAAATACTCAAAACCATTCCCTTTTCTGTTTCCTGCATTCCTCCCCAACATCTATTAAACAACTCCAGCTCTCTGTCTTTCTCTGCAGGGCTAAACTTTTGATACACTCTCACACATCAGGGATATTCTTCCCTGCTAGGAGTACTAATGGAAAAAACTCTCCTCTTGGAGGAAACTAATGTGGGCCAAATTTTGCTTTCTATTACACCACCATTACTCAAGCTTTTCCACCCTGAAACTGTTCCCTTCATCCTGGTATTTAATACGCTGCTTCCTTTTAAAAAAAAGTCAGCAGAAGGTGAGAATGGCCCCTTGGACAAGTGCTCATGAAAATCCACGGCCACCAAGCATCTGCTCAGGCTGAGAACTGTTGTGTATCTGCATTGCAAATGCAGAATAGCGCATTTATTCTGCTGTAACTAAAAAACGGAAGCTGGTTCTGCAGATTCCTCCCACTCCTCCTGGTGCTTGTTTCCATCCATAACATTTTTTCCAGTAAGCACCTGCCTGGCTCCTATTTAATACATCCACAGCTGCAGTTTCCATAGCTGCCTTTTAACAGCACAGTCCAAAATGAATCATTCTCTCTGTGAGAAAATTTCTCCAAAATGCTTTTTCTTTCTCATCTCTTCCTTAATCATCTCTGGATTCCCATTATTTCTAGCAGGTATATGATTAAATTCCCATTAGAAGATGACACCACCCACTCAGAGTCAAATCGATTGCCATGGCACTAAGTTTCCTTGTTTTAGTAGCCAGGCTCTTACAACTCCCCACATTGCCATCCCTCATGAGCCATCACTGACAATTCTGCTACAGCTCCTATATGGATAAAGTATATTCTGTCAAAAATGCTCTGGATGAAGCCATGGTTTAACCTCAGCCAGCAAAAGCCCCACACAGCCCCTTGCCCAAGCACGAGCTGTGTTTTGTCAAGCTCCTTCAACTGGTGTAGAATATTAATCCTGACAAGTATTTTAAAACATTCTGCCAACAAACCTCAATCTTTTCAAGAGGAAAAAGCACTGCATGGCAAGATTTCTTGTGTTGAAATTTATTTTTGCTATGTGAGATCATCAACTCATCCTCAGCAGTTGGTATTTCTTCCCTACCTTTTTGAGAAACCCAGCAATAACCATTGATCAGGTACTCAGGTGGAGGAATTCCTCCCCGTTCCCTTCAATCTCATGTTGCACCTTTCCATTCTCAACTGTTCAGGAAACTTCTACATCACTTAAACACACACGAATCACAAATCTATCCCATCCCCCTGGATGGGACCCACCCAGGGGAAGTGTGGGAGCTGGCAGGAATGTTCACAGGGCCCCTCACAATCATTTATCAGCAGTCCTGGCTAACTGAGAGGTCCCAGCTGACTAGAACTGGTCAAGTGACCTTCACTGGAGGCATTTTAAAGTTCCGTACATGTGGCACAAAATGTGTAGATGTGGTAGAAAAATGGTTTAGTGGTGAACCTGGCAGTTATGGTTGGACTCAGTGATCTGAAGGGTCTTTCCCAACTGAATCAAATCCATTCTATTCTGTAAGGAACCAACACAAGATCTCAGGTGCAGGCAGGAAAACTCTCAGAACGTGGTTTCATTTGGTTCTCTCCACATTAGTGAAAGGCCTGTGTTACTGTATGCAAAAGGAGAGATTTGGAGAAGAAACCAGGCAAAAATGAATCAAAATTAAGTGTTTAGCATGGAGATTTCTTCATTTCTCAAACATGCCACACATTTCCTTAAGAATGTCTGAAATTTCAGTGATGTTCACTAGGGACACATGTTTGCCCAGGAAGGAAATCAGTACCATATTAATGGCAACATCCTCTTATTTATATCAGTGCCCAGCACTGGAAATTAGGGAAAAGAAGGAGCATACACAGGCAAAGAATTTGTCCAGTAATTAAAAATCCAGTCAGTAACTACAGCAAACCCATCACCATGGTAATAAATCATTCATATAGACTTGTATCCAGGTGCCACTGTGGCATATTCTTTTCCAGTCTTAAAAAGCTCCTTAAGGAGATTTGTCAAGGACAGAGATTCCTCTTAGTTGTTGTGCTTCCTTCTGGAGTGGCTGAACCAGAGGAGATGAACAGACAGCCCCCCAAGAGCATTTGTTCCTGGCTTCCCTTATGGAGGGCCTGATGCCAATGGCAGGGATGGAAAGGTCATGGCTCCTCACAGAGCTTCCAGTAACACAGTTCTTCAGTGGGGAAAAAAGGCATGCTGGACCAAATGATGCTTTCCTATAAAAAATCAGATTTCCCCCAAAACAATAAGACTTCATTAAAAGATATATGGCATTATTATTCCATTTCAGGGCTGAAACATTATATTAATATAAGCTATGGAAAAAGAGGTACAGTATTAATCTGAGTTTTAAGTGCTATATAAATGCTATAGTCACTTCCAGCTATGGTGGGTTTAATCCTTAAACCTGGAGGTAAAATATCACCACTCACGGCATTACAGTTTTAAATAAAATATTGGATCAGAAGTCAAAAATCAGAGATCCTGATACAACTGCCTGCAACTGAAATCACATAAAAGCAAAAAAGAATGGCCAGGAGGAAGAAATCAGGAAGGTGATACTTGAAATCTCAGTCCCAATTGATGTAGATTCTAAAGTGCTCTTCCATATTGAAACAGCTGAAGTCAGGAATGCAAACAAAACCATTCTAGTAAAAATATTTCACATACTTAAAAGGATTGCCATGTGAATTTACGGAACTTCACTTTCCAAATCATTTTCTTAGGTATTTTCTTGCCCCAGCTGAAATAACAACAACGAGCTACTCTCACTAGTCCTTTCCTGTAGCCTTCCCACAATTAAAGCAAATCAGCAGAAGAAACAAAATGGAAAGAGCAAGGCCATGGTCATGGGGGTACTTTGAGGCTTCCTCTTGTTGAGACAAAGACCTCATCTGGCTGTGATTTATTCCCTCTAGAGGAATAGCAGAAATGAGAGGGAAGGGCTGGGGGAGAGGAGTGCAGGATTGTGAACTCCTGTTAAATGGCACAATCTGTTCTCCTGCACTGGGACAGTGCCCCAGACCTTGACACAACACGAGCCACCAGGACAGGCTGCCTCCCATTGTGCTCTGCCTTCTCAAAGCAAACACTGCTCATAACATGCATATTTGAAAAAAAGGGTGTGCTCCCTTCACAGAAATGTTTTGGCACATGGATTTGGGCCAGAATCAACACAGATGAGTCTCCTGAGTTTTCTGCCTTAAGAATTGTCACACACATGGGAAATGCTGTCAATCTGCTCGTGAACGTCACTCCCTGCTCTCCCCTTTGGTGCCATGGTTATACCAGCATATACATAAATATAGAGCAGAGTGTCTCAGGTAGGAAGGGACTCACAAAGATCACCGTGTTCAACTCCCTGCTCCTCACAGAACCACCTACAACTAAACCAGAGAGCAACCACCTGCTCAGTGAAGAACCTTTTCCTAATGTCCAACATGAACTTTCCTGATGTAGTTTCAATCCATTTTCATGTGCCCATGATTTAGATTTCAGCATTGAGCCCTGCTCTAGATTTACCCAAAGTTTGAGGGAAAGGATTGTGTTCCATCACTGAATTGTGCATCATCAAAGAGAGCAGAAAATGAACAAACAAAGGGCAGAAAATGAAAGTCTATTGGGAACAGACTGGAGCTACAGGAAGCTTTTTGCAAAACAGCATTTTCCCCTTTGGTTTCTTTGGGCCTGGTGTAAGATCAGCACTCCCAGAGCAGTAGATTCATTTCAGTGGCTAAAGAGAGATTTCCCCACATCACAAGTGGGCACACAAACATACACACACAGCAGTGGCTGGATTGGAGAAATTAGAAATGCAAGAAGCAAATCAGGATAACAAAGAACACCTCCCCAGAAGACTGGTCCTGGCCTGGTGACCATGTCTGTCTGCCAAAATACAAGCTCTTCTCATTAACAACTCATTTTCTAAGTGGCCCAGTCCAGGGTAAAGCTGCTGACAGCTCAGCTCTTTGTTCCTTTGGGGAGCAAAAGGTGCCTTGCATCTTCACCAAATGAAGCCAGTGGATCCTGCAAGGACCAAGATCTATTGTGAATTGCAGGCTGTAAAGATTTCTCTCTTAGAATAATGCCAGGTGCCAGCACAGCTCCATGACAGTAATTCTGGAGATAGTGTGGCTCTTGCAGCCATGATGAGCAAACAGTGGCAGCCCAAGAGCTCGTGGTATTGATTTTTGTGATAAATCTGCCTTTGTGCTCTGTGCTTCACCCTGACAAAGATTTCTGCCAGCTTTTGCCAAGTCTGGATAGTGATTTTTCTGGAAGCAGCCACCTCAGATGAACATCACTGCCAAACCACAATTAGCCAGAGGCATTGTCAGATTCTCAGCAGCTTTCTCTTAAAAGGGAGCATGTCAAAAGAAACAGGCCAAAGAGGTAATCTCCACAACCATGGAAAAACACTCCCAGGAAGAGAAGTTCCCTGGCTTCCTCTACAAGTACATTGCTGAAGTAGCAGCATGATCTTATTTCCATTCTCAGTAAGCCCCTGCAGGCCTTTCTCCCAGATGAGGCATTACCTTATTCTGCTTTGCTTCCACCTTTGGCGATGGCTGTCATGCCCAAGGAAACCAAAGGGGAGGATGCTGCTTTCAAACAACTTTCCCAGAGCTGCAGTCTTTGCCCAGAACTGTGTCAGGGAGCTCCTGGGATAGAACACAAGCCCCTGCATTTATACACATCTTGGTGATCGCAAGCACTCCACACCTGCACAGTGAAAATTAACTTTGCTTGTTATATCAGCTTCTGTGGGCTTGTGGATGTCTATTCCCATTTCCTGTTGTTGGGTTCCACTGATAGACATTAGGTACTGTGGAGGGCAGAAGGAAAAGCAAAGGCAAATAAAGGAAGAGCTTTGTATACATCCCCAAAAGAGCAGACAGAAAAGGTCAGATAACACATATTAAAAACAAATAGCTGGAAAAATAAACAGGATGCCTTGAAAATTAACCAGATGAGTCAAAAGGGACAGGAGGAATCTAAAAAGAAAAAAAAAAAAGGTAATGAAAGTGAATGTAGGAGAACAGCAAGATTGTTCCAACAGGAAACTCAGCTCCAGCAAAAAGCAGCAACACACCTCTACAGGGGAAAAAACAGTTGCACAGAAATAACACAGGGAAAACAAATAAGGCCATAAATTCACTCAGAGGCCCAAGATTCCTTAGAGGAGCAGTGGAGAAACATTCTATAAACCAAAGATGCTGTTTTCACAAATCCTGATCCAGGGCTGGGGGACTTGGGGATTTCTGTTTCTCACCATTTCTGTTTGTCTCCTCCATGTCCCAAGCCATCTGCATTGCCATATTTGTTTGACAAGGTGTGTATATACAGCAACCTCTCTGGGTCACTGAATACAAGGCAGAGCTGGCTTCCCATGAAACCTTTTACAAGAACTAGAAGATTTTGAAGAAATATGACAGCTTGAACAAAAATGTTGCTTTGTGTCAGATATGACACAAGAAGAAGCTGCAATCCCAAAGCTGAAATAACACTCCATGGGACTAAATCTCCCATTGTCCTGTCCCTGGTAAAACACACAGCCTGCTCTCTGCTCTGGGGCCTGTATCCATCAACCTGTCTCAGGGAATTTTAAAAGGCCTTGCTGTCATTTCCTATCGGAAAATAAATACACTTCAAGACCTCAGAATCTTTTGCTAAACAGAATGGCTGTTTTCCCAGTCCAAGAGCAATACTCCTCTCTCTGCTAAATTCTGTCCTGCTTTGGAACCCCACGGCTTGTCCTCTGGATGTTGATTTTAAACCAGCTTTCATGGGCAGCTGCAGTAAATAAAGCCCTCAGCTGGTTTTCCATTGCACAGGAGGTGGGAGGGCCAGGTCAGGTCCTGCACTTGGAGCTGCATGTGAACCCCTCAGATCTCAGCTGAGCTGCACACGGCCACACCAGGGCCTGAAACCTCCGCATGCCTGGGCTGGATTCTTGCCCTGAATTCATGGCACACGTTAGCCAGGGCAGCTGGTGAGAGTGTGATGAGGTGAAGAGGCACTGGGACAGCAGCAAGCCATCTCCAATGCTGCCCTAAACCAAAAGTCAGTGGTAAATACTGCAGTAAAGTCAAAGGAAGAGAAGGGAGTCTGTAATATCAACAGAAAGCTGGAGTTTAATAAGATAAACCTGTCAGAGCCTAACCATTATATGGCCATGCTGGTTATCATGCCGAAGTGTATTTTAATGTGAACATCTGTATCGTTTGCACGTCTTTAATGTAAAACTATAGTTCAGCTAGGGGTTTATGGCAGAATTGTTACTTTCTGATTGTTTTATTTAGTTTATTTGCAGGCTGCAAACAGAAAAATCTTTCAAGGAAGAAAAGTTACGAGATTTTTCATAATCTCCACGCCTTTAAAAATTTATTTTATAAATGAATAAAAGCCAAAAATGCAATATACCTAAGTAAAAGTAGAAGGTTAATGCTGGGTGTAAGGAAGTAATTTTGCTCCACATTGCACAAAGACTCCCATGGAATTTGGAACATCCCAGACATGAAGTTACTGACCTCATCCTTTTCTGCAAAAACCTGTTTTGTGGGGCAGTACCCAACAGGAAGGTCCAGTTGTGAGAATTCCTGAGCTAACAATCTAACAAGAACCTGAGCTGAGGGGCTGAAGCATTTAGTACGAAGAAATATCCATGATCAAGCTGAGGTAATAATTTTTAAGTGATCTAAACTAGGTATTGCCCATATTTGATACATGGTGAAGTGACACATGACAGAAATAGAAACATATTAACTCCCAAAATCTAATCAAAATTATATATTGCTTTTGGTGAGAAGTGGATTTAAGGGCTCACAATGACCAGGAAAATGGAACAACTGAAATACATTGCTTTTTTCCTTTCCTATAAACTTACATGGAGCAAATTGAAAAACAGAACAGCCACAGCACATCAGGATCCAATGGTCTGAATCATGCTCTGAAATAATTCTGGAAAATGCCCCAGTCCAGATCAGTTAGCCTAAAAGGAGAAAAATCTCTAGTGACTTCAAGTAGTTCTCTAACAAGTTATTTGAATTAGCTGAGATACCATTTATAAAGTGTCTGTCTTCATGCTATAAAAGCATCACCATTTCAAAATTCAGACAAGAATTGGAGATGTGAACTCTGCAACTTTCTTTCCAATCTGCTTTGCTTGTGGTCTTGGGGAATAACCCACATAAAATATGAATATAATTAGATATTTAGAAATAGCAAAGAGAGTTCATTTGTAACAGAAATCTACAAAGAACAAGAAAGGATTTTATAATCTAGTTTTGGATTTTAAATTGGATTCTTCATTGTCTGAAGTCTGTTAGTCATTATTCCCTGGGTGCAGTGCTTGAATTGACGTCTGCAAGGGTTTGTGTATGTATATGCCTCTAAGAAAACATTCTGAATAGTGAGATTCCCCAGGGAGTGCTGACACAAATAAAGGACACAACATATTTTATCTATTAGAAACACTTGAGGCTTTTAAGTACTGCCAAAACCCACAATTAAATCAATATTAGACCCATAAGAAGAGGTGATTCAGAAAAAGTTCTTCCCAGTAATGCACAGGTGGGTATTTGCATTGTGGGAACAAGCCAAATGGAAATGCTTTTAACTCTGAACATGCAGAATATTTCCTGGGACTGACAATAATCCAAAGCTATGTTATTCCAAAATTACAGCCCAGTTCTAGAAACTCTTAGGTGAAAGTAACTCTTTCCCAAAATAAAGATTTATAAGAGAGAAAAATGCAGTGAAATCATGTTCTGATCATTTGTGTTCTAGGTGTTATTCAGAAGACAGATGTACAAGCATCTTAGCTCCAGAGAAATCAGGAATCTACAAAAAGTATCTTGAGAAATCCACCATTTTTTTTAACAGAAGGGTTTCTTTTCTAAACACCTTTTCCCCTTTTTGTCTAATTTCCACATTTCACCTTTCAGCTTTTCACTTTGACTTGAGTTTTGATCACTTCTGCAACAATTTTCTTCTTCATTCTGGCCATGAAGGTGTCCAGAAGACTGGGTTTAGTATTGTAGGAAAAGCACCTGCATGCTCTCTGTCCCCACGGTAAGACACCCTTGGGACAGCATTTGGCATTCTATGGAAAAATTATGCAATCTCAGTGATTTCTGAGAAAGGGAAAAGGAAGAAATTATCTGGTCATTATTATCTGAAATACAGCACCTACTGCATTAGTCAGCACGGTCCCAACTCCCCTTCCCAGCCTGAGCTGTTGCAAATGTTAGTCTGCAGCTCTCTGCAGCCAGGCTTGTCAGTGCTAAAAGGCAACTGTGCTCATTCTTTTGTTCAAAGAACAACAGATGTCACCAATAATCTCATATCTCTGCATCAGCTCCTGAAAGAAGGTGCATTTATTTTTTCCTGCACTTGCAACAATACATGCAAGCATGCACGGACTGGAAAAGAGCATTTTGCAAATTTTACCGATTTAGATAAAACCTGCTCCTCGCAGAGAACCGAAGGAAATAGCTTGTGCATAAAGACACTATGGAAGGAGCTGCTGAACAAATTCCTGTCTCTAACCAGGACAAGGCACAGATCAGCCTTGGCGTTGTTCTGAGAACAATTTGCATCATTACTCTCCCTGAGATCGCGTGTGTCCCCTGGTGCAGACGTCTGCACGCGCCCCTTATCTGCAACTTGTTCCTCCAGTCATCTGACACACAAATTTCCAACATGCTGAAGACTTCTGCAGTGCCAACGAGCCTCGCTTCTGATCCACGTTTTCCCATCTGCCTAGCTGCAATTTTGGCTTATCCATTTTCTCCCACTCATGGAAAAAATTGTTTGCATGTTTTGCTGTGGAAGTGCAGAGCCCCAGGTATGACCTGCTGGTGTAAAAGCACAGCCAGCAGAGACCACACCAGGCAAGGGACAGCAGCTGGTGGAGGGACAAGTCTCACTGTAGACCTTGATCCTTCCCCTTCCATGGAACAGAAGAGACACACAAAAATTAAACAAGTTTTGTTTTGACCTCCACAGTGGTATTTAATGTGCCTGCTCATTGAAACTGTTTGTGTTTGTTCCTCAAACTGTTTTTAATCAGTATTTAGTTTGGAAATGTTTGCACAGAAGACATCTGTAAGAACAAGAAGGGCCAGTCCAGGGGTCTGTGCATGTCACAGCACTTGTCTATGGATTGGTCTATCAAATAAAGTTGTGAAATGGTAGTTTATGTTCCATTAAAAAGAGGTGGGGATAATCAAAAGCAAAGCAACAGAAGAACAAACAGTGGAGACAGATGCTTTCCAGATTTCCTTGACAAATTAATGAAATATTTAAAGCCCTATAGTCTCCTTCACATCACTGGTTTTTTGCAAATATTTCACAAAGGCCAAGTTTCCCAGCATCCTGAGAAAATCAGGGTCTGTAAATATGAAAGCACTATTAGAGAAGGTGAAATATCTACAGCCAGCTCACAGACAGCCCCAAGGAGACTCAGAGAAGTCAAAAATACCTACCAGAAACCCCATCTTTACTACATTTACTTTTCATCTTGTCCCAGCATTCCTTATGCACCAAACTCCAAAATTAAATGGATATTATGGGCACACAAATATTTTACCAACTTAAAAATAAATTTGAAAGCAATCCTTTCATTTCTGTATCCTTCAAATGTAAAACAGCTTCTTGTTTCCGTGCATCTGAATTATTAATAAGATTAGGGGTTAGATTCCATGGGTTTCATTAATTAAATCAACTTTAAATATACATATACAAATAATACCATTCTTGTCATCAGTTTGGCATCCTCAAAGGAGAGACAGACAAGATTGCCTTGGAAAATTTACCTTCTCCCTTGCTTTAATTTAAAGTATTTCTTTGTATGGCAAATGGAGATTACAGTGGAAGAGAGGTTTAGAGGCTGCAGGTAGAAGTCCAAATTTCCAGATTTAGCTGAACAAGTTTATTTTAACATTCCTCTTCCTGTTCTGTATTTTCAGCTGGGTATGCTGGAAAATCTGGTGCTCAGATTCCACTGGCATCCAGATCCCACTTTGACTCAGTTGTGATCTTTACCATGCCTTCCTGTCTTGCTGCAAATGTTTCTGAATGGTAATAAAAATGTAGACAGATTGAAGGACTAAAGAACTGTGCAAAGGATATATGCACAGAAGAGAGAAAAGTTCAGAAGGAAAGAGATGTCACCATATTCTAAAATACCTCAGAATAAATAATTATGTAAAGGAATTTTGCCATCAGCCTCTACAACATTTTCCCATTGATTCCAATGGAGATGCAAAAGTGTGCCATGAAAACACAGCTTTGGGAATCATTCCCAGCCTTGGAACACAATACACAGCACAAAGCAGTTTCAAATTAGGGCTCCAAATTAGGAAAATCTTAATAGAAAAGATAGAGAGAAAGACAGCAAAATTCCCCAAGGGACAAGGAATCATCACTGCACAAACCAGAGAAGGGACACACACAGAAATGATGTCAATAATCCACTAATACAGGGTTCCAGACCAACCTAGTCCAGATCTACCAGCTGCCTTTCACACTTGGATATTAAATGCTAATCTATAGGTACATACATGAACCATAGCAAACAACCCATCCGAAAGAGTTCTGGGGGTTTTGTGTTAAAATGACATCTGAAACCCAAATGGAATCATATGGGTGTGCAGGGCCAAGTAGCAGTAAAGGCAAGCTGGGTGCCTCAAAAGCATCAGTGGTGTGGGACATGTGAAGAGTTGATGAAAGGCAGGACGAACAATTAAGGCTGATTGATAACATGTGACAACCATAAATGGCTCTGCACTGGGGCTAATCTAAAGCAGCATGAAAAGAGATGACACAGAAGACAGACAGGAATGTGAGCAGTGCATGGAAAGCCATGGATCACATGGAGCCCAGCCTGTGCTGGGATGAGGACTCACTTGAAATGCAGGGAAATAGGATACATAAACTAGAAATGCACTTGTGTTTTGTTTGGGGGGTCTTGTTTATTTGTTTATTTGTTTTGCATTTGAGAGCAAATTGGGCTGCAAAAAGAGATTATGTGGCTGTGGTTTGGACCTCATTCCAAATACAAATCAGCCACAAAATGGGTACAAACAAAACCTGCACATTTATGAATCAAATTCTAGGATGCTTCCTTGCCAACAGCAGGAGGAGCTGTTATTTAATTGACCTTCTCCTTCTCAGCATCGCCTTCTCTTCCTCAGCATCTTGGGGCACCTTTTCTCTCCAACACTGCCAAAAAGCAGGGAACCCTGTATCACCAGATGGGAATCCTAGAATCACTCTAGGGAACCTTCCAGTGCTATTTTTCATTTGCAGGGCTCACTACCTCACAGTCCTACAAGATTTGCCAGGTCAAGTTCACTCAGCATTCTGTCACATGAAAATCTAAACCACCTCATCTATGTATCACACAGGTAATGCTTTAGGAATGTGCTGCCACAAGGGCACTGTGAGTATCAAGGTACTGCACATATCATTTTCCATAAGTACTAACTTTGGAGTGTGAAACAGCCTCTAAATATCCCTGTATTGCAGGAGCACATCCAGGTAGATGAGATGTTTAATAGCAAGGAGATTTCTGCACAAAGCCAATGTATTTTCCCTGCATGTCATCCATGCCTGGCACTGCCAGGAGTGTCACTGGAAATTCTAGACAAAGACCAGACTCTGGTCTACTGTTTATAGGCACCAGAAAAGAAGGATTAATCTTCTGATTGTGACTGGCAGAGAAATTTTGCTTCATTCTTTGTTAGGCTTCTTTTCCACTTGGAAATGATCTGGAAAAGTGCAGTGGATATAGCCAAGGGAGTGCCTGTGTTTACATTTGTAGCTGTTCTTGGGCACATACAGCAATAAATTACTCTAATTTAAAGAGCAGCCTTCTGACAACTTCAGAATTATGATTTAGCTCTACAAAGGAAACATATGAACATGATGCTTCCCATGGTAAATCAGCCAAAACTTCATCTCTTTTTGCATGAGGATCCTGCCTGACATAGCCATGCACAGATCCTTATATGGCTTGAGAATGAAGAGGAATTTCAGTCTCTATTTTTAGCTGTGCCACAGTTATACCTTTTTGCCTTTTATTTTAATTTTGAAGTCAGGCCACCAGAGCTCAGCTCCTTGCAGTGACGACCTTTCCTCCAGGATCTCAAACACCATCTGACTAAACCTTCCAGGGAAGCATTTTTCTGGGAGAGAAGAGAAATTTTAGACAAGGTCTACAAAAGAGTAAAGGAAGGTCATAGAGAACCAGTGCTCATGGACACTTTAGGTTTGTTTGGAGCCAGAGAGCATTTGTTTAAAACCCAGCATTAGTATAGGCTGAAACCCAGGATTTATGTGTTCCCAAAAGACACACAGCTAACACAAATAATTTTATAACTCTTCCTCATAATATTATGAATTTACACTCAATACGCAGATGAAGACAAAATTATCCAAGGAAAGGTGAAGAAGCAGCAGAACATGCAGAGGTAAGAGGCTTTTCTGTACTGTCCTGTTTCCTTTTTTCAACCCTCTTTAGTAATTTTAAAAATAACCCCAAACAGGCCACAAGCTATTGCAGCACCTTGTTACACCACCTTAGAAACCAACCTTAGAAATACATTTCCAGAACAAAATCCAGAACAAAACGCAAATTACCTTGCAAGCAATTTTGCATTTTGGCATTAAGAGAAGGAAAAGATCTGTTAGATATTAAACTTCCAGGCATGGAGTCAATCAAGAGGAAACATTCAGAAACCCTGTATTCCACCTCACCATAGATGCTTAATTCTTACTGGTGAATAGTCTCCCTTGGATGCTTTCTCACAGCTTTCTCACTACAATGAAAAACAGACGCTCATGAATTTACAGTGAGACCCAAGATGTCTCTATACTAATCAGTGAGAAATACTTCCAAACACACATTTGGTATAAGTTTAATAATACAAATATTGTTAGATTAAAAAAAAAGCCTCCTATAAAAATAGTGAATTACATTTGTGAGTCTCAGTTTATATCTGCCTATGCAGTCTGGGGTGACTCTAGGGTCCCTTCTTTTCACAAAAGCTCAGCTTCAATTTTCTGAAAATCAGGCCTGGATGTGCTGTGGGAAAATGAGCATTCACAAATGGAGGCATCCCAAAGCAACAGGAACTTCTGAACATGCTGGGCACTGCACAGTCCAGACACTGACAGACCTGATCCAACTGATTGCTAGAGCATGGCTCCCAAAAGTAAAAGGAAGAACTAACACTGCTCTTCAGCCCAGGATCTTCTGGACTGCACAGATATGTGCACAGCACACGCTGGGGTGCAAGCACTGAGAGTTCACAAGCAGAAGTTTTGTGTGCAAATTAGTCTCTGGCCAAGGCATTTTGTTCCTCTTTCCACACTCTGTGCTCATAGGCATAGGATGTCTCAGTGGAAGTGATGGAGAATCCCATCTGGGCATGTCGTTCTGATATGAAGATCTCTGACAGAAGACAGTGCTTTGGAGTCACCCTCTCCTAGTCCTCCTCTGGGATAACTTTGGGTGTGTCTGAGCAGTCAGGATACAAACAGCCCTCCATCAATACCCTCTAAACCAGTGGTGCTTTAGTGCACAATTCTACCAGGCCCGTCTCTAAATGTGTAACTACAATCAGCTCTTAGATGTTATTCAATTATTATTCAATACTTCAGTATCTCAGGATGACTGGACAGCCTGTGTCTGGATCCAGCCCTTAGGAAGACACCACTTCCAATTCTGAGCTCCATTTTCCAACCAAGACCTTTCTATGTCCCAGTCTTGGCCTTGTTTTCTTCATTTCTTGCCTGGACCCAGTGTCACAGGCCACCACTGAAACACAGCCACCACTTGAAATCTGGTGTTCCATCAGACTGAGTGGAAGTTATCCAGCAAATAACAGCAGCCTCTGTTAACCACAGCAAAAGTGTGGCTTTCTACACTATTCTTCCTTATTCCTGTTCCTCCTAATGTGGGATTGATGGCTTATTCAGCCTTTTATGTAATCCAACATTCAGTTTCTATGTAGCCTCAGTTTTGTCTGCATTCAGCACAGCTCATTTTTCATCATTTCCTCACTGGAGATTAGGATGCTGAAGAATACATGTCAATCAAATGACCTACTTTTTTTAAGATAGAAACTCCTAAGGGTGAAGTGCAAAACTCCAGTTTAATTAGCAGGCTTGCATAGCTCTGTGATGAGGCTTCAAGGGGATGAGGGGAAAGGGAGCCCTTGTTTCTTGCCTCTGTCTAGACAGTGGCATTGAATCTTTTCCAAAAGCCTGATCCTCAGGAGCCTCTTCACTGACACTTAGTTGAATGAGCAGTTTGCCATGGCCCTGTCAGCGTTTCCCCTGAGATATAAGAATTATGAAAAAAGGTGTTTGCTCAACATGCTGCACAAGGCATATGGCTGAGATGCAGTTAAAGCTACAACAGAGAAAGCTGCTCCACAGATCAGAACTCCTTTTTTTACAGTTCTACCTGCACATTTACTCCACCTAGACAGACACACAGAGCCCCAAAATATGAAAGTAAACACCAGGTATTCCAGGTAACTTTAACAAGATGGTCTTTCACCTTTAAATATCCATAAGGCCATTGGGAAATGCCAATTTCTGTCACATGCTTGTCTGAAAGGCTCAGGCATGGCCAGTGCTTGTGTGAGATGCAGACAGCCATGGGACATCCAAACACAGTCCCAGTGTGGAGCTAGGCTGGAGATGCACTGCTGTTCTCTGCCATAATTAGCACAGCTGCAGCTCTTGTCACCCACATAGGTGTATTATCAGCTAATATGAAGCCAAAAAAACCTTACTGAATAATAGAAGCAGCCAAGGATAGAAGACCCAAAGCTGTTCTTGCTGATAGCAGTGAGTTTAGAACCCCAGATTCAAACTCCTCAGGTCTGTGTCAGGCTTTAATTTGTATAACACAGTCTCTCTTTGATTTGATATTCTCCTGATCTTTAAAGTCTTCGTTCTTATAACTCATGCAGGCAAAATCTTACCAATACTATAATCATACTAATGATTAATAGTATCAATCTAATAGTCAATCAATGAAGCTTCATTTGCACACAAAGAATGAGCTGGAGTTTGAAATACTCTAGAGCAGTAGTGTCAGTGAATGGGTTCATTTCATTCAATCACATCAATTTATATGTTTATTAGTTCCTGTTACCTCCTGTCTGTTGCTGGGTAGTGGAGAGGGTCAAACAGAGATGCTGAGCTGGGATTTAAGATTTCTTCATATTGCATTGATATGAACTTCCCTCACATCAGCTGAGGCTTTTAGCAGACTTCAGAGCCATACTCAAAATATGCCCCAAAGACAATACATTAGGTAAAGAAAAATTGTAATGTTATTGTTATCTTTGTATTACAGTGATATCCTGGGATCTGGGCCTCACTTTAGGCACAAAGCCCTAAAATACTTGGGGAGATTTACTACATGAAATATAATCAGGATGCTACATGAAAGAAAATTGTCAGAGTTTTTCATTGATACAAGCATGCAACATTTAAATTGTGTAATTCAGTGGTTATTGTGTCTCTCAGGGCGGGCACCAGGTCTGACACTCTAGTGACAAAATTAGCCTTTTGTAAGTCCTTATAGGCCTGACCTTTGAAAGAAAACATTTATAAGCCAAATCAGTTATTGCAGCGGCATTAGAAAACAGTTTTCCATCTTACTAATTACAAAAAGTATTGTATCCATACCAGAGCAAACAAAAACCTCATCTGAACAGGCTGAGAATACTTATGTGTGTGCCTGTTCAGTTCCAGTGCTCCCAGCAGATGTAAAGCAGCTGTGCTTTTCTGCTTGTGTGCCAGGAACGTGACTGGAATGGTTTAACCAGAGAAACCCTGCTTCCCTCCTCCATATTTTCTCTTCCTCTTGGCACCGCCTTCTCATTCTTCTGCTCAATTGTTCCTTTAATCCATGAAAGCAGTGCAATGATGAGGCTCTTTCATGTAGATCTCATTCACATTGGCAATGCCCTTCATCTCCTCACTCCCTTCCTGAGGCACATCAGAGTTTGTGGCTTTTGCTCTCTCACTATTGATCTTCAGTGGCGCAGGCTGTTGGGCAGGGGTTTGTGGCCTGTGGTGTGGTACACACAGAAAAGGCAGTCTGAGAACTTTTCCAGGCTCACTGAGACAGAGGGATCCAAAGGGATGTACCCAGACTGCTGCCTTTCTGTAACCACAGCTGCAGGAAATCTGCCTGGGGGTATTTATTGAGTAGAGCCTGAAGCTGCAAAGACTTTAACACAACCATGAATCTGTGACTGTGGTCCCTTATCACCCTGATCCATACCTGGCCTGTTCCTTGTAGAATAATTCACAGAATCATGGAATGGTTTGAGTTGCAAAGGACCTTAAATCTCATCTCATCCCAGCCCCTGCCATAGGCAGGGACACCTTCCCCTGTCCCAGGTTCCTCCAAGCCCTGTCCAACCTGGCCTTGGACACTTCCAGGGATGGCCCAGCCACAGTTGCTCTGGGCAATCTGCACCAAGGTCTCACCACCCTCTGAGTAAAGAATTTCATCCTAATATCTAATCTAAATCTCCCCTATTTTAGCTTAAAACTGTCCTCTCCTGTCCTACCATCATCTGCCCATGTAAATTCAAGCTGAACTGCCCAGAGAGCAGTGTACTCAAGGTCCTCTCACAGTCTGGTACTGTGTTCCACATGAATTTCTCTCCACAATTCTGCTCTCTGGAACAGCCTTCCTCTCCAGGTTATCAGGGCAGGGAAAGGGAGAAGCAAGCAGAGGAGCTTGTTCTAACCCTCTAAAAGATCCTGACCTGCATTACTTTTTAATGGAAAGACACATGGAGCTCAGATTTCCATTTTGGTCATTTAGGCATATCTGTGCTCTCTCTGGTTTTTCTGCCCTGAGAATCCATTTCCTATCATCTGTCTCTGATGTCTTGTGCTCCCACTGTCTGCCTAAAACACAGCAAACAGGTCAGGTTCATTCAACAGATCAAAGCCTCCTTCACAAAGCCATTTTATGCACAGTCTGGGTGCACTGCTAAGACAGCTTGAGGGAGCAGTTCCTGTGGTGTGGGGTAGGCAGCACCAGTGCTGATATCCACTGGTCCTACTATCCTCTGCCTTCCTCTTTCCTGTTCTCATTACTGTCATAGCTTGCTTTGATTTTAGCAAATGTAAAATAATTAATTCTTTGAACCAGCACAATCAGCAGGGCTTTTGTACAACACTTTGATGCTCAGCCAGGCCGTCAGTTCAGTGTCAGTTCTCTCCCCTCCCAGATAAAACTACAAGGGATGCACTGGGTCCCATGGAACAGCAGATGAGGATTTTATGACTGACCCCACTGAAAACAGATATTTCAAACAATGTTCTTGATTCTGTCAGGGTATTTGCACATTTGCCATAATTATCCTGTCATTCTTCTCTTCACCAGCTACCAGTTTGATTCTACGTGTTTGTTCTTTAGACCACCGTGGGTATTGTACCTTGTGTACTCTTTTCAAAGCACAAGACACTCTAATGTACTATTTGCATATGCAAATGTTATGTTTCCATGTGCAAATGACAACAAATCCAAGAACTATGAGCATAAATGATAGTGCAAGTAAAGAGATTCTCCTGTTAATCAGAGGCTAGATTTGCTTCTTCATTGAAAACAAAGCTCTGTGATGTTTGCCAGAAATTTGCCATTTAATCTCCAGCACCACAGTTGAAGACTTTTAGCAGCTTGAAGAAGAAAGTAACATGAGAATCAGAGGCAAATATAAATACAATTTGAAATGGGGGGAAGAAAAAAAAAGAGGGTGAAATGAAAAAAAGACCAAACATAATAATTTCTCTGTGCTTTGAAGTTTTCCCTGTGTTATGCTACAAGCAGTTGTAAAAAATTCACTATTTTCTTCCTTTTCTTGGTAGGGACATTAGTAAAGGAAACTCTGAGAAATAAAAAATATTTTGAAGACAAAGTCAAGATCTCAGCTATAAATCCATGAGATCCTTTTGTGAAAGATTAAGTCAACCACAAAGGAGCTTGACAAGCTCTGAATTTCAGAATTGTTGAAATCAAGCCCACACTGAGGAAACAACTGTGAATATAGCTATTATATCTGTAGTGAACTGTCAAGCCACTGTTTCAGTAAATCTGAAATCAAGAGAAATCTTGATTCCGTTATGAGTCAAATTCAGCTTTGTTACTGTTTTGTTATTATGTGGGAATTGCTGACAGAAGAGGCCAAACCTTAGGTAAGTGTAAACAAAGTCAGTTCTACTGTTGTTCACCAGAAGAACAGCACTTAAGGATCTTGACCACTGTATTTAGAATAAACCTCTCTGCACAGGAACCTCCAAATACAATTTATTATTCTTAATTAATACTCATGTAATCATAATGAATGGTCTGATGTTATCTCATTTTTCTAGCTTTAGGTACTTTTTCCTTATAGGCCAAAGTAACAATAATCCTGATATTTGGATGCTGTGAAACACCTTACAAAAGGAGAGAGGTATTAAAAACAAATCTGTGTAGACTATGAAGTTCTTTTCCCAGGGTATTTATGGTGTAGAACCATCTATCTGCAACAAAAATATGCAAGTGTTTTGAATATTGACAATTTAATTTTAAACTCTGCACCTGCAAAAGTCAAACCTGATTAGGCTCCTCATAGTATAAACCAGCACTGGCTTTCCTTAAAAATGAACTTTTGTGCCTGAGTTTGTTTCTATCTGCTTAGAAGTGGCTCCATGGAAACACATAGAACCTCTAAGCTTTAAAGGAAAGTAGGGGGAGTTTAAAAAGTAAAGCTGTTTGAGACTATTGATTTTACAAGTAAGTACTGTGAAAAAGAAGGTGGAAAATGTACTGGGAAAAATGTGGAATTCAAATGAATGCTATAAATAATTTTTACAGCATACACATCTGTACAAAGGCAGAAGGAACTGAGAGAAGTAGATCTTTCAAATTCACTCTAGTTATGGTGTTAGTAAGTACAGTCTTCATTCAAGTGCAGTCTAAAGGCTTGGATTTCTCTATCCTTATTTCCAAATTATTATAGATTTTCTAGATTACACAGAAGACCAGTGCAACCAAGTCCTTGCAAATTTAAATGAAACCTAAACCTTTGTAAGTGCATTCTTCTCAGCTCTGTATTTCATGTAGTTCAGAAACCCCAAAGAAATATCATTCAAGATCCTTGCAGCAAAGGTATACATAGCCAAAAACTTCTTTACAACCAGATGAAAAGGGTGACACAAGCTCTGCTGAGTGATGACCACACATACAAGAAAAGCAACTGGAAAAAAAACCATCCTAAAGAAGAAATAAACTGTAACAGACTAATCCATAACATTAAACGCCACCCCACGGCTCCTGTCCCTGGATCAGATTCCTCCTTTTTTGCATATTCGTTGTGTTGCCATCACTTTTCATCTTCTTCCCTCTTTCACTGCGGCACAAAAGCAGAGCCCAACCACCCCTGCACACAAACAGAGCCTGTCTGACACAGCCACATGGGTGCAGTTGTTTACAAATGGGATGGCAAGCTCCAGACTTCCCAGTGCAGTTTCTCATCAGCAAATCTGCCTTTTGCTCCAGGATTTTATTTTTCCACACTCATTTGTTGTCATGTTGATGACAACAGTTTCAGAAGTACAGTATGTTTATCAGAAAGATGCATATTCAATTAATATTGCTTTAGGCAATCTTCACTAAAAAATCAAGGCTTACAAATCTCTCCAACAATTCTCACAGATCAGCCCCCTCCAGCAGGATGTTTCAGCAGGATTCCCAAGATAATGCTACCCTACCCTGGAAGACCCTGCCTTGCTCATTTGGAACTTGACTAGAACTTTATTTACAGTCAATCTAAACTAGATACACCAGGAATGGAAACCTAAAATGCTGATCCTTTGATCTGTCATCACAGTTTCCCAGACATTCATTATCAAGCAGTTTGGTACCAATAACTGTTTGAGCCACCTTAAAATAGTCTGTCACTGCAAAAGCAGACATATATTTACAATTGATACATACACACAAGAGCACACACACAGCTCCTGCAACAGAAATACAAACCCAAAGCATTTACAAGTTCAGCTTCTCTCCATTATGTCTCTCTACATTTTCAATTAGAAGAAGAGATGAGGATTTGGGTTTTTTTTTTTTTCATTAAAATCTTCAATTCTCTGCATTTTTAATCTTAGTCCTAAAGAGCAACCTGGTGGGTCATGCCAGGAAAGCAAACACAAGCAGATGTGTACTCATCTCTTCCCAGATCTTCACTAGTATCTTCTTTTTCTTGTCATTATGTAGCAGAATGGCTTTGCTGGAACCAAATGCCATTGGATTAATTGAGAACACAAATTTCTTTATGGGGAGCCCTTTTTTTGGCAGCATCCTATCTGAGGCTGATAATGTATCCAACTCACTATGTATCCAACAATTACCCTTTCATGGGGTTGAACATTTCCAAATATTTATGTTGCAGTGCAGAAGAATTCAAACGCATCAAAATTATTTTCATTGGCAAAAAAGTGTAAATTTCTACCTAAATAATTTGAAGAAGAACCTCACCACTGACTTACAGTCATCATTAAATACACACAGGGGGAAATTAAATTTTATTTCTTGTTTTATGAGTTTCTTTTCAAGGTATTACACTGGAATTCTGCCATTTGTTCAATTCAGAACTGATTCATCTTCTCTCTTTTGCTTCTGATTTTAAGAGGACATGCCAGCACTCACAGCTCAGACTGGATCAGTCCAAAACTACACCTGCCATTACCACAACAGGAACATCTCAAAACCAAGTGTCCCTTCACCTGTCATGCATTTTTTTGCATGCATGCAAAGTCATGCATTGCATTGTAACCATATTTCTTAACCTTTAAAATTGAGAATATGTAAAAGTTACTATAAAGACTGATCTTGTACTATAGGTTAAATGTCAGTTTTGAACTAATGATCTACTGGGTTTGCCAAGGACGTGATTAAAATCCAGGACCCCGAGGTGTCAGGTAGGGAACCAATCCCTCAAGGCAAACAGCAGAACTGGTTTCATCAGTACAGACATAGCCTGATAAGCATTCTTAATTTAATGGAGCTCCTGCAAATAAACAAGCTTAATGAAGATTACTCGCTTCCTGGAATTCATTGTGCTGCTCCAATTTAATGCTATCACTTCCATAAGAGGCTGTGACAAAGTCTCTGGAAAAAAATAAAATATGCAAATTCAGACACTTCAAAGGCTTTTATTTTAATTGTGCAGAAGGCAGAACAGAACAAGAGCAACTCCACTAAAAATGGAAAAAGCCTAAGAGAGGAAACTGCTACATTCCCATCATTGCTTTCAGACCTTTAAGAATCACTCTCAAGCACACAAGTCCTCTGAACTACCAGTTCCCCTGAACCAGTGCAGCTCTCAGGATGGGTTTGCTGAACTGCAAGAAATGTCCCCAAAAAGAAATTAAGACCTCACAGTACTCTCTCCATTTTGGTTGTATTGCAACCACTGAGTTCTGCCTCAGTTTGCTGAAGTTTCTAAATACTATGATTCAATTTTGGATCACGTTCAACAGAATCTGTGACCAGTTTTTAGCCATTTTCAAACAAACCTGGTCTGAACTGCGGTTTGGCACTCCAGCCAGGGAAGTTTAGTGGTTTTGATAGAATCTTGCCCAGAAGTCGGGGGTTCTTTTGAATCAGAAATGAACTCAACATGAAAAATTCAGATCTGGGCCAGGATTTGTGGGTATTTGGGTCCACAGCTGTGGTTCTGGCCCAGTTCTAAACAGAGTCAAAACCACAACTCAAATCAAAACTGAAAAAAGTACATGTAAAGACAGCCAAGTACAACAACCAAATTTTACACAATTCCCTTAGTTTAACAGTTTTGCTGTGGATGTTTTAGGCCATTTTGCATGTACTCATTTCTCCCAGTCTGCCACAGGACTGTGCAATGACTTTGTATCAAATGAAAATTCCTTTAAGGAGTGCAAAATAAGTTTTTAGACCTTCACTTTATTTTTCCTGCACTACACTTGAATTGGGTGGGGATAGAACGCTATTGAATTTGCTTTATTTAGCAAGCCATTTTACCTCTGCAAACAAGTTTAGTTTCAGGACTAATAATAAGCTCCTTAATAATGTTGAAATAGCCAGGTGAAGAACTGTAATGTTAGATCTAGGAGGGTCAATAAAAGCTAGTACAACAGCATTAAAGCCAAATAAATTATTCCTTACTGTCTAGCCTCAGTTTCCTACATCATTTTGAACAAGTTATCTTGTCCAAAACTGACATTGAAAATACCAGTTTGCTGTGTAATCCACTCCAGTTTCAGCTGGAGGGAATAACTTCTTCTGATTCTTTTGAAGCTACCCCTCTTTGTCCTGAAATATCTGGGCCCTGCACCCAACATAATAATGCCTGTAAAAGCAGGTACTGAAGGCACATGGGTTGTTTGGGAAAATGTAGATTGGAATAGAGCAGTAATCACTGTTATGAACAATGAATTGGTCTCTTAATGGAGTGCCATCATTAAAGAGATATAAAACTAAATCAGACAGATTTCTTCCTGACACAGGCCAGTTTCTAGGACAGCAGAGTTCTCACCTCATCTTCAGATTCATTCCTTGATTTTTAAAGAGCACTTAAAAATTTAAGGGGGGGTGTGGGGAGGGTGTGTTTTCCTAAAAGTAAGACTTTTCTGACAGCCAATTTTTAAGCAGAATTTTTCTAATATCCTTTCAGCACCAGGGCACGAGAAACTTCTGAGACACCTGAAGAGAGTCCAGGGGTGACACTTTCCCTGCCTACAACATCTCAGAAATGCAGCTGTTCTGCAGTGAATTTCTCAATGTACACTTTGTTTTTACTTAAGGCTGTAGTTTGCACTGAGTAACATCATGTCTAGGGAAAGGAAACTGATCTCCTTACAGTATTCAAAAATATTTTTTTTTAGGTTCTTAACTCCCTCAGTGGTTAATACTTATAAAACAGCTCAGGAAAAAAAATCATCACAGAAAATGAGAGATTCTTTGCTGAAGGGCCTCAGACCCTGGGCTTTCTTGGTTTACAGTGCATGCTTGTATAAATATTTATCTAAAATAAATGAAGTGCTGCTATTACTGAGCACCAAAAAAAAAAAATAATTCTGAAACACATTTTCCCCAAACATTATTTTGTAAGATGATGATACTGTTGTGTTTGGTGTGTAAATTCAGCCATTGGATGTAAGATAATGAAAAGCAGCTCAAACTCCTTGGCTTTTAATTTATAGGTGCATTCATGAGGAAGAGGCCCCAGCTCTCCAAGCTATCCTGCACAGCTTGTCAGGCTGAATTAGAAACAAGATGAAAGGTAATATCAGGATTCCTTAATTTTGTATAGTTAGTTCCTATATGAGTTTTTAAAACTCATGTGAAGAGAATCATTACAGAGTGGAAGAAATTTCAAGAAAAAAAATTAAGAGCAGGTATGAAAAGGATTCAGGAGAATCTATAATGAAAGCCACATGCAGAACTAGAGCACAGTGCTCTTGTGCTTCCTTTCAATAATACTTCATAACCCTAAGGATATTATCCCAGTCAGGGGTCTGCTGAGCAGGACAAAAGAACATCCATATCCCAAACCTCTTTAAAGTTTGCATTTGGCAGGATAAGACAAGGGAGTGATCTTCAACACTATTTTGTGTTCAGGGTGTGGGCTTATAAAGGCATATGGAACTAAGAGCCAAGACTTGTGCTTTCTTGAAGGGAGAATTAAGATCTGAAAAGAAGGACCCTGGGAAAAAAAATTAAAATCCAACAGCCTATATCATAACATGAATAACTAGGAGCACCTTTTAACCAACACAAAGTTCTAGGAAGCTTGGTTGTATTTATGGTTTGTGGGTTTTTCTGAGCAATACACCTGCAAGCCGTGTAAGATCCAGCTAACTCCCATCAGCTATCACTGTCCCTGCCCCTTTTTTCTTAGCTTCATGTGAAATACTTGGATAAATTCTGTGGCACTATCTGTACATCTATTGACATCAGCAAAACAAAGGGATACTCTCACCAGAGAGGATGGAAACAACATATAGGAAGAGATATGGGGGAGAGAAAACTTTCTGGATATGAGTTTCTGAGAGCAGATAGGAGTTTCTGAGTGCAAAACAGGCACAAAGACTGTGATTCTGCTGAAAGATGTTTGGTGAGCCAAAAGAGATGCAAAAAGGGGAAGAAAATAATCCTACAACTAGCAAATACAAAAAGACATAATGAAGAGATGTGGGGTTGAAAAAATAGATGAGGATTCAGGCTGCTTGGATATCAAAGATTAAAACACCTTGGGAAAGATTCAATATTTACAATGCATTTTTTTAAACTGCCAGTTCATGGAGAGAGAAAACAGCTGAGTTAAAGACCTGGAAAGCCCAAGGCAGCTGCAGCAGCTCTGACAGGGGAAGGGAGCTGACATCCAGCCCAAATGTCCCTGCTCCAGAAGGAGCCTTGCACATCGGAGCTCCTTCCTGAGCCGGGATTTCGGGAACAGCGGCGTGGGCAGCGAGGTGTGGAGGGAGCAGATCCCTTCTCCAGGCTTCAAACAAAAAACAAACCATAAAATAAACCCTGGTGTTATTATGTATTTGATCAGTCACGTGTGCCAGAGGCTTTTCCCAAGGAATGTCTGTGCACACATCTTTCAAAAGGATCAGATCCCTTTCAAAGACTTGTGGGAGAGCCAAATTTCCAAAAATGCTTCATGTTATCTGATAAAGCCAGCATTTACTGGCATGTACTCTATTAAAAATCTGGACGTTTATGTGGGTTCCTAAATGGAACACAAGTTCTTTATCTGAATTTTGGCCCTGGAAATCCCATATTTCCATGATTCAGTGGGGGCAGCACAGCTACTCACTACTTCTGCATTCTAATCCTTGCCTACAAGCAGTGTATGATTGATATCTCAGATATGTATTAAAATAGATGGAATGTGACTGTGTTCAATTTCCTTTTGGAAGAGGATCATGTCACTGGAACTCCTAACACCACGTGTTTGTGTTAGCCCAGCCCTTCTTCTGTTATCAGCAGAGGGACATGTGAACATGGAGCTGCATTAGCTTTCTATGCCTGCTCTTTCTACATATTATCAAGATATTTACTGGACAAGGACAAAAGATTCTTATTCACTAAGCTGGCAAGCTTGAGAGTTTGAACTACAAACAGAAATACAGATCTGTACAACTGGAAAGCTTCCCTGGCTTTCATTCCATTTCTGAAACTCCTTTTGTTTCCTTATCTCTGCACTTTTAGTGTCGGAAGTTTATGACCTATCAATCAATGAAGCATTAAGAGTAACTATTAAGGACATATTTATGTGAGAACCATGTGTAGCTCTTGGCATCGTGTATGGCCTCAGCCTCCCCTTGAGCCCACTCATTTCTCTGGGAGCATTTTACTCTTGGAAGAATGGCCTACTGTCAAATTAGTCATTTAACCATTGACAGAATGCCTGCTTCTCCCATTTTCAATTTGTGATCTGTGTAGGAATAACTGTTTGATTCAGGCACTTCTGTGGGCAGACAGCTTTATCAAATGAATAATTAATGGAGAATGAAATTTAAGCACAAAAATCAGCAGAGACACACCAGAATTTGGTCTGGTATTTCTTCCTAAAATGAGGGATAGACCCTTTCGTTCTGCAGCTGGTCCTGCCCACAGGATGAGGGGATCTTGCAGCTCATGGATGCATTCAGTAACATTTTTCTCCTAACCAAATCCTGAGATTACTGCTCTTCCCATAAAAAAAGCAGAGTTAATTCCTGGAGCTAATGCAAGTTTGGCCATAAATTTCAAGGAGGATAAATTCTCAAGACTTTCATCTGATTATTTGATTCTTTAGCTCAGAAGACAGCAGAAGCAGAGAAGGTTCACACAACATCTGAGATGTAAATAGGAGAGAAAAAAGTAACTGAGGTACTAGACTGAGATTCAAAAGATCGAGTTTCAGATTTCCTTGATGATCTAAAGAATTAGTCATTATTATCTCCATAATTGCTAGTATCCCCATTTTACCTATTTTGTCTGTTTTATTTCTGAAGGTTGATTAAATCCCAAAGGCAAGAACTGATTTTACTCCACAGGATCACAGCACACCTATAGGCACATCTTGCTCTAACACTAACAAAATAACAAAGATCACAATAAAGATATAAAATCAGATCATGCTGTTCTCACCTGTTTGAGTGTTCTGAACTTTGGCACATTTTAATTTTGTATTTATATTTCGGTACTCCAACGCTGATTTAAATACTGAAAGTCAGGGGACAACTTCAGGGTTACAAAATTTTCCAAGAGCAGACAAGAAATCCAACAGTGACTGAAATAAATTATGCCAACCACAATGGAAGCAATTAATATTTAACTTTGCTTTCTTAGTCTTTTCTCCCTGTGTTTTACCTCTATAACATCCCTCCTACCTCATACTCTGCAATTCACTCAGGCTGGAACAATCTGTTTGAAGGGCATGAGGAGAGACAGGACAGGGGGATATGGGGAACATGAAAGCAGCAACAAAGCCACATCTCCTCCTGTGATTACAAGAGGCAGAAGATCAAATATGAACTTTAATAGTAGCAGACTCAGGACCAGACTTAATAGTTGCAAATTGTTCCAAGTGCTCAGCACACCAATGTGCAGCAACACTCAGAAATTAATCTAAGGAAAAGCTACTAAAGGTGGGGGGAACCCACCAGAGTGATAATGCATCATGGAGAGCTGTCACAAGAAATGAAAGTACAGCAGCAATTAGCAGACACAGCACTAAGCACTGTGCCACTTTCCCCATTTTAATTGTACTTCATCTTAGTCAGAAGCTAAACTCAAACTGAACTCCGTTGGAGATGGCAGAATTGACTCGTTTTGAAGAACACAATGGCCTAACAGTTAACTTCTACTTTTCTAACAAAATAAAGAGTAGGAGTTGGAGAAAAGAAATGCAGGAAGAACTGGGAGTAGCGATGGCTCAGAATAATTTGCTCAGAACAGTGTTCATGTTCTAAAGGAAATCCTTAAAAAACTCCAGTATACCTCCCATTGCTCTCTATTCAATTCTTTCTTGACGTTCACACCTTAAACACTGTTAAGAACTCAGCTGCTCCTGAGGATCAGGTGCTTTTTATTGGGGTCCTTTCCTTGTTGGGTGGAGAGCCTCCATCCTCTTGCCCCTCCTGGAGAGTCAGGCACAGAGTCTGGCAACACCCCTGGGGCCAGAATGGCAAGTCCCTGAGTGCAAAGGGCACTTTGGGAAGGCAGCAGCACAAACAAATCAATTGGAGCTCGATGGGCAAAGCACTGGAGCCCTACCCATGCACTACAGCAGGGGTGAGACTCAGCCCTCCTCCACTCCTACCCTCATTGTACTTGGCCTAACTTCATAACTCACAAGGGCTTTTTTTTTGGTGCTAAAACACACAGTTCTCTCTTCCCAGCCTGGTTTTCTCCTTGTTTTTGATGTTGCAAATGTTGGAAGACAGAGCTGCTTCCTGGATGGTACCTACCACTGGGTATCCCAGCATTTTGTCCTGCCTGTGGCTTTCTTTGGATGAGTGGATGTGAAGTGCAAACTACACTGGACAGCTCTGAGGAGCCAATTCAGTTCCATATATTTAGAGGAGCTCCTCTGCAAAGTGTTCTTCCCAACAGATATCATTTTGGTGAAGAGATAGCTTTTCCTTTTGCAACATGACACTGATCTGTTGAAGTTTTTAAATCCAAGATTAATAATCATTCTTCTTGACACGACATTCTACTTTTTTTAGCTTTCAACAAGCTTTAATAAGAGAGAAGAAAAGAGAAGAGAAAGAATTTTTGGCACACTGATTCCTCACACAAAACAATAACTGTTTTGGCATCCAGAGATGTCGGCTCCATACTGAAATATAATTTCACTTATTTTTACACACTGCTGGAGGAATTACCATTAGCTCTAACAAGCTCAATAAAAAATATTGCCAATGTGAGACCTCCCACTGAAGAGAGAGTAGGTATGTAGATGATGTTCAGTGTTCACATACACATCATCACATTGCTCAGGAACACTCAAATGAGTGACCAAGAACGACAAGCCAGACCCTGGCATGTCTGCTGTGACAATGAGCCTACATCTTCTGCAAATTTAACCCTCCTTGCTTTCTTTTTCTTCTTATTTCTTTGTCATTAACAGACCTTAGGGTCTCCACATCTTCTATAGCAGAAGCACCAATAGTATGTAGCTCCTAAACCAAACCTGTTTTAATGTAGTGATGTACTTCCAGGATTTATTACCTGACCAGTTTGATCAAAAGAGCCATCTCTATGTGAAGCCCAGTGGATTTTAAATCTAACACCTTGCCACTCCTAAAACCACACACAACCTACGTTAGTGAATTCCTAAATACAAATAGTAAGCACACAAGCAACAGAATTAATGATTGATGCCAATGCCTATTTAAAGCAAGTCTTGAAATTTGAATAATTTCTTCATTTTGATTTCTGCTACCCAGAGAATGCAGAATAAGACAACACAGATCAGCCATCCAAAGTCCATCATTCTCTCAGTATTTAATAGCCCAGGACAGCACCACAAAAAAGTACTAATTCTTCCTACTAACCATTCAGAATCTAATTTGTCTGACAGAATGTTTTAACCCTCAATCATATGATTTTTATCATCATTATTTTAATATAGGAATACCAAATATCAACAAAGCAAAGAAGAAACATTTCCAAAAATAGAATAAAGAATGATTCAGAGTGGAGGGGGTTTGAGACTGGCCCTGTTCAGAGCCTTGTGAGCAACCATTTAATGGCAATAACATGAAGAACGGGTAAAGGTCAGACTGACTGGCAAATGTCAGTCCCAGTCATTCCACTGGACCAATTCCCAAGGCTTCTGACTCATTTTTTTATTCAGGCAAAACCAAAGTCCTGTAAAGGGGGAGAAACTGTTTTTCCAGCATAAATATCAGACTTAGACTGAAGAACCAGTTTCAACTCACTCCTCCACAAAGAGAATTCCTTTCTTGTTTCAGCAGAATCACGAGATCTCAACTAAAATCAGATCCTAACAATTATGAATGAAATTTGACTTGTACTTTCACTGTCCTTAACTGAGGTCCACAAGCAACCTGACTGAAGTGTAAAAAACCCACAGTATTTTGAGCTTTTTCGGTTTAGTTCTTCAATCCAGACTTAAAACAAGTTTGGACAGGATAAGAAATGTACACCAAAATCTGAGACACCGTTACCTGCAGAAGAAAAGCACCCACTGTACAGTTAAGTAAACCCAAAATAGTCCCATCATTACTAACTGCTAGACAGCCTCCTTCAGTGAAATTATTGCTATTGTGTTTCCCATGGAGAATTCAAAGTAAGAACCAGATGTCTCTTACTTTTCTGTAAATTCAAACCTAAGTGAAGTGACAGCTGAATAACAGTAAAGGAGCTATTCTGAGATCTCCCATACAGAGTATGGAAACTGCTTCCTCTGCCTGCAGGTGCTTGCATTGATTTCTCACATGGACTATGACCAGTAATTATGCCACTGTGAAAAGAAAGAACAAAAGCACACAACCCTCAGCCACCTCAAAGTACAATTTTCAAGCTAAGAAAAACTCTTATTACAGATTTCTCCAATGAAATCCCTGGAATTTTGTCACTGTCACACCAATAAAGTCAGCACAGAACTACCACCAATCCCTCTGGAACAGTAAATTTTTAACAGGCATCAACTGTCAGAAGATTAAATATGACCATGGTATGCAGTAGCAAGCTCCAAATTTCATCCAACTCTGCTTCTTTTTTTGGTTTTTTCCTTATATTTGAGCTCTGACCATAAAGTGTAAACATGTTCCATGTTAGGCAGCAGGAACACTGATCATGGATATCAGGGACAAGTTGCTGAGCCCAAAGTGAATTAACCAAGGAAAAGATGGGTAGGGTTGGCTACCTTATCAAACTCGTTAAGAAAATTAGCAAGAGAAGTAAGAATCAAGGAAGTAAAAAATTCCACATCCTTTTAGAACTTTCTCCCTCAGAGTGGGGATTTTGAAGAGAAATATGTAACCAGAGGATCAAACGCCCATGGTAGTTTTGTAGAGATAAGTGCATATGATTAAGAGTTTGTTGTCCCCAAAATCCTTGTTTATGCAGCAGATAAAAAGCATCCAGATGTCACCAAAAATAAATGCCCTGCTCCGTACGCTGCACTGAACGTCACTCTCACATGCTGCTGAGTTTGACATGGATTCAACAACCCAGCAACAGATGGTTCAGTTCTCTGCTTCCAGGGTGTGAGTTTAACGCTTTTTTTAGGAGGTATTGGGGCAATTCTTCTCTGCCTTTTATTTAGGCTAGAAATTAAATTAATTCACTGCAGAAATACTTAAAATACAGAGGATATCATGGATTGGTAATGAGTTTTTTTTTAATTTCTTTTTTAATTCTGAGAATTTATTAGAGTTTTTCTTCTTTTTTACTTAACCCTAGCAGCCAGAATTCATTGTGGCACTACCCTTCCAGGGACTGGAATTTATTTCTGGAGTGTAAAGCAACCTGTAAATTTATGGGTGCTATATAAATAAATAATCCAGTATTATTTTTGTAACTCCAAAGCATGTTGGCTTTTTCAAGTTCACATGATGAATCTGGAGTTGGGCCCAGGATTTTTGGAACAACAACTTACATATTGTTACATTAGTGCAAGATAATTTTGTGGGTGCAAAGACATTGAAAACTTTAAAAATCCTTGAGAATGGTGGTGGCTGAGACATTTAGTATGGAAAGAAATACCTTTTCCCTGAACAATGTGTTCTGGGGTTTAGGCTTTAGGAGTTTTTTTTTCCTCTGTTTGAAGTTTATTTTATTTAATTGCAATTGGCAAAGGGTTTTAGGACATCATAAGGTCACTGCTTATGGCAAATCATCCCTTTCTGCATAAGAAGTATAACTTAGACACTTGGATTTAAATTTTTTGTTGTTGTTTGTTGTGTTTTGGTTGGTTGGTTTCTTTGGGGTTGTTTTTTTTTATGCAGAGGTAAGAATTTAGATTGCCTCCATCATTAATATCCACAACAAAATGGCAAACCTTTCTTCACAGCTATCACAGGGCTACATGAATTTATACCAGTGCCAACTTCCCCTGTCAAATCCTGAGAACTTGATTCTTTCACAATTCATAAGAGCATAAAACAGATAAAGACAAGAGTTTCAGTGATGTAGAAGCCATCTTGATACTTTTACAAAAATTATTACCTAAGCAATGGGATGTGCAAAAATAAGTCTGAGATTTACCAGCACTGTAAGAGACCATCTGGGTCCCTTTCCTTTTGTTGGAAATACAAAATGCTGAGTTCATTTTATTTGAATATTTCCCTTCCAGAGAGCACAGCTGAGGGACCAAGAGTGCTTTCTGCTGAGCTATGAAGATCTCACATTAATATTCCCCTTAATAACATTCACTGACCAAATTAGAAGACTTGCCAAGTTCTCTGGCAGGTGATGTTGGTAAGTGCTGGAAGTCATATTTCTGTACAAGGTAACAATCATAGCATGTTCTTCTAAAATGTTTGCCAGTACCTTGCTACAACTGTCCAGTTCCTTTAAGGAAAAAGACATATCAACATTTTTGTAAGAGTAAGAATTCAGACTCAACAGAAATTCAGGACTTAATCCTAGAGATTCGACTCACATTAATATTCTTACTGGCTTATTGGATTTTCTGTGTGACTGAAATACAGCTATACAAGGTACTGTGATCTTTTGACAGGGAATTTCTCTTAACTAGTCCCATCTAAACGTCAGCATCCACTGTGCAGATTCCTTCTACAGTCAACAGAAATAAGAACATCTGGAGAAAGTCAGCACAGATAAGGTATCTCTGACAGTAATCCCAGGATACTTTAAAATATCTCTGTACCCAGGTCTCTGTCCTTGACCTTAAGAAACCACTCAAAGTAAGGACACCACCTCATCCTCCCCTGTTCAGCATCAGCTCCCAGGCTGGAGGTTTCCCATTCATTATGTCAAGTTACTACAAGGCCCATAAATCAAAGAACAGTTCTGAACTGGTTAACATTACAAGTAAAATAATTTTCTATCTCTTTACCACATAAAGAGGATCTAAAACATTTTAAGGAAGCCAACACAATGCATCACCTGGAGACCTGCAGGTAAACCATTGTTTCTAAATAATTTCACTTTCTAGACAATGCATTTCATTACCTACAGTAACTCTTGGGCTGCATTCATCTGTTTCAGAAATTCTTGTACTCATTTTAAGTTTAAAGCTGAAACACCATTTTTTCTGTAGTCCCTGTTGCCTCTGGCTCCATGTCATACTGTCTTACTCAAAAGCTGAATCAGATGTGAAAAACAACTTGGTAATTAACCAGCAATTTGTATAAGAGAGAAAATATCTTCATAGTAGTGGTATAATGGAATCATTATTGAAAGCTGTCTAAAAGCACTATGTGAAAACAGAGAAAAAGATGTTTGACCTCAGCTATACCAATTTCACAAATAAAGCCTTAATAATAGGCTGCAATCACACTTGGCTGGGCATTATTTCCCAGACACGCAAGGCCTGCATTACAGGGCCAGAAGCAATGACTCACTGCCAGCTGCCGTGATGGCACAGGGCAGCTTGCTATTCTGTCACAAGTTGTTTCATGCACGTTGTGAAAGCTTCTAGACATCTGATCCCTCAAGAAAACAGTTCCCTGTCTATAAGCAAGAAGGTAGGGAGCTTTCCCCATTTCTGAGGCGTCGTTTAATGTTAATTTTTGAAGGTGAGTGAGAGAATCAAATTATCCTTTGCTCAAAGATGCCTCCAAAGGTATCTTTTTAAAGACACAACTAACAAAGGAAGGTTGAATGCTTTCCACCCAAAGGCCACACAAAATGTGTGTTTGATGTTACATGGACATTCACATCCCTCAGCACCGCAGGCTGTGATCACCGGGCAGTGCTGGACTGCAAAACAAACCCACAGTGCTCAAAGGCTGCACAGCTTTTCTGCCCCAGTCCCTGTCTAGATCCTCAGCTGTCCAAATTCCCACCAGCTGCAAGGAAGAATTGGAAAGCAGGCAGAGTCTAGCAGTTCTAAGACAGCTGATGATCTGTGTCAGTAAAAGCCCTTATGATCACTACAGTGCTTTAGAGACTTGCTTGTGTTTGTGTCTTTTTGCCCATGGAGTATCTGCTGCTTCCTCTTGTCTTACAGGCATGACAGTGGCCATACTTTTTGCAAAAGACACAGGTTCATGTGACCCTCCAAAACCTCAGAAATGAATAATTGGAATTCAGCAACTGACTAAAAGCTTATACAACTTGTCTGAATGTCTTCATTTTTGCTAGTGTATCTGAGTTTCTCAGAGATTGGCTTACCTCATGAGATTTCTAGGATTCCTCATTTCTAAACTTCCTGGAGATAATCCTTTCTCTTACCATGCTGACACTGCTGAGTCTGCTCCTGGAGAATACCCAGACTTTTAGAGGAGCAGCCAATGTTGGACATATTTTGCAATAGCTTCTTAAACATTCAGAGGGAAATCAGCAATATTTCTTGCTGTAAAGTGATGAGGGTCTTAGTTTTTCTGACACGCATCATCTGGTTCTTCAGTCTGCTCCTTGCAATAAGCAAGTAAGACAGGAGTCAACCTTCAAACACACACTGTTTTCAGTAGTATTTACTATTTCTCATTTCCCACTGACACTCTCTGCTGATCACATACGGTGTTCACACCTCTTCAATACCTTAGAAAAACCAAGGGAGAGAGATCAAGTTGAAAAGCTTGTACATAAATCTTTCTACAGAGGGAAAAAATCACAGATAAAATTTTTCTGCTGGAGGGTATAAGGTTGCCTCTACATGCCTGAGGTTAGGACAGATAGCCCCTTTTGAGCACATAATAAATCCAGGATTGTCTGCTGTGGGGCTTCCTTGCAACTTTTTTCATGTGGGACTGGCCACTGCCAGAGGTATGGACAGGACTAGATGGCCATCCCCATGACAATATAATGGTACACTTCCTGTCTTAGCATTATAATCAATTGTTAGTTTTCCTCTGATATGCTGTCCCCTCACATTATAATGAACTTCTAGCTGCTACAAGAGAAGTTTTTCTCTTCAGTCAGCAACAGTCCAATAACTAAAGTTGGGCATCATTTAACATGAGTTTCTCTACTACCACAGAAAACAATTACACAATGGCTGAGTCATATCTGGTGTTTGAAGATTGAGTTTCTGCTTAAATTCTTCAGAACTAGGGAACTTGAAGCAATGGTTTTGCAGATTTCTGGAAAAGTACTATGAATGTTCCAGCCTGAAATTCTAGCTAAATAAAGGAATCCTGCTTTACTTTTAGTGCACCTTTCATAGTGTTCAGATTGAAGATGCAGAGGAAGCAAGTTGAGGAGGAATGGTTCTCACAAAAAAGGACAATTGTATCACTGCAAAATTGCGTGTGACCCAATTCAGAGCACAAAGCACCAGGAAAGGCAAGGACAGCTGAGACAGCAAATTCTCAATCTGAACACTTTGGAGATTTTCCTGAAGGTAAAAGAAAGAATAATACACAATGAAGGAGAAAAAGATAATGAATAAAATTACATTAATTGTTTGTTTGAATCCTAATAATGAAGGACTGAGATAAATGTTCACTTAAACGAGGAACTCATGCTGGAGAATCCCATGTTAGCTATTCACAGAAGCTGAATGCCCCAAACTGTAAGTACAACCAAGCTCATGTAATAACATTTATCACACATTATTTAGTCAGTCAGATATCCCAGTCTCATTCTGGAATGAAACAGAATAGTACAAATCACATTTCATTACAAATCTACTAGAATCGGGAGATCCAGTTACAATTGTGTAAGCATAAATAAATATTGTGAATGGAACAATTAGAAGAGCAACAATCCCTATGCTTCTCCACATCAAAAATATAGTAGGCATCTGTTTGTATTTGAACACACACTGAAAGCAGCTCCTTAAATCCACAGATCTCACAATTATCTGCATTAGTAGCTCTATAAACTTTCAGCCTGTGATGTTCGCTGTCTTTAAACCTGGTACTGATGCACCTAGAAACAATGATGAGAAAACTGAGGCACATACTGACTGCTCCTGACCTCAGGGGGAGCTCGGCTGGAGTAAGGTGAAGCACTTCAAGGTATGAGCCAGTCTGAGTCTGAAGGTGCCTTTATGTCACACAGACACTTAGATTAGTTCTCAAAGACTGTTACAGAATTTTAAAAGGCTTTGTGGAGTGAATCCATTGCCTACCTGATAGATATGACAGATGATTGCACACCATCTTAACATTTACTGTCTTTGAAGTGATGTGCAGAGCCTAAGATAATAAAGTGATCTCCAATAATGCTCCAGAATCAGAACACAAGAGCCTGTCAGAGGCTCAGTTCCCCTGCAATGCAGGGAGACAGTGCAAGCAACACCAAACAGGAGAACAAGTGAGGAACTATTCCTTGCTCCCTTTGGTTTCTTAATAACCAAATCAGCCTAAGCAGAAGTATACAGTGTTTGCCTAAAAGCATCAGTAGAATAGAAAAGATATAGGACTGATAATGTATTCACTGAAGAATTAGCACAACTCTAACAAAAAGTTAAAAGAATTACCATGATTTAATCTGCCTTTAAAAAAAAAAACTTCAGCCAATCTTTGAAGTTAAATAGCTCTCATAGCTGGAAAAACATTGAAATGCGAAACATATATTGATCAGTAACTTTTTAGTTTTCAGAAACATTAAAAATAGTTTCAGCTTCAGAAGAAAGGGCTGTAGTCCACAGAGAATGTAAAATATTCTAGTATACATGAACTAGCAATGGCAAAGACGTACCATGTTTACCATTAGATGAATTTTTCTTTTCATCCCTATGTCCCATTAACCTGCTCTCCCATTCCTTGTGGAATGCTATTGGCTTACACCATGAAGGATATCTTTCCCCATGAGGCCAGAGTTGTGTTTCTTTCTCCAAACTGTCCATGAAACCATGAAGTATCTCTTAGGAAAGAGCACAAACTCATCAGAATTTTGTGTTCAGACAGGGGAGCATTTCCCTGCTAGAATTCACATTCTGATTCCTGATAAAACCCTTCTGTGGTTGCTTTGCTTCTTCCAGCACTGTCAGCCTTTTTCTTTTGTTTTGTCTCTCAAATGTACTGTCCTTTGCCACAGTCATCATTGTTTTGTAATTTTAAGATTGATTCATGAAACTTAAAGTGATTCACAAGATCTCCTTAAGGTCAGAGCTAAAAGGAATCATGAACAGAGTATGATCCTTCAGGACTGACATGGCAGTGAGTGTCTCAGTGCTGTCAGAGGCAAGGAGTAACGGGAATTTTTATACTTCACAACAATACTGAAGGTTACTTCACAAGCTCCTAATTCAGATTTTCCAGCAAAAAGACTACCAAGCATAAAAAAAAATATACTTCTGCTTAGGCCTGGTATCTGGTGTGGTAAGTCAGTGGGAATGGTTCATTAGCCCCCGAGAAGTCCAGTGGAACGTGGTGGAAAAAATCCCAAAGGCAGCACACAGATGAGTAATGACGTTCCACTGGATCAGTGTTACACCAGGAGAGGTGAACAATGGGAACTGTATTTCCCAAAGCCTGGAATTGCTCTCTATGATTTTTTTTCTCTTCTAGCAACAGGACTTTCTCAGTTTCCACTTCTCTTTAGCAAAAATACTGTATTTATTATGCCAGTGACTGGACTGATCACAACCCAGATAACCACATTAAATCAGTACAGATTTTACCATGACAAAGATGGATCCAAATTACCTTGTGTATGTTTATCTATTTCGAATAAAGCAAAAGCAAATCTAGGTAGTTCAAAATTAGGCAAACATTACAATGAACTGATTTTCTGCATCACTTATGCAATGAATAAGCAGTAAATATTATTCTCTACTACTTTGAGAGGAAATGATAGTGGGAAGTAGAGGAGAAAAAAGGAATTTAAAACTCCAAAATAAAAATAAATTCTAATCCAATACACACTACAGCTAAATCTGATCAAGTGCTGAGGACTTCATAACAGAAGCAGCATCTTTATCCTGAAGATTATCCCCCTCTTCTTACATCTAGTTCTCTTCAAGGCACCTTTTTTTCCACACAAAAATGCCTTGATTGATAATGAAATTCAGTGACAAACCTGTGGGTTCTCCAAAGACAGATTGCAACTTTTGGAGAATTATTGTGTATCCTAAAATGTGAACACAGACTGTTTTGCTCAACAATTCCAAGAGATGTCAGGAACATGGTAGGTTATGCATACTGTTTTCTTTTGCATAACACAGACTTTTGTAACATGCAGGAGATCTCTCATCTTAAAATTCATTTTTAAATTAATTTTTCCACAATTCAGCACCATATTCCACGTAATATAAAAGACACAAGGCACCAAAATCCCACAAGGAACTCCAATAACATACTATGATACCTTATAATTTATGATATTCATATGACACTCTTTGCACTGTGGAAACAATTTTACCAAGCTTGCATATGAAGTGTGATCTTTCAGTATGACAGTGTTCTAGTGTTCTCTGTCAGAAAGCAATGTTTGTTTGGGGATTTTTCCTCAGCATTAAAATAAAATTGACAGAACACAGTGATGCAAATCAAAAAATCATCCTTTTAATTTCAAAGAATCTTCAATCTAACCCCAAAGTCTACACTTCTGACAAGGAAAGGAAAAGGTAGAACATATCCTGGTGGTGACAGTAAAAGGAAATGGATTGTTAATTTGAAATAGGTCACCTTTATGACCAGGTGTCAGCTGTGAGTGAGTGATGGATGCCTCGGAGAGATGTTTCAACCTACAGATGTATGAGCGACATATGAAAATTTTCAAGCTGAAGCTGCTTGCATAAAAGACAGAGAACATAATGAAGAAGTGGTGTCTGACCTTTAGAGGGGAGCAAAATGGAGAGGGATTGTGCAGCTGACTGATACTTCTACAAAAACAAAAGTTAAAAGTTCAAGCTGTACTACAATCATACTGAGGCTTGCTCTTTCTCTTGTACAAATTGCTACTCTCCCCATGACCTGCAAGATAACATCACCTGAAGTAAGAGGTACAGAAAGAGTATTTCCCTAGTGCTCTGGAAATGTAAACATTTCATTATTCTTCCTTTTTTAATGAGTGGGTGCATTATATGCTGTTTGTACAAGCAATAGACAAAGGTAATTCCAGTTCCTTCTTTACACATTGCTTACCTTGCCTAATTACATCCTGTGCTTTTTCTGGCATGGATTTTCCCCCAAATTTCCCTACACAGTGCATTCATAACAGTTTTCTCCCACAGGGTGTCGAAGAGTGGTGGATTGTGTCCCTGAAACTGGGAGATGCTCAAGGAAGGAAAGGCAGGGAGCACATAGGGCAAGTTCCTCCCAACCAGGCTCTCTATTGCCCTCAGATTTAAGGATGGTCCCTTCTTCCCCAGAACTTAATTTATACAATTTGTCAAGAACAAAGAATGTACAGATTAGTAGCTCAGTATTAATCAGCTGCAATCAGCCCCTGTCATTCTACTCCCACAAAATTGAAAGCCCTTTCAAAGAATCAGTGCCTCGGAGCTCTGGATAATCATCATTTAATATTTGAAACCACCACTCAGGAGTTACCTATCTATCTATCAACATGTCACTTCACATATTAACAAAACAATTCTTCTTCCATTGTACCTGAGCTTAAGAATCTCAAGGTGTTTTGGAAGCAGTAAGCCTGAAAATTCTCATGGGATTCTTGTGATTCCCAGTGAAAAGGTTGAGATGGGACCTCAGTGGTTGCTTGATTTCTGGGAAGAACTCAGTTCAGACCAATGAAAATTGTATCTCTTTAAAAGCATGTTTAGTTTAATGCTTAAAACCTAAAACACCAGAAGTGGCCATTCACCTTTAATTTAAGCCATAGTCTGTCAGTAGTTACTAATGCTGCTGGATCCCCTATTAGATCAGAGCTATCAGAGAACACAAAATCTATCACATGCAAACAGAATTTGTAAAATGTTTTATGCCACTTGATCATAACCTCAGAAAAGTATTGATTAAATTTAAGATATAAAGAAAAAATGCTAATGACAGATAGCAAGGCTGCTGACACAACAACATTTAAAAGCACTTGGCTGAGCTATTTCTTTTTATCTATCAAGAATGACTTTTGCATATTTTTATACTCTAAAAATACAGGATTAACTGCATCTGTTAGATCAATAGCATAAAGTATCAATGCTGTCATCCATAAACACCCAGTTTTATGAACCAGATTATTAGTAGTTAAATATTTAAAGCTGCTTGCCCTTTGGATCTCACTTTGATGCTTGTAGCCAGAACATACTATCTTCCAACACCACATCCAGGCTCCACAGTGTGGGAGGAAGATTTTGAACCAGACCAAGAGCAAAATTAATTTTCCATCCTTCCAGACATGAAAGAAAACCAAGAATGGGTTCAAAACAATACTGTACATTTTGGCTCATTAGCAATTGTCTTCAAGGGATGATACAGAATGAGCCATATGAGAAAAGGCACAAAAAACTTCAAGGGGCAGAGTTAGGAATAAAGGTTTGGTTATTGCCGTGAGTCCTGACATACACAAAGCAATAGCCCAGCAAAAAGTGAATCATCCAGCCACGCTTCCTTTGTCTCCTTTTGTTTCATGACTTTCTCTTTCCTCTGCAGTGTTTGCCACCCTCAGTCCTCTGTTCAAGCCCATATCATTCCCCATTATTTGCTCCCTCATCCCCTGCCCTGTTTGGTTTGAAAGCTTAAGAAATAAATATGTGCCAGAGACCATCTACTACAAGTAACTCCTTGAAACAAGATTTCAATTAAATCAAAATAACTGGATGTCCAAAAACTGGGAGGGCACAGGCAGAATTGGAGCTGTTTTTATCAAGAGTATTGCAGGAGCTGATTCAACAATCCCTGGCATGTCTATGGGAGAGAGGCAGTGAGGGGTGGACAGGGAAATGGCAATGCTGTGACATGGTCCTTTCATCCAAAACAGGGTCAAGGCAGCAGCAAGCACAGAACAACACATTTAACCTGGAAACAGGATTGTCTCCCTGGAATTGTGCCCATTTCCCCAGGGTACTCGGCAGCCTGTGCACTGAAATATAACAGTTGGTTTCAAACAAACCCACAGTTATATGACACTGAAATTTTAAGACTGAAATCCTGCCTGGTTTCCTTTCACAGTAACCAAGGAACAAACTTAGAGCTACAGAGTAAAAATCAAAGGAATCCAACAAAAAAATATAGTATTTTGCTAATTCCTGGTGTCCAGCTGTATCTAAAATGATTCCTGTTTTGTCTTTTTCAGTTCCTCCTATTGCTTATTCTCTTTGTGGGCTGACCAAGATGCTCTGAGCTGTCTATGGCAGGTGGGACAAGACTCATGTTCTGTGGACATAAACAGGGTTAATACTTTAAAGGAGCACTTCAGCATCCAAGGCAAGGGGAGCAGGCACTGAGGTGTGGAAAGGATGCTCACAGAAATATGTTTACAGTGAAATTTGGGACATCTCTGCTAGACAACATCTGTGTACAAGTAACAAGAAAGTGTAATGTGTGACTAGCCCAGATGTGCTGAATTGTCTCTTGACTCTGCAGGAGATGCTCTGCTGGGACCTGACAGAGATGGGACTGATGGAATTCAGAGTGAGAAAAGCACAAGCATTCATTACAACCAGACCAAGGCTGACTCCCAGAGTCACCAAGCTGATTTCCAAAAATAAAGGATATATTTATCTAGCATGCAGTCCACATGATTTCTACTACTAGCTGCATCACACAGGAAACAATCCAATGTGTTCATAAATTTGTATGAACTGCACTGGTAAATTAAATAATAAATGTCTTCCTAATAGATTCCCATTGATTTAGAAAATGCACTGAATTATTTTAAATAAAAAACTGGATGTTTTCAGATTTCACAGTCAAAAAAGTAGCACGGCACAACCACTTTGCTGGCTACTGCTAATAAGTCTGTCATCATAACAAATTAGCATATCTGTGCAAAAATACACATGTATTTGCATATATTCATCTGCAGACATTTCTGTTCCTGTTTTAAAAGTACTTCACAATGTCATCTCAAACTCTCTAGTCAGTATTAGTATTTATATGAAGTCAGTTAAAGTTAAGATGCCAAAATAATTCTTTTTTTTCCTTGAGACCTCTCTGTCAATTTATTTCAATTTAAATATAGCATATTATTTTTCTTTAAAAAAGAGGAAAGAAACAGAACTGAGCTTTTTGTCACTTGGAATCACATTGTCTCCTAAGTATAATTCACATAAAACAAATTATGAGGCTGATCAAATGCTCTGTTAACATAATTCTTTAATAATAATATCACTTAGATCTTAAACTGCTTAATTAGATTTCAGTCATTGCAATCAACAGCCTCATTGAAACTGTTCATCTATAATTTATACTCTTTGCATTTTACTGTTCATTTTAAAAACAGCATTAACAATAAGAGCCAATAGTAAGTAGAAAAAAATAGTAAAAATTAAAACCCTTTAGGTTTTGGGGTGAACTTAATTCACTGAGCATTGGTTGGTGAAGATATTTCAACTGGTTTGAATGGATTCATTATTTCCCTTCAGGAAAAATAAATTTAGACTTCAACCATACATCTAGATAGAGCTTTCACATCTGACGACAAATCTAAACTGAATAAAATAAGCTGTGCTTTTATTGGAAAGTTGATAAATTAAATAGAACTTTCAGACAGTTGAGGCCTAAACACATTCAATTTAACTTCCAGTCATTAATTAGATTTTTCTAGAAAATGAAGGTGTAAAGAACAGGCCTAGACAATGCAACATTTGAAGTCACATTCTTTACTTTAAAGAAGATATGTTTACTGAGAACAATGCAGAAGTGTTCTGTAAGGAAGTATTTATGCATTTTTGAACATTAGAAAACAGCCATGTCCAAAATAACTTTTTTTTTTCCTGAGTGCAGATGGAAATAGGTCACCCAGGAACAGATGACTTACTGTCTTGGAATAAATTACAATTACATCTCCAATGGTAAAGTACAACCTTTGGGTCTGGCCTGCAGGAAACAGAACTCCCCATCTGATACCAGCCCCCTGCACAGCACAAGTGGGATATTACAGCTCCAGGACTTCAGATAAGATTTGAGGATTGTGGTTCCTCTTTGAACAGAGAATATCTTCATGTTAACAAGTCAGGAGTTTTGCTTTTATTCCTATTATTTTAATAGCCAGATGTTTATCTGTTGTTACTGCAAGATGGTATATTTATATACTTCCAAACTTATAAATATACTCCCTTTAAACACACAGGGATTGGTTAACACCTTGGTGTTCCTTCAGTAGCTATTTTAGCTGCTTAAACTGAACACATTTCAGTAGCTCCTTCCTAGCAGTGCCCACAACAGACCCCAGCAGGATTTTAACACCCATCCCTCTAGAGCATTCTGCTGATATGCTCAAAATATAAAGTGTAAACTAGCAGGCATCTGCTAAGCTACTAGGGAAGTATCCAGTAAGTAAATAAATGCATCTGGGTTGCAGCCACTGAGATTTATAGCACTTTTCCCCGATTTCCTTTTTCACACTACAGTAAATACAGTAATGGTGCTGGCTAATAAACAGCCATAAATCTGCCTTCCTGTGTTTATGATGTTTGCTGATTGAAAAGTAATGCTGTGAAACTGATGAAGTCAGGGACTATGAATGCAGGAAGGCTTTGGGTGCTGGGGGGGACACGTTTTTAGTACATTTGAAACAGTCCATTTTGCAAGAGGTCTCCACTCCCACATCAATAAGTTGGGGTTTTCTCGTAACCTTCACCCCCTCTATTTTCCACATGTTGTAAACTAGATTTTTACTCCTAATAAATTCAACAGATCCAGTGCAGATGTAGAATAGAAGAGGAGGTCTGGAGTTCTGTGAACGTGGCTTCTCACCAACAACTTAATTCAGTTCCCATGAAGTCGTCGGAAAAATTCCTGTAGAGTTCCATGAGAGTTGAATTGGGCTTCTGTTACTTCCTTCCTTCCACACTGTTTCTTTTATCCCCCTCTTCCATCCTTGAGGGCAGTTTGGGAGCAGTGGTATAGAACACATAGCTGTTCTTACAACTCAGCTAATAGAGCCCTGCACCAAACCTCTCAAAGTGCAGCAAATGTTGGCTGCAGGATGTCTGCAGGCTGAGAGCATCCTCCCAGGAATATCCATACTGATCCTGCCAGCATCTCAGATTCTGCTGACCCTGATGGGACTGTCCATACAAGTCAGACATTTCTTTTCAAGTAATGACACTGATGAGAAAAAGGACAGTGGGGGGTTTTTCTCAGACATTTGTAGGTGTTAGTTTGAGAACTAAATCAGAAGCAAACAGAAAAGGTGACTTAATTAGACAATTTTATCTTTAGAAACTCTTATTTTATCAACTAAAGGCTTGGCACTTCTGTATGTTGGAAGTGCTATACACTTGTGAAAGGTAGCCCAAATATTAATTAAATCAGTTTGCAGATGTCAAATCTGTGAGATGTCAAGCGCTAGCTACAGGGAATTAGCTGTGTTTATATTTTAAAAAAGAGGAAATATTTTCTTCCCTACCAGTGAGAAGATAGACACTGTTGGCATCAGGCAACAGAAGTGGTAACTTCTTTGCAATTCATCTCCTCTTGCCCATGCATCCCCTTCCCTCCTGGCAGATGTGCTAATTTCAGCAAAGTTTAAAGTGAATTCCTTCAAAGAGAACAGTTAAGACAGGCCTAGCTATGCTGACCTGTAAAAGGTCTCTCAAGAGGAAGCATAATTTCATTTTAACAACCTTTATCCCCTCCAGCAGTTACAGCTACCAACGCTGCAGACTGATATAAAATCCCCAGGGCTACAGGAACCTCAATACAAACAAGGAGGTGAGACTTTATGAGTGACTGAACAAGAAATCCCACTATTTTCCTTCCACAAGGGCCCATGCAAGAGTCCTCCTCATCCCCTCACAGTGAAACATGCCCTAATGCCAAAGGGGGAAAATCTCAAATCCAACAGGTTGCTACACAAGGAGAATTCCCTCAGGAATGGCAATGGACGCTCTCCTTCCCAGCTCTTTTTGACTCCTCAGAACTGCACAAACCAGGACAGGTGGACTGTCAGGAACTCATCAAAGTTCACAGAATGGGGGCAACATCCCTTTTTATTCCTTTTTTTGCTACACACAAAATGTGCAGAACAAGCAGTTTTAGGACTAATGCAGGTGGGAAAAAACCTTTTTGAACAGGAGAATATTTTACTTTCTGTAACCAAACTATATTTTGCTCAATAATATTTGAAATGGGAATTAAACTGTACACCAGGACTAGCAGAATTTTAACAGATATTTTGCAGTAGGAGAATCAAAAACTCTACACTTCAAAAGCAAAAGAAAAAAAACAAACCCTGTGCAGCTCTAACACTGAAAGGTCACTGCTTATCTTGCTTTATCCTTGCTATACCCAGTTTATAATTTTTCTGCCATATATGAATCTCCAGCCCCATTTTTATTAGTGCTAAAATAGACTGTTCTCCCACTGTCACACCATCTGTCTTTTCCTCCTGCCTGCCAGTATACAGAACATCTAGGAGTTGTTCTGAAAGGAGAAAAATGGGAAAGAAAGAAAGAAAACTGTATTGTTTTGGTCACACACTCTGCTGGTGACAGCCTGTTTCCAGCAGTGACTGTCTCCACAGAGGGACACATTCAGCCTTCACCAGCCCACGACGCACACCGAGTTAAAGAAAAACCAACAAAAACACAACACAAAACCCTCACTGGTCTGAAATGAGGAGAAATGAGATTTACTTTCTGCTCTCCCACTGTGTGATTCCAGAGAAGGGCGACTCCTCCCAATATCAGCACTGCCCTGTTGACATTTCAGGTTCTGTCTCAAATTTCTCCTGACAAATTTCTGATTCAGACCGAGCCTGAATCAGCAGCAACAAGACCTGTTCACAGCACACACCAGAAATGGGATTTTCAGAAAGTGACAGCAAACACAATATGGGCTGTTGCTGCCTTTTTAGAATTTACTTTGACTTTAAATGTAAAAGCTTTTGGGGGGACTTCTTAATACAGGCATCAAATTCCTTTTTCCCCCTCACATAACAGCTCCCTGTATGAGTGGCAATCCAAGAGACTGCAAGCTCCAGTTATACTGAAGCCAGAAATGAAAAAGCATTGAGGGGCACAAGTGGGGCAACAGGCTGTTATTACAAGGAGTGTCCTCACAGATAATTTTATACCTGCCTGACACAGCAGTCACATCTCATGAAATGAGCTGGATCAGTCATGTTGTGCTATGCATTAGAAATAGCTGCAGATATTTTCCTAAGAGGAGCACACAAAATCACTGGTCTGTCAGCAGAAAAAGGTAGAGTGAGAATGCATCATTCAGAACAGATTATCAGGCTGACCATCACCCAAGTCCTGTGAGGTTGTACCAGGAGAGTGAGAAGGACTGAGAAGCACAAGATTCCTGTCAGTGTTCAGTCTCTGTCTACTGCATTTAATGCATTAAACTTGTCCCTCAAGAGAACAGTCACACTTGTTTAGTTCCTGGGCTGGGGAATGAACACTCACCTCCCCTGTTTTTGACCATAGGGTATTTCAAAAGCAATAATAGAGTGGGTCATGACAAAGAATGAGGGATAAAATAGAATCAGAAATACAAAAAACCAGAAAGTTCTGGAAGCCATATTTTCCACTTGTTTGCATGCATGAGCACTTAATAACAAAACTTAGTTTAACAGAAATAAATCCCAGCACTGTATGAACCTATTCCAGTATGTGACAGCACTTCAGAGCTCAGATTAAGAGGCTGGTTGGACAAAATAGAGAGGGACAGCTTTGGAACTGGGAAGTTTCCATTTCCTTTCCATCCACTACCAGAGCAACACAGCTTCATAGTCTAACAGTCCTGGCAACATCCTGACTTTTTCCTTTGGGCTAAAAACTAATTGGTATTGAAGCCATTTGATTTTTCAAACTTTTAAGATTTTTCATGGGAAAATAGCACCATCTGTAGGAAAAAATGGACCAAATTTGATTAAAATGTGTGTCTATTTTCAAGCCATTAAGCAAAAATTAGGACTTTCTAAGAACAAATACATTCTTTTACAATGTGGGCCCATGTTTTATCCTCAGAGGAAGCCAAATGGACTTTTTCTGGTCTTGTGAAGGAAAGCCAACACCATTCCCATCCCATGATAAGAAAAAAGGTGCTACGACAAAAATTTTCTACTTGAATCCCCTCTAACACTTCAGAAGGAACAATCATCAATAGCCTACAAACCCCAAGTTCTTCCCCAAATACCACCATGACAGCAAAGTTATATCAGGTTGTTGTTAGAACTATTTTTTAGTTATTGACAGGGAAAAAGAATCAGCCTTTTCAGTGAAGTTCCCTGACTGTTGGCCAAATCTCTTTCCAACATATGCATCTTTTATCATAAAGCACACATATGTACTAGAGAATTTGGCTGCCTGGTGTGAATGAGTAAAACATTCAACAAGAGAAGGAGCTCCATAAAGTTATAACAGACTTGTAGTTGCATGTTCTCATTTAATGAGAAGATGAACATTATCTCAATTGATATGGCACTAATAGTAGTAGTAACATTCTGTGAAGCATTTTCTGTCTAAAGAGAATCAAAGAACTCCCATTGCTAAATATTCCCTAGGAAAAAAAAAAATAGTTGATCTGGGACTGAGGACAACTCTACCCTCACCTTTCTGGGAAACACTGTAAAATCATTTTAAAATTCAGTTCAAAATACAAGGAAAGTCACCTGGCTTTGGAAACATTTATAGTTCATCTCACAGTGATTGAAATGTTTATATAGACTGTACCTTATTTCCTAGCATGAATGTCATTTGATTCTTTGAAAGCCTTTAAGACGTACCATGACATTTGTTGCTTTTAAAGGTAGCATTTCAATTAGCCTAATGATGGTTTCCTAGGAGAACTGAAGATCCACTTAAAAACATTGCACAGATCAGAAAAGCAAATGTGTGCATGCAGACATGCTCATGTCTGTCTTCATCAGACAGAACAATGTTGTCACCTGCCTGTGGACCTTTCTCTTCTTAATTTAGCCTTCACATTTCACTTCAGTTTCTACACTGACCTTTATTTCTTAGTGGCAGTTGGACTACGCCTGAATGCAAAATTTAAGAGCCATCCTTGTCCATATTGCCTAAGAAAATCCTTAGGGATCTTCCATAAGAGTTGCACCACAGCTGCACAAACTGATAATTCAAGAGATATTCCACTTGGCATGGAACTTATAGTTGCATCAGATAACATTACTAATGCCATTTTATTTGTCCAGCCTTGAGGTGAGATGTGCAAGAGCAGAGTGTTAACAAAACCCCAGCAGCAGCTTATTCCAGCAGCACAGCTGCTCCACAGAGTAACAGAGAAAGGTGGCCCTGCTGAACCCAGCCCAGGAAGCAGCCACAAGGGAAAAGGGCTCACAGAAACAAAGCACAGATCTTTCCAAACCACATCAACTTCTCCCTGGGAAGTCTGAGGGGCATTTGAAAGCAATCTCTCACCACTGCTGGTTTTGAAGGTACAGAACAAGAGGTGAGGAGTCAAAGAGAAACCTCTAAGTTCAGGTCATTCCAAGAGCCAACTGAGGGCTCATCACACAGGAAATGCCATCCTATTCCTTTTGGGAACATTGCTTTCTGCAGTTCCTAAGAAAAGTTTATACAATGAATTGAGGAAGGGGCACTCAAAAAGCATCAGCAGCTGCAAAATCAAGTCTTGAATGAACTGAAGAAAAGCTTCAATATAGCACTGATGCCAGGTGGCATTAGCTTGCAGTGAGATCTGGGCATAAAAATCAGATACATGCTGTTCTCATCAATGAAGCACACCAAGCTTGTATTTAGTAAAAACTGCAAATTTGTTTGAACAGCCCAGGAGAGATTAATCAAAGACTGATTTGTTGCAATCTGCCATTCCCTCACTTGTCTTACATATCTGGCTTTGAAGTTGGAGAGTGACTTTGAATCTCTGAAGTTATTTTCAATTTTCTGACATACCACCAGCTGTTGCTGCCTTCTGGGATGAGACAGCCCAGGTAAAATTCACCCATGTGGAGAGAGCTGGCTAAAGGGAGCCTCCACTGCAGTTACACACTCTTTCAATGCACACAGACATTCTGCAGGGTATTCTACCCCAGGCTAAATTTCATTTAAGTGCTTTCTGAACCTGAAAACCTTAAACAAAACAGTAAGATTTTCGTAAGGTCTTCCATGTATGCAGAAGTCATGATGCCTAGACTGCTCAAGTTTTATTAAAATGTTTCAATAAAGCAGTATTTGTTTATTTTACTCAGTATGGTTTTAGGACCTGATTTGAATTTGCAAATTGAATTTGCTTCACTCCATCACTACAAAGCAGATTTCATAAAAGTGAGAAGTTTGTTCTTACTGTTTTCCATTCTTCTCATGTTTGTTATTTGCAGCACCCTGAGATCTGAACAAATTGTGCTTCATCAGAAAATTTCCACTCTGCAGAGCAGCTTTTCTACCCCCTTCAGTGAAAACTAATGTAAAAATGTGTTTTCCTCTGACTTTTTCCTGTGCAGAAAAGTTAGATGTGAGCCTCCACACCAAAATGTGATGAGTAGGAATGGAATAAATGGGTCAGGTTTCAAGACATGTCTAGCTGCAGTGATATTTGAAGCTCAGGAATGTAACCTGGCAGACAAGCTGTCATGGGAAAAACACAGAAGATCTCAGCATATTAAGTAAAAATCTTACCACAACTCTTTCTGCAGCCTTCCCTTGCCTCACCTGCAGCTAAGGAAACAGAGTGAATTATAATAACCTCAGCAGTTTCACGAGTGTAATTAAACATCCAAATTACGTGACAAACTCAGAGTAAAAAAAGACTTCACTAAATTCTGCAGAGCTTTGTGCAGGTATGTGACTCAAGCAAATTTCAAGGCCTTATGGGTTTGTGCTGAGTCTAAAATTCATGCACGCAAGCCTTTTGTGCAGAATCAGATGAAAACTTCACTTCTCTACTTGCACTTTACTCTGAGCCTGGGTCCACTGAAAGCTACAAGTGACAGCAAACTTTTGGGGTGGGGGGGAAGTGATACAAAATGAATGAATTTACATTACACAGAAACTGAAGGCAACATTTGCACGAGCCCCTACGAAGCCCAAATCCCAAACATCACAGAGCAACAGTCAGCATGTGCTGAGAAACACAAAATATTAATGACACTATGACAAAGCTCATACATTACAGCTCAGGAACAGGACTCCTACTGCTTATGTTTATATTTGATTTTTAAAAAGTAAGAGCATGCACCACAGATGTTGAGATTTCTGCAGCTCTGATCTGACTTGGAAAGTCATGATACAAACTGATAAGTGAATTCCCAAAGAGTGACTGTCCCACAGAGACTTTTTCATCTTTCAAGACCTATCACGCTTCATGGGATTATACTGTGTAATGTAACAACATGATGTGTCTGAATACAAATCACTGTCTTCCTGCTCAACATGTAAAGAAATAAAAAACAGACTTTGCCTTCCTTTGGTACATATTCTGAGAGAAAATTTTAAGAGAGTGTCTGAAGTCAAAGGACTGACAAAGAAAACTTCTCTGCCAGCATCCAAATCACCGAGGATACAAATGTTTCATTTGTCTCTGTGTTCAAACAAGGTGGGCTGTTTTCATTTATTAACACCAGCATAGATCTCTTTCCCTGCAACACTCTCCCATGGCTCATCAGCTGCATGCTCTACTTCAAAAACCTCTCTTCTGATGTTTACTACTGATGTCTCCGCAGACAGCTCTCATTGCATCAATTAGGAAAGGAACAACAAAGCTTCTCTCAAATTACAGTATAAGGAGTCTTAATGTATATTAAAGGTAGTCTTGTGTAATGTAAAGTGAGTCCCTGGAATAGCAGAAAACAGCAGACAAAAAGGAGAGTGCATAGAACTGGAGACAATTACAGGAACTGGTCCAATTACAGGAATTACAGCATGGTCCCATGCCAGTGTGCCCAGGGGAAGCAGGGTTGGAAGGCTGTGCAATCAAGGTGCTCTCAGCACTACAACCTCCAGTACCCTCAGTAGCACAAAAAGAGCTCAGCCATCTCTGAAAACTGAGTATCATCTTGCCTCAGATCTGCTACTCTTAAATACTTAAACTCATGATTTATATCTTGCTCTTGATTAGCATCTTCTTGACAGCAGTGAACAACTCCCTGCTCTATTAAAAAAAAAACCCAGAACTGAAAACCAGCCATGTTTTAGCTGAATAAACCTTCTTCCAAGTTCTATAGTTACAGATGAGAGGACAAGCTTCTTTGAGTCCAGACAATCTTCCAAACTAAAAATATTAACAAAATTTTAATGTATCATATTTTTCCTTCAGTCCACAATACCCTTGCAAGTAATCACTTACTCCCTATAGGATTACACCAAGCAACTTTACGTGGATATGAAGCCAAACCTCTAATCTCTGCTCTCCTTCCAAGCCCTTCTTTGAAAGGTCATCAGCCTAAAATTTATTATACGGCTTCATCCCAGCCTCTTATGAAAGCTTAATCTCTTAACTGAGCTGCTTGGCTTCCCATCCCCCCCGCCTCACAGTTTTTCCTGTTTCAAACAAGGACAAGAAAATAACTTGATTCATGCCCACAAAAAGTCACCCAAGAGGCTTCTTACTGTCATTATAGGGATAAGCAACCAACGTGTAGGGTCTAGATGTAACTGGACAGCGGTTCCTGACTACTTCACAAGAAAATACAACAAAGACTACATTTCCAAAAAGCAATGTACAGTCAAACTGACTTTATTTTCTCTGGCCCAGTTTCTAAAGGCCACAACCAGCCTTCAGGAACACCAGTAATTATGCCAGTGATTTATTTTACACAGTGGGAACAGGATCAAAGGCATTCAAACAAAATTACAAAAACAACTGACACAGAGAAAGCCTTTAAATTCTGATTTTTTACACCAACCACTGCTTTAAAAAACCACCACTCTTCACCATCTGATACCACAGAGAACATTAAGATTCTGTTACTATTACTGTGCTGAAGTATTTTCTTCCAAGGAAAAAAGATACTGGTTGCAGTAGAAAATTTTTGGGAAAAACCCAAATTAGGAGGAGCAGAACATGCCACTTCCATAATCATCTATGATATTTTTCCAGTCCTATGACCTTCATTAAAACATTTCCTACCCAGTCAAGTGATTAAAGTGATGAAAGGTCATTTAGCACTTCCTAGTCCTTAAAGGCATTCAGTCACACTTTGTGCTGCAGAGAGTTTGTCTTCTCTCAGTGTTTGCCACCACAGGATGGCAACCAGCAGTGTCATGATGGAGGAGTTGTTCATTTCTCCTACATCAGCTACACTTTAGTACTAAAACCTTCTATTGGCTGACTCTCTTCTTTTGCTACATGATCAGTGAAAGATAAATCTTAATCAAATTATCCAGGAAAGACTTCACAGATTGGGTCAGTCTGACACTCTTATCTTCCACTTGGCACCATGTCTAAGGCACCTGAGGGCACTTCCAGTCACGGTACCTGTGCTTTGATATATTTTTTACAAATACTGATGCAAAACTAAGTTTACCTTGCATTGGTGTAAATTGTCGAAGTTATTCCCAACAATAGCTTTCTACTATAACTACCACGCTATTTAAAAGAAAACCTCATCTCTTATCACAAAAAAGTCACAAGTGTTATCCAAATCACCTGGTTGACTCTGCTAAATTGGAGAACAAAACTAAAAATAATCTTTGAACCAGAGTAAGCTGCTGAACTTACCTGGAACAGGGAACTCCCAACATTGTGACGGCTAGGAAATGGAAGGTTTATTTCTTATTGATTATTACTATTACACAGTAACACCTCAATGTCCCCTCACAATTCCTCATGTCTTAGATTTTAGAAAACAGATCAACACAGAATTCCTGAATACCTAAGAAGGTATCAGGTAAATGACAGAAGGAAGGAAATATTGCTATACCCTCTCTCTAGAACAGAAATGAAGCCTTAAGTAATTTAACCAGAATAACACAGCAATTATTCTAAACTCAAAGGAGATGTCAGGTTCCCTGAGGTTGATCCATGGGATCCAGACCCATAATCTAGGTGCAAGACAACTCTTCTACTCAAAACACAAATTAGTCATTATTTCCAGGTAAACAGAGCACTCTTCTCTCTGGATATGTCCTTCCTAGATTACAGAGAAGAACTGCAGTTTTAGACACTAAATGAAGCCTAATTATATCATGAATTTGAAACTGGGGACAGGGAGAAAATTTATCTAGAACACTTTTTTCTTGATCTTTCCTCTTCTAAGAATTTTACTACTTTATGTATTTTAATTGTTGAATCACAGATTACTTTAAAGCTGTGGTAACTATTTTTTTTAAATCCTGTCACTGTAGACTGTATGTGGGGCATAAACTTATTCACTTTAAATTTGGCTTGACCAAGCCATCACTCTAATTGGTCTGTGGCGAAAAAAAAAAAAAAGAGGTTTAGAAGATCATGAAAGCTGGTAATTATATTTGCATACTGACTAACCTTTTCTTTTTCCATACAAATTGTTCTATTCCTTGGAAAAAATTAATCAACAGATTACTGGGAAAAAAAATCTAAATCCATGCTTGAGTACAAACAGTTTCCTAACAACAGCCACCACCGACATATGTGCACACACTCTGATACAAAATTGCGATCTCCCAAAAGTTTCTTAAAATTGGCAACACAGCCTCTCCTTATCCAGGACACACTTAAAAATTCCAAACCAGATAACTTAGGGCTAGGAGGCAGCACCTGTGTTCTAAGCAGTTTTTAATTTCATCTTTCTTAGACCAGACATTAAATTTATGTGATCTATACTCAGCTTCCATGATGTGTTTAATGCTTTTATATAAGAACATCCTTCAATAATGGAGAAATTCTTTTCTCTGAAAGATGGAATTCATCTCAGTTACACAGTAGAAAGCTACAATTGAATGAATAAAGCACCCTACCTATCAGTGTCCAAAATAAAATAAGGAATTAAAAGCTAATAATAATTCCTGAACAGCAACAGTCTTGCAATTTGGAATTTGTTGGAGAGGCAAAATGTACATGACAGAAGATTCCTAAAATAATCACCCATAATTAACAGTGCTGTGACAAGCACACAAGGAAGGAACAGTCATTAGGATACAAATAGCACCATGTCCATTCATAAGGGGGTTCAATGTGTTGAGAGAAGGTTTGGGGTTGAAATGAAGGCTCATTGTGGGTGTATTCTCATATACAGCAAAGCGTGTAGAAAAAACCTCCAGAATCATCCAGTTTCTTAACTGGCTTGACTCCTGAAGATATAACTCATTTCCATTGCTGCATTTCAAGGCAATTTCCCTTAACACAGACTTTACCTTATAGTGTTCTATAAGATTATCTTCAAATAAAACACAGAATTTTTAAAAGAAAAATAGCTACCAGCAAATTTGAAAGGAAGCAAAGAACTCATACAGAGCAGAGTATTTTCATGTTTTTAGATATTTCCATCCTTTTCTATTTGTTGGCTGATTTGACCTGCAACATTAAACACTTTGGCAGAAGAGAAGAGAGAAAACACCACCTCTCTCATTATTGCCGCCACCCTATGGGCCTCACCTCACAAGCATGAAGAAACTCACCCAGATGAAGTTCTGTCACCACAGCCAATGACAAAGAAGCCACATCACTCTCACAAATTAAATTTGGCTGGAAGAGTAGCAAAGAAGAGCAGAGTGCCAAGCATATTTTTGTTTTGCTAAATGAAAGGACGTTCTATCATTTCAGCTAGAACCCATATGCCACTCATACCAAAGGATATCAGCAACACATTTCCTTCTGAAGAAAGAACACAATGAACCAATAAATCAAACCTTAAAATGAGGATGAAAATTATTACAGCCATTTGTTAAAATACAAAAGGGCATTGAGAAAACAAACAGCAATATCTGCTATGGTTAATGTAGTGATATTTGCAGTATCCCAGGCTTGCAGAAAATTGGCACCTCCTTTCTGGGACTTGAGTGCTTCTGAATGCAGGAGTTTCTTAGCACTCTTCCCTGATTCACTAAAAAATCAAGACATAAATTCTGTCTCTAGATAACATGAATCAGGGATAAGACTATTGAAACAAATGTGTCTGATTCTGCACTGGCTTAAGTCTTTTTCTAGACCTTTGTTCTAGAGGGCATTTTGAAACCCTCCTATTTATGCACTCAGACAACAGACAGCAAAAGTAGTCTTGAGCCCACCTAATTACAACCTGAAGCTATGAATTTATTTGAAGCTGGCAGCCTAAATTGTCATCAAGTGAAAGAGGCACCTCCAAAGGATTGTGAATCCTATGATGGTTGGTAGCCCACAGCAAGTGCCTCATTATGTGACACACGAAACAGGCAACATAAGCTATACAAAATGCCAGGAAATGGAGAGGCAGCCTCAGTTAATAAGTTTACCTAATCTGTTTCAATAATTTAAGAGTCTCAAAGAGGTCCATGACATCAAGACTGGAATACTACAGAGATGGAAGGAGATGAAAGAAAGAAGACAACACAGCTGTAGAACCACAAGCTCCACATCCCTCCCCATTTTACCAGGAAGTGCAGGTGGGCATCTGCATGGACTTTCAAAAGATTTTTCTGAAAACTCAATGTGATAACATTGGCCAAGCAAATTTCCTAGACAGAGATACCATCCCTCATTTGACCATTGAGTAAATCCTAGTGTGTTATGTGTGGAATCAAAGATGGACACACAGGTAAGTAAAGCACATCACTGCAGTCATTTCTGATGCACAGCTCTATCACTAGACCTTTTCCTCCAGCAAAAAAATAAAACTGAAATTCTGGAGCATTTTCAGAAGATTTTCTGCCTCTTTCACTGTCAATTTTTTCAATGTCAGACAAAAGCTGTGCTAATTTCATTAACAATGAAATATATTCCTCTTGAAATCTTTTTTCTCAGCAGTAGTAAAGTAATCTGAAGTGAACCACAAAGCATGGTGCTGATCAAGCAAGTCCTGGACAGTTCACAGCCCAGAGGAGATAATTTCATTTTATCACAACACTTTTGTTGACAAACAGAGTGAGGGACCCTTCCACAAGCAAGGGCACTTTTGCCCAGTGTTAGTGCCAGCAGCTGGGCAGCTCACAGGAGTACTGGCCTGGCCCTTGGACAAGACTTTGCTCAGAAAGGGGACTTCCTTACAGAGACACCTGCAGAAATACAAAGAGCCTGGAATTTAGTTCACCCCTGTGAACTGCTGAGGTGTTTCAGACTCACAGAATGGGTCAGGCTAGAAAGAACCACACTGGGTCATCTGGTCCTGCTTCTGCAGTGCCATCCCAGACTCAGTGCAAATAACCAAGAGATATCAGGATTTTAGTACAGAAATTCCATTGGTTGCAGCAGAAAATCCAGGTGAGTGCTAAGGATTCCAGTCCAAAAGAAATTCAAATTAAAGCCCTCATTCCAAACAGTTAAGCATCTGCATTGCCTGCTTGCATGAACAGTACAAGTGACTATAAATGAGATTACTACATCTAAAGTTATACATGAGCAGAACCTTTGCAAGAACAAACCTCCAAAAAACTAAAATTATCAAATTGGAAAAGCAACACTCAATTTCATTTACAAAAGACAAAGCACTGGTGGCTATTGGTCTCCTTATTTAAATGGTATTTATTTAAAGCCATTAATGAACAGAATCCTGAGATCACACAATGTCGCCTGGGTAGAATTTCTGTTTCCACACCATATACACATGAAATTCAAAGTGAAAGGCTTAAAAGCTTAATGCAGTGAAGACAGAAAATATTAAACTTTTCAAATCCTCCTTTCTCTGGCCTTTTGCTCACCCCAGTCTCCTATCACTTTTTTTTTCCCTTAAAAGACATTATGTGTTAGGAGAGCAAAGCAGCCTGGGGAGGTGATATTTTACCATTGTCTGTGCCATTAATGCAGTTAAAAAATCCTCAGACTGGAAAAATCAGACAGATGCATCTTCCAGGTTCACATGTGCCAACTCCATCTGTTAAATCATTAAAACACAGGCTTGGCAGATTCTGGAGAAAAACACATTTGTTTTCACTATAAAGAGGAAGAGTAAACTTTCTTTCTGTTCTTACAACTCCCCCCACCCCCATAATTACTTTAATGTGAAAGTCTGCATGAGTGGGTACTATTTAAGATGCTACTGAAAGAGGTTTTAATTGAATTGGGATGTGTATGTGTCAAATTATATGTCATAATCCAGGTTAGTCAAAGCACTATTAAACCAAGGTCTATAGATACATTAAGGTGCTTAATCATTTACCTTTTTATTGCATATATCATGTTACACCACCTATTTAAACACTGGTTTTCCTTACAGCAAAGAACATGTTCAGGTTAATTTTAAAGGCACAGTTTACATAAAGAGCAGCAAATCTGATCAGAGAAAGCTACTAAACCTTGAATGAAGAAATTAATAACAATAAAACTTTTTTCCAAATCTATAATAAAAAAATATTTTCTACCTTCAGGATAAAGAAAAGCACCAAGATCCTAATCTAAATTTAATACTAGCAGCCTATATTTTCCCAATATCAATACTACTAATATTGGGAAAATAGATTTATGCTTTTTCCTACTGTATAACCATTTTCACTATGGCAACAATACCTATAGTGCATACATCTAAAAACTGAGCATTTTGAGTGCAACTAAGTATAAGATGGGATTTAAATTATTCACACTGTCATACTGGTGTCTAGGTTCATCCTAAGACCTCCCATAGCTGCTATTAAAACAACAGATTGCTGCTGAATGCATCTCTTTCTCTTTGTATTCTACAACAGAACGGAATTTCATTCTCCAGGCTTGTTACATTAAGTAAAATGTATCCTATTTAAAGCAAATGTTTGGAAATTTTGTCTTTTTTGTGTTTGCTTACAGTTTTGCAGCTACTCTGTCATCATCTAAACAGATATTTTCCCTGTGTTGTTCTTTATGGCAGAGTAGAAAAATTAAAAGCTATTAAAAGATATCTACCTTTCCAAAATATATACATTTTCATAAAGGATATTCAATTGCAGTATCCTGAAGTTTCACCAAGTCATCATCCCTGCCATTCTGTGCACCTCATAAAATAGACTTGAAACCCAGATCCCACTTTGTGTGTTATATAACTGCAACCTTTCCTTCTGTCAAAGTACCCACTAAGTGCCTGTAGGAGCTGCTTCTTTCCCAAGAAAAGGTTGAAAAATTTATTTGACTGGAACTGGCAATTCTCCTGCTTTTGGTCATAGTTGAACTGCACCATCATGTTTCACCCTCCTCCTCTTCCAAACAACTGAAAAACCTGATGGGATTATTCCAACCAGCTCTCCCTGCACAGAACTGATGCTGCACTCTGTACTCCCAACTATGATTCTTTTTCTTATGCAGTCCTAGAAGTGTTCTTAGAACCTGGGAAAATTGCAGAACCATTGCTTTGAGTCATCCAACACTTCCCCAAATGTCCTCTTTTCACATTACCTACGCACCACGCCCATATGGCTGGGGTCTCTCCAGGGAACTGGCTACAGCTTTTCCACTGGAGATCAACCTCAATTAAGATTAAGTGGAACAGAAAATTTTTCCTCCAATATTGAGCAACATAATATTTACAATCTTATAATTTTTGTAGTACCAGCAGAATTTCAGATCTGCTCTCAGGCAAGACCAAGCAAGCAGAATACAACTGGAGTGCACCAAAGAGAAAAAAGAAAACACAGGCATATGACAGAACACAAAACAGAAAGAGTACTTAAAGCATTTTCCAGCAAAAAACTGTTATTCCAAGTATATATTTTCTTTCTAGCAAGTATGTTGATTTATATGCTCAGAGAATGCAGAGGAAAATGTATCCAAAAGAGACAAGAAGTTCATCGTGTGATGGCTACAAATAGAGAAATCTGAATTTATAACAAATACTCTCCTAAATGAGAATACAATTAGATGCTGATATCCCATCACTGCCTGCAATCACCCTCAAGGGAAGCAAAATTGCATGAGACTAACAGAACATTCATTTGCTTTAAAATTTACAGGAAGCTCAAGAAAGTTTCACATGCATTTTACCTCAGAAACAATGTGCTACTTATTCTTCCTAGCAATGATTTTTTACATAGCATTCTGGGATCAAAATGTAATTTTCAACAATAACATATTTTCTGACATTCTCTAAGGAGAAATTACTGGTTTCTTCCCTCTAAAAGGATTTCGATGGAATAACATCTGTGTTGAGATTATTGTGAATATGTTAAACTGACAGCAAGTCTCTAAGGGGCACTGCTCATTAATGTTCTGTGCATAAAATTAAAACTTGAAATATATTTTTCAATCCTTTTTGAATCATTTAAGCAATTCTCATGCAAAGAAACTATTGTGCAGCAATAATATATTTGCAGAGTAGGCTATGAAAGCTATTAAAATGTCCCAGACCCCCTGCCTTTCAGGCAAAGCAAAAAAAGGAGACGCTTTCTGATTTGAAACATGCGCTGTATTGAAACAAAAAAATACTTCCAAAGACCATGAAGAGTTTGATTTCAGTTTATACAATAAAACAAAATTTAAAATTGTGTTTTTCTCCTTCATCTTTAATTCATATTGTGCGTAGGTAGTTCTCCTACCAGCAGGAGAGTTAAGTGGTGCACATTGGCACTTACAAGAAGTTTTTCCAGTGGCTACAAGTGGTGGCCGTATTCTTTGAATTCTGCAAGCTCTCTGCAACCAGAACTGGGGAGTTGTACTCTGAGACAATGCCTGGGACTCAGGGATTTTAAAGCAAACACCTTCTCCAGTTTGAAAGTGACAAAGGTCTCCATGTCCATAGAACAAATAATTTTGTTTGGAGGGCATGTATACTTCTTTCACCAAGTACAACAGAAATACAAGTGTACCCATCAGGTTTGCTGTAAAGCAGTCTCTCATGTAAATCTTTTGTTTGAATAAAAATGAATGAATCTGCTCAAAACCAAATAAAATTTCAGGAATTATTGAACTTTTAAAGCACAGAAATCTGCATAAATCTGTAGCTGTAAGTGCCATTTTATGGCTAAAAAACGAACATATTATCATTGGGAAAACAAACATGCCCTCACTGTTTCAAAAGCCACTGGGTAATTACAGCCACAATAAGATGAGAGTTCTAAATTTTGCCACAACATATAATGATTCTAACCAGGCTGTTGGATTACGTTCATAAATGGAAATTCAGGAACTCCAATTAACATGTTCTTGATGTGATAGACTTTTTTAAATGAAACCAGTCTGTGTCAATGGGACTTCATTACCTAAATCACAGTAATCATAACGAGGCAGTCTCGAGCTGCCTACACCTGAAATATTATGTAAAAACATTACAAAAAGACACTGAAAAGACACTCCTCTTTTAGACTTCCACACCTCACGTTGCAAACTGTGGAGCAGTAAACACAAAACTGCGAGTACTAACTAATATATTTTGGTAAATATTTTCAATGCAAAAGCACAGATACAGAAGGATCTATAAATGGATATATAAGCACCTCAGCAGAGAGCTTCACTTTCAAAGGTTCTGAGATTGCTGATGTGGAAGGGAAGACACCAGATTAGTACAGCTGAAAGAAAATAATGAAGCTGCTCTTCAAATTTCAGATGTGAAGATGGCACTTCTGGCTGTGAGGTGCAAACAGACTGGTGCACCCCACTGCGTGTCTCCTTAGGGACACCTTCATTCCCCCTCCCTCACTGCTGTTATCTGCCATCAGTGGAGGGCATTTGTCCCACTTTTCCAGCCAACAGCCCCATCAGAACACTGCCAGTCGCCTCTACAGAGCTGCCAGACATCCAGCAAAAGCCATAGCACCACAGGAACGTTTGGGACTTACTTGTCACATACTGGATTAGCAACAGAGCCCTGGGGTAACTGCCCAAATTGAGAGCACGTGCTGCTCACAGCACACGTGTGACACTGCCCTGAATCTCCACCCAGAAAACAGCATTTACAAACATCTCTCCAGCAGGACCCTGTGCTAGAGAAGCTGCACAGCCCCCTGCAATGGAGCTGCTCCCACAAAGAAAGAATTCCTCTGTGTAACCATCCTCTCCACAAGAAAACCAGGTTCTGTTACACCAGACCATTGCTAGTTTGCTTCACAAGTGTTCAGAAAACAGGTACACAATACAAAGGTTGATTTAGCAACAATTCTTTAGCACTTGAATCCAAGCATCATGGAGACTCAAATCTCAGCACATTCCACAGGTGGGGAAATACTCATAAACAACACTCACAAATCCTCACATAGAACTCCAAAGAGAACAGGTTTGTTTCTTTCAACTAATTGCAGACTGTGACACAGAAAGCTTTTGTTTACTCATCTGGATACTTTTTCTCCATAAACAAGCAACATACAAAGTCTTAACATTCTTGTATCAGGGTAGACACACGAGACTTCCAGAAAACCAAAACTTAACTCAGATTTTCAAGAATGCAAACATTAACAAAGCCAAAAGGGCACTACACAGAGTCTTCTGCAGCAGTAGAGGTTTAAGATATCCACCTACCCTGAGTTGCTGGTTTCAGCTCACATCACCTTTTCCTGTCTCCGTTCTGTCTGCTGCCTCCATGTAGAAGCACAGCTGCTTGTGGAGTTCTGTGAAAGCAATTAAAACAGTGAGCTGACTTTCTGCAGAGCCTATTTAAGCCTATTTGGTTCCCTGACTTATTTCACAGAGCAATACCACCTGTGTTTGTGTCAACACAACATCCTAAAACATTGGAAAAACCTGGACCTAGCACTCAGCACTGCCCTCCTCCAAGCCCTTGTGCATTGCCCCATCATGAGCTGATGGAATTTGTATACCTACACAGAAAACTGAATTTGGGTTAAAGCATCTCATTTTCCCCTTGGTTAGTTTTAATCCCTATCAGCCAGTACCCAGACTGCATCAGAACACAGCACCTCAAGCACTTCCTTTGACTGAGAAAAAGGAGTACAGGGGCTGTAAAAAACCCAAACTGCTTCCCTAGGGGTGGAGCAATGCCTGACACAGGTGAAGGTTTCTCAAACTCCAGATACTAATTGGCAGTTCTCAAGTTATTGACAAGCTGTAAATTCTTGAAGAACAGCTGTGAGTTCTTGTTCAACAGCAGCACTTCTGAACAGTGAATAATTAGATAATGCCTAATTTGAAGATGACAGGAAGAACTGGAATTTCAGCATTTATGGCCACATCCAGAGAGAATTTACCCATGTTAAAAGCACCAAGTATTGAGACTTAATTCTATTTAAAGGTGATACATTGAGAGATGTAGGATCTACTTCAGCATTTGTCACATGATGACAAATGCTGTCGTATGCAGCTACAAGATCCAGACTTCCTGCAGAAGACTCTGGAATCTCAACAGACCTGTGTTCCTGTCATTCAGTATCATTATTAGCTCATTAAAATCCTATTTCACTTTTTTTCTCATAGTGCAATTCTAATATTGCCCTGTGCTCATAAGAGGCTAATAAGACCTACGACTAACTACTCATTCACCACATTCCCTCACCAGAGAAATAAGTGCAAAAGACTTGAACGTGATAAAGTTCTGTTTCCACAGTGTTAGTATAAGAAGTTTCATCTCTCTCGACAAATGCTGGTGAAGTTTAAGCCCTGACACAGCCCTAAACTACAGATTTGATTGTTTCATTAACAAATTATCTTTTTCAAGGAAAGCATCAAAGCAATAAGAAGACTCCTGAGATAAATGTGACAAAGCAGCAGGAGTTAATTAAGTAGGACAATGAGTAAGTATTTATGGGTGTGATAGAAGACCCAGCTGATTTAATTGCAAGCCTAATTATCAATTAGAGAATCAAGAAATGGCATGTAAGTGATATATTCCATTTGTTGATACTTTAATGATTTTCAGAGACCCAGAAGAGCAGTATTAATTGCTATTTTAGAACCACAGAAGGCGTTTTTATTCTTCTCTTACTCAAACAGAGGTTCTTAGGACTTCTAAAATAACTAATAAATGTATATAGTCTTCTTGTACTCAAATATTTAAGGGCTTTAGGTCCTTTGGATTTTTTTTAAAAGTCTAATAATTAAACATTCAAACACACTGCCTATAAACCACTCAGCTGAAGTCAAAACCTTTCTGCATTTATTTTCTAATAAGGATAATAAGTGCCCAGTGGTGTGCGAGTCCCATTAACTATTTCCAGGGTGTTTACACAAGTCAATTTCCAGACAACAAGAAAGAGGTCAGGGAACCATTTAAACCCACGAGGGCAAAGAGCCAGCTGGCTCCACTCATTGTTGAAATATTTTATCCAGCAACTACAAGAAAATAAAATTACCAAAAAAAATCATGTAGAGCCAAAAATATTAATATATTGGAACACAATGGAGCCTTTACAAGCTGTAAATATATTCCAGGTTCTCACACAGAAGCCATAAGGTATGTTGAGGTCTTTCTCAGAACATCTGTCATAGGCACATAGCTTGTAAAGGACATTTATCAGAAAAAGAGATCAGACAGACACTGTATCACAGGATTGGTGTTGCTTCCCAATGAAATTAGCAAAAAACAATTTTGGTGTGTAGCAAGAGGAACCCAGAACAGGAGAGCATGTTAAAAAGAAGCTTTCCACCACTTTAACCCAAACATGTTTTCCTTCATTTCAAGACACACCAAAAAAAATTACTGAGCGTTTCCCCTGGCCTTCTAAAGGACCTCAAGAAAGCAGGGCATGGGAATGTTTTTGCTTTTTTCCCTTGAGATACAGCTGTGGTGCTACCAGAGAGCTTCCAAAGGACAAGAGAAAGGGATCGGTACAAATGCATATTATATTGTTGGCTTTTCGCAAATATTAAGATGAACGTTGAATGTACAATGTTAAAAGAACTTTGCTTTTATTTGTGTTATTAACAAAAATTTAGACACAGTAGTAGTGGTAGATGATATAGTTAGGAGTGAACTGTCTGTTTGGTCAGGATAACATCCAGTGAACATGCAATGAGGACCCTGCTGTTGATGTGCCAACCATCACATCTGCTATCTGAACAAAGTACGGACCAAGGCCCAGACTGGAGGTGACAGAATGAGCCAAAACCACAGCCAAGACACACGCTATAAAAAGGCGGGCCCCAGGAGGAGCCATGCTAAACAGCTCCTGGAACATGTAAGTAGTTATGGATATGCGTACGGTTCTATGAATACACAACAGGCTGACGCAATAGAAATGGTATAAAAATGGTGTGCTCTTGGCTGCGTGCCAAGACGCACCCAGCCATAATCTTTGCTTTACTGTCTCCTACTGTCCTTTATTAAACTTCCAAATTTTAACAGGAAAGTGAACTGTGATTTTCACAGGGATCCCTCCCCGCACACAATGTGCGGGCAGGTCCCAACATTTTATTACACGAGTTATTGCACGCCCCTCCCCTTACCTTGGGCCCGCCTCTCCCGCCATCTTGTGCCCTCCCACATGAGTTCCCGCCCCTCCCGCCATCTTGTGCCCGCCTGAGGGGCCTCAGGAAAGCAGGGATTGGGAATTATTTTGCTTTTTTCCCCCTGAGCCATGGCCGTGGTGCCACCGGAGAGCTTCCAAAGGCCGAGAGAAGGGGATCCTTCCCCTCAGAGGGCGTGCGGCCACTTGCCAACGTTTCATTAAACACGTTCTCGCCCCTCCCGCCATCTTGTGCCCGCCCACATGAGTTCCCGCCCCTCCCGCCGCCGTTGCCCCGCAACGCCCGCGGGGCCGCGGCGGTCCCGGCTGCCGGCGGGGCTGAGGCGCTGCGGCGCGATGGAGCCCACCAACTTCATAGCGAAGGACGACTACTGGTAACAGCCCGGCCCCGCAGCCAGCGCTGCTCTGCGGCTGCTCCCGTCCGCCTTCCCCTCCCGGCGCGCAGCTCCGCGCTGAATGAGTTCTGCTGTGTGTTTACAGCGGGGGTGCGCCGGGTAAAGCGTGCCCTGGTGACAGAGTCAGCGCTGTCAGAGCTGCCCCAGTGCACCTTCCCCGCCGCTGTGGGCTCGGGGCAGTACTGCCGTGGTCCATGCGTTGAAAAAGGACTCTTGGCAATAATTTCAGAAGGCTAATATGATTTATTAAAATGATTCCATAATCAGAGGATTTAGGCTATAGTGTGCCCAGGTACACAGTTCAGATCTTTCTTCCTCCGCTGCCCTGTACCAGAAGCCTAGAATGCTTACAATATCAGAGATACCACAGTCCTGCAGCTCCTTCGCCCATACACTCAGGGGACAGGCAGAGCAATTCAATGTCCTTGAAGAATAGCACAGAGATTTTGTTTATAGAAAGCTTATACAGAGTAAAAAGACAGCAAAAACATGTTCTCCCATGGGAAATTTTCTCCTGCAGGCTGCACGCAGAGAAACTTATAATATGTTCTTGCAACAGGGCAGCTCGTCGGTCAACACAGTAAATGAAAGTACATTTGGAAGGACTTGGTGCTTGCTTTTCAACCTCCTCCACTTCTTAAAACATAATTTAAAAGCAGTGCGTTCACATGCAGTGTTTCAAAGGTCTAGAAGGTATTTTCCCATTAGCTCTGAGTCAGATAATGATGATTTGTACATAAACTTGCTGGTTTGAGATGGAAGTTTAAAGATTCCTGCTGAAGTGCTGTGCTTTGTGACATCAGTAGTTGGGTTGGCATTTTGGGGTTTTTTTTAATTAAAGTTTTCAAAGTAATCTTAAATGTTTTGTGTTGGTTTCAGGAAAAAACATGTTGAAACGGAAAAAGATACTGCAAAAAGATGGGCTGAGAAATGGGGATTTTTGAAAACACCTCTTGAGGAGGTAAAATTGAATGGCATATAATATGGCTTACAATATAAGCAACACATGAAATCTACTTGTGCACAAACTTATCTGGACACAAAATTATGAGAGCACAGAAGACTAGAAATGTACTGAGTATGCTTTGCTACACTGGCATCCAAGGTAGCAACTGCACTACATTTCAAATGGTTCAAATATTCAGTTTTCTTCTGAATAAAATACATCAAGTGGTAATTTATATGCTGTGCATATTCTGATCTATTTCTCTTGAGAAGCATGACTCCTAATAGTGCTAACAAGTACTAGATGCACACTGACAGGAAAATATTTCCCCTTTGTCTCTCCATATGGTATTTTAAAAATCTAGGGGAAAAGGTTCCAGCTAATTAAATTGTCAGTGGGGGAATCTACAACAAATGAAAATATTTGGAGTGGTCTCCTCTCAGTGATGTTTAGATATTAGAACACGGCAGCACATGATGTTACATTTGCAATCACAGTATTTCATTGCTAAAGAACAGGATTGATTCAGCCCCTGCATAGTTATAAATGTAGTTTGCATGTCTTCTGAAACAAAAAAATTCAGTAATTTCCAGAGCACTGAAATAAGTAATCCTGCTTAAGGTGGAAAGAACAGGAAGTTCATATGTAACAATGAGGGGAATGGTGTGGATATCATATATTACAGTATATTTCAAAAGATAGAGTCCAGTTTTTAAATATGTTTCGGTTTTAGTTGCTTGGAGATGAAAAGAAAAAAGATGCAAAGCCCAAGCTACAGCTTCCAGATCACCTGCAGGTTCGACCTGTGACACCTGTGGAAAAATACATGAAGGTTAGAAAATTAGATTTTAAAATTGCAATACAGACACATCTGTCTTAAGAAACCACACAAGCTCTGAAAACCAGTTGTCTTATAGAGGGGGTGTCTTTAACTAAAGGTCAGAGTAAACTTCATTTGTTAGCCAAACTATGTTTTAAAGGTATTTGTTTAAGACAATGAATTGCCCTTTGGATACAATTGTAATTTTTCTACCTTTTTTTAAGAGTCTGTTTTTTGTCAGGGACAATACCACTGTCCTCTTCAGTAACACAAATTAATAAGAAGCCAGTTCTAATAAGCCAAATCATAATTACTCTGTTTTATATGATTTATATGTACATTCAGGGTCTTAAAGATGTCAAACAGCTGGAGAGTAGAATGTGACTGATGGTTTAATTTATAAATACAGTGTGTCAGGATCACCAATGAATAGGGTGACTCCACAGGCAACCAAAGCAGTGACATTGGGAGAGGAACATACTCACAAAAGGGGAAGCAGAATATGCTAATGAAAAGGAAGCTTAGTCCACTTAGAGAAGATTAGGGAAATAAAGGAGATTGGAAATTCTTACTTGCTGAACTAGCTTTCTTTCAAAGGATTCCAAGGGTGGGGAGATAAGGTAAGGAAGTAGTAAAAGCTTTTACTGAGATTAAATTAAAATAGAAATTAAGAGCTAGTGCTGAGTGTGGTAAAGAATTAAATGGCATAATTTCTGCCATTAGTGCTGCTTGTTCTTCAGTTTTGTCCCAAACCTCCCATCTCAGCCCCGTGAGGCTGCTGGTGCATTAACAGATCCTGCAGTTATCAGCTGCTCCAGGAGCGTGCAGAGCCTGGTGCACGTTGGAACAGAGTTTCCATTTCACCTCAGAACTGGGAGAGAAGGGTTAGCTGTGATTTAGGTCACCCTTTACATATTCAGAGTGAAGTTTCATACATCCTTTCCAGAACTGTCTGTCTTTCTGCACATGTACCTTGTGGTAACAGTCAAATCTGTTCTCTAGGTTAGACTAATAAAAGCTTCTGCACAGCCCCCTCCCCCAGACTGAAAGTGGGACATGATTTCCTTCATTATCCTGCTCAGTGGGTGGCACTTTTGGCCATAAAAATTATCTTTTCTGAGGAACTGCTCCACCTAAATATCATAAACATTTTCTAATCTTGGCCAAAGAACAAAGTGAAGCAACTCTGGCAAGAGAACTGAAACATTGTTCTCTTGCTGTGTATTTCTCTGCTAAGTCCCCAGATGCTGAAATGATAGAACGTGCCCAATTGAGATGATTCAGCCAAAGTAAGCACAGCAGTCACTGAACAGAGTCTGTTGGCTTTTGGTTTGTTTCCTTTTTAGCTAGATTAGTTGCAGATTAACTTGCTGCTCACCCATCTTTTAAAGTAGAAGGAAGGTAGAATGAATAAGTAGTTCTTGATGTAAAAGCCAGCTTGGTCAGTAATATCTTTGGCATTTGGATTTAAAATTATTATTCCATAGCTGCATTGTTACCAAATATATTACAGCAAGGAGGAAACACTATTTCTTCTGTTTTCAGAAGTTAATTAGTTTTAAAGATGATGATGATGATCTTCAGCTTGAGCTTTTTCTATACATAATAATAATAAAATTCTAATAATGTTAAACAATTAAAGCCCTTAGTATTGAACCAAACTTGGAAAAAAAAATAATTCCAACATACATTACTAAACAATGACTTGATTGTTGGTTTTAGAACACTACAGCACAAAAGACAATGTTGCATGACAGAAAGGTCAACCAAAAACCTTTTAATCGTTCAGTTTTACATATTACTTTGATTTTAGGTGCTTCCATCTCCTCCAGTACCTAAAACTACCCAGGGATTTATTGGCTGGAGATCAGGTGTCCCAGCACTGGCACTTGAACACGATTATCAAATCCAAAGCTGCAAAGGAAGCGTCTGCAGGATGAAGTGACCATGGGAGCCCTCTGAGTGACATTGTGAAATAAAGAGACACAAAGATCCATCTGCATTCCTAAGGAAATATCCTGTAGTGGACTGTTGAACTGTTGAGCATTTCTGCTATTTATGTAAAAATCTAAAAATTTTGGTAAAGTGTGAACATTTTCATTTTACTTAATTGAATCCATGGCATCCAAGCTGTTAACTCTGCTTCAGAGCTCCTGCTTGTAACTTAGAAATAACAATGAATAAACTCAGATAAAGATCACAGAGCACATACTATTTTTATTAGCAGTAATAAGACTATAATTGAAAAATATTCATTGGAAATTGGAATGACAGAGCAAATTTTTATAATTGTTTCTCCATGAGAACTTCTACTCATAAAATACTCATAAAATACACTGGATTTTGTGTTGGGTGTGCTTTGCAGGTATTTTGTGTAGTTATACACATAAGTAAGTGAGTAGTTCCCAGTAAAGAAATAAAGTACAAAAAGGCAACAGTGACACAAAGTCACTTTGAAAAATCAGGTTTGGTATGAAAACAGGGTTTTTCCATTGTTTGATCAGTATGCAAATGGGTTACAAAGGATTTGTAACCGGGGAGGGATGCAGAGAGCCAGCAGGTGATTGCACTGGGAGTTACTGGAGTAGCTCCCTCTGTGCCTGGAGTTGTCTTGCTCTTCATTTTGCACCTGAAGATTTGCCAGGATTTCTGGAAACTCAGGAGACTCACTGAGCTGCAGCAACAGTTTGCACGATGTAATTCTAACTGGCCAAGGTGTTCAAACCAGAAGGCTGTTTAAGCAAAAAAGAGCCTTCAAGAAATCAACACAGGCAACTCCCTCTAACTTCTTTTCACTTAGAGGGGAAAGGTTTTCCTCCCTAACCGTGCTGCAAGATCTCCTTTGTGTTCTGCAGCCATCAATATCTACTGCTTGAGTCAGCACTAAGTCCTTGGCTTTCACAGCAGTAAGGCAGCAGCCAGTGTTTGTTCTTCCCTTCTTCCCAAGAAATGACTCACAATGATCAACATCCCACCTTTTTTTTTTTTTTACATCCATTTCCAAATGCCCACAAAATAATAATATTTTACTTTTTTCCATATTCTTTGCAAATAATGGAGAAGTGAGTCATATCCTTTGGAAAGATTACCCAAGAAGTAGAACACATAGCAGAAGTAACTTCAGACACTTCACTTAAAAACCAGAATAAAGAATAACTTGGAATCAGACTCTGGAAATTGAAGTTAAATTGTAGTTTAGCTACTAACCATAACCTGTGTACACTGTTCTTTGGACAATAAAAATAATTGTAAGAACAGTATTTAAATTCAGCGTGCTTTCTTGTCATTGCCAGGTTTGTATCTCTTGCTTATTTTAATCATGTGGTATGTGGTTCTTCAGTTTATTTTAAGGTCATAAGAGCTTATTCTTGTTGGATTTATATAAACAGGTATAATAATGATTAATATGTCATTTAATAGCAATTAAATTACATTAATTCGGGCCCAATAAAAGGGGAACTTCACTGGCTTTTAAAGAGTTACATGAAAGAATCAAAGCTGGCACCAAATACCCAGTGGATGTTTGTATGAAGTGAAATCCAAATCCAGATGAGCCATGGTTTGATTTTGAAAACCAAAATAAATTCTTTGTCCAGCATCTACAGTTGGACATTCTTGACTTTTATTCCAATGTCTGAATATTAACTCTGTCCTGACAGTAAGGGTTTTGTATTGTACATTCTGTCATTTAAGGTACATCTACTTCAGGAGATACTTTGATCTATCAGAGACTAATTTGGGATGTGCAAGGAATATAATCTAAAATTTTCAGTCATTTATCATAAATATGTCAGTTGTTATTTGTCCCGTGTATTCAGGGTTTTGGTGTTATGTGAAACTATAAACCTGACTATTTTTTTCCCAACAGTTCTAACATTTTACATGAAAAAAAATTTGTAGGAGTTGTGGATTTGCAGCTGACAAAGGACTGCCAAGTCGTCTGCCCCAGTTGTGAATCCTAAAGGTTGTTACAGAATTATTGTATCACCTTGTTATGTTCGAAACCTGGCCTTTAATTTGTGGAAATTAACCTATTTATTGGAGCCAGGTTGGTACATAAATGCCACTGCACACTGTAAAATATCACACGTCTCCAAGGTCAGGACAGCGTCAGTAAACTCTGCACGCACCAGAAAATGCTTCAAAACAAAATTAAATCACTTCAAAAGTGCAACAAAAGTCTAAACAATTTTAATTCTGTATAAAAGTGTTAGACCTGTGTTTCTGTGCAAGTCAGAGCAGAACCAAAATATGAGAACAAGTGTATTTAGATGTCTTTGATGCTCCAACCAAAATTTCATTTGGTCTTCTGCAAAGCTTCTGGTGAGCACAGGGAGCTGCAGAGCAACTCCTTGGTTGACAAAAATTTTTCAGAAAGCTGAAACCACCTGGCCTTCAGTGTTGTTTTCAGGTAAACTTTGCCAACAGACTCATTTTATAGAAGAGCTGTGGATGGTCTTTCAGAACTGCACACACAGAAATGTTACTGGTTCTGATACCCAGTCACCAGAGCCAGAGGTGGAAACAGGTCAGCCCCACATCTGCCACCAAGGATGTGTCCCTGCAGGTGCTCTCCTGGGTGTGATGAAATAACAGCAAAGGCTTAAATGGCAGCTGTGTTTAAGTTAAAGAACAACGAAATCAAAACTATCTTCTTCACAAGCACTCACTTAACAAACAACAAAACTGGGGGACAAAAACCTGGTGTTTGTCTTCACAATGTGTTCTTTTCTGTGCTGTTAGAACTGGCACAGAACTGGCACTTGCTATTTCTAATTTCATTAATATAAGATAGTTTACCAGGAGTTCAGAGTCAAAAGATTGATATTTACTTAAAATGCACTTTACAGAAAAAAAAGATATTTATTAGATCATCGTTGCTGGTGATTCTGAGTAAGTAGCACTACTGAGGTTGCAATCACCCTACAAGAGTTTCTGTTCATTTGGAAAGAACCAAAGTGAAAAGCAGCCACAGCCTGTGCACAGACAAGTGATCCAGTGCCCAAAAGAGTGCTTGGAGAATAAATCTCAGTGCTCTGCATGAGCCATCTCTGCAGTGACATGCTGTGACATCCCAGTGACACTCACTGCAGTCCTAAGCCTGAGCAACAAACTCCTGTTTCCAGTTCACCCTATTGGCTGCTCTGTCAGCCTGAGGTAACTTTAGTTCTGAGATTGTTTCCTTACAAAACAGAGGATGTAGATTATATTATTATAATTTTCAGAGACATAAGGCTCCCATTTACACACATCAGTTCCTCCTTTAATGCAGGATTATTTTTGGTTCCTTCCACACTGTACAGAAGTAGCAAAATGACAAACATTGATCTAACAGAGTCACTGGCAACCAGACCAGAAACCTCTGCTCCCGTGTGAAGCCCAGCCCAGGCCCTCCTTGCTTTAGGTTCCTCAATGTGTTGTGTTTTGTTCCCCTTGAAGCCATGCCCTTTTAGCAAGACAGATAAGGCCTGCTCACAGACTATTCCCTTCTTCCTGACTCCTGTGGTTTTCACATCCCATCAAATTGTCATTTAGCTGAAAGCATGTCAGACCATTTCACAGGACCATCCTGAAATAAATTTAACTGTACTGGAAATTGATACTGTTGTGCTGTGAAACCGATTGGGTTGGAAGTGAACAAAGCATCGTTTTTCAGTCATACATGGAAAAGACTAATGGTATCGAGAAATAATTTGAAAACATAACAGTTTTGTTAACCTCATGTGTCCTGTTTTAGGTGAGCTGCACTCTGCAGTTACATATGAGATCTGGCTGAAATTTGGAAGTGATAGGTCAATACAATGTGCTTTTATTAATGGAAATTACACCTTTACACCTTGTGGTCATAGGTTGTGTGTGGCCCAAGTGACTCTGAATTTAGCCCCTTCCCTCATGTTTTCCCCCTCACTGCTATATCTGCTTCACTAAAGAAGTGAAATAAACTGAAAACGCACTAAATATTGAAATAAACCTGCAGACTTCAAAGCACAAAAACAGATGCAACCATCAAGAAATAAAGAGAACAAAGGATCTTCACTCCCACGAGCACCACGCTTTCAGTTTGGTGGCTCCACTGACAGCAACTTCCCTGGGTGCAAGGTCAGACTTGCAGGTACCAGATTGGGATTAAATGTGGACACAACTCCGATTAATCAAAGTTTTGAACAGCTCTCATAACAGCATCATTTAGAGTTCCAATACAGGGCTGTAGAAGTGGCCATTTTCCCTTCTTCCTTGATAAAGGGCTCTTTATTCAGTGCATCTCCCTGACTGCTTTCCCGAAAGATCATAAATGTGGAGAGCAGCCCTCGCCCCCCGCCCCCTGCACGCACATTTCTGTCTCGGCTTTCCCAGCGATGCCTCAGGCTGCCGAGTGACACCCGGCTAATCCGAGATGCTCCAGCCTGACCCGGACCCGGCAATGCCTTCTCACTTCCCGCAGCCCCTCCCTCTCCTCCCGAAGTGAGAGACGGGCAATGCTTTTATTCCTCACCGGGGAGCAAGACGAGCCCAGCTCTGCTCGTGAATCTCCTCTGCTCGCTGACACGCGTCAGACACAACATTCTCATCCTTAAAAGCTGGAGCAAAACAAAAACAAAGCAAGAGCCCAAAAAAACCCAGTGAGCTCCAGTCCCTGTCTGGAAAAAATAAACAGCCATGATGCTGCAATTGCCAGAGCGCAGCGATGTCCTTTGTTTCAGTGCAGGCTGGGTGATTTCTGTGCTCCCATCGCGTGCATTACAGATTCCATCTTGGCACTGCACTGGTTAATGAACAAACCGCACATATTCACAGTGTCTCGGGACAAGCCCAGACCCAGCTGACCGGCATGTGAGGAAGTGTGGTGGGACAAGGTTTATGCGTTCACTTGGACATGGAGAGCTTCTCTCCCACCTCATTTCCTCCCTGGCTGTAGTCACGGGAAAAGTTGGGAGCTCTCTGTGACAAAAAACCAGCCCTTGGTGCTGAAGCCCAAGGCCTGAGAAGTCAGGCTGGGGGCGCTGCTTCTGCACAGCACAAGAGGGTGCAGGGGCAGAGAACTCTGCTCCAGGAGATGGGTCCTGAATATTTAAAGTAGGAAAATTCACTTTACTCCCAAAAAAATTTTTGCGAGTCTTGAGCCAGGTGCTAGGTAAAGGGAACACACTGTAGTGCAAACTGGACAACAACCTGGTTCCCAAAGAGCACTGCTGGTGCTTTTGTTCTCCCAGAAGCTGTGTCCACAATAATTCCAGTTATTTAGGTGCAAATGGGAAAAGCTCTTACCATAGATTTGACCAAACCAGATTTTCCACTATGTTGGTTTGCCCTTCTGTTTGTTTAAAGGAGAAGTGCTGAGCAAATCAGTATTTAACTGGGAGAGCCACAAGCAATGGACAGCTTGAGCCTTACTCCTTCACCTCAGGCCAGAGCTGTTTAACTTGAGAGGGAACCACCTTCTTCATACCCAGCAAATCTCAGTTAAAATGTCCTACATGCATAGATGCAGAATTCTACACTTAAAGGGCTCACAAAGGAGAAAGAATTGCCTAAATCTGCTTTCCAATTTCCTTTAATTTGCACTGTTGGATCTCTGCTAATCCATCCTTACCTGTCAGCAGGGCAGCCAGACCCTGGTGCTCCCTGGGCCCCTCTCAGCTCACTGGTTCTGCTGGGGTTAACCAGCTCTTGAGGGCTTCTGGAACACAGAAGACACCAAATTACATAAATACTGCAATTATTTGGAGTGTATTTTACATTCATCTCATGTGTGTGTTTGGCAGTGTTGCTGGACTTGTTTTGAAGCTGAATAAAGCACATGCAGAGTGGTCATGGATGTGTAAAAGCATCCAAATATGAGAATGGCTCTTCAAACCTAGTGAGCCAAATCTTTCTCTTTTGAAGAAGGGCTCTATAATGGTGATTTATACATTTTTACTGTGGAAAAGTAGATAAATACACAGCATTGTCTTGTAAGCCCCCTGAACAGTCCTCATAAGGGCAGATTGCAGAGTTTATCCTATACCTCAGGTTCCAAAATGTTGGTTTGTTCACCTAGTCTTGCCCAAAGCCCGTGGGTTAATACAACAAGACATAAAAATACAAAGTCTTACAAGACTATAGTCCCAGCTCAGGTCTCTCAGAACACTAACAAAACAAACAAGCTTCACTTTCTCTCTGATGACTACAGCCTTCCCTGAAAAATTACAGCTTTATTATGCATAATTCAATTTCATCAACTGCTTTTCTTTATTGTCCCTTCTAATTATGCACACATATACTTGTTATTTATTGCAATACATAAATTATGCCCCAAGCATAGCACAGAAGTACACACATACTTCTTATGTAAGAAGAATGGAAAAATCAGTCAGGCCAATGAGGGATTTATTTACTCCCCTGTCCCATTCTGGATTTGTAGGTGTTTGTACAGATTCAGAAACCACATCTGAATTCTGTCTGAATTCTCCCTTTGGTCGTTACAAGGGCATTCATTACTTGCATTCCATAATGTAGCACACCAACTTTAAATGCTTTTTTATTTCTGTAAAACAGATGCACGGAAGGTTTTGTGCTTCTGACAGCCTAATGATGACAACACAGTAACTCAATTTGTTGCCTGATTTTGGCTGAGAGAGGCTCAGGTCAGTGGTGTTTGATGTGCCACATGCATTACTTTTAAACTCTGGTCATGATTCAGGACTGCAGTCCAAATTCAGACTTTAAATGGTACACCATAGGATCCTTGTTCTCCACAAAGCTACAGAGGGAGCTTGGGCAATGGGATCTTATCTTTAGACTTCAAAGGTGTTGTCTGAAATGAGTCCCTGTGGATAAACCCCTTCAGGGCAGGACTCCAGGGCCTTACAGGAAGGCAGCACTGGGACTTGTTTCTCCTGAGCCCACTTTGACTGTGCTGACCACTGCCCCTCCCCTGCAAGAACATCTGCATACAACAAAACTAAGCCCAAAATGTCAGTTTTTTTGAACCACCAATGGAATATAATTAATCTCAAGTGTCCATTCCCTCTGCAAGGTGTCAGGATAGCACAGAGTCCAGAGGCATTTGTGTCCAGTGAAGAATGCAATGCCTGCAGGTCTCCCTTCTCCCCCAGAGGAGAGAGATTTGAGAGGCCCCTGTAATGGATGTTTACTTGTCTGTGCTATCGATTTATTAATTTGTTACACACTAATCATTAATCAGCAGCTGCTGCTCAGACAGTGCAAGGGGTCACACCATCAGCCATGCAGCATCACCCACTGCCCTGCCAGGCCTCTCCCGAACCCACAGATGCTAAAACACCAAACAGGCAGCGGAAGGACTTTAATTTCATAAAGTGAATGCCAAGACTGCTTTGCAGTCCTTGGATGAGCCCAGCCATGGAAGCTCTCCTAGCCAGACCAGGGAGCACTCCCCTCATGTCCCTGAGGTCACAATTTGCCTAAACATATGCAGAACATGCTTGGCTCATTACACATGTGCATAGCAAATCCACATTCAGCAGCAAGGGAACAGAAGACAATATATGATAAAATACTGGAACTGCACTTCAAAGATCAGGATGCAATTCCACAGACTCCCAGGGTGACTTTGGCCACAACAGTCACCTCCCATCTGTAAAAAGCAAAGTAACCATCCCTCATTTTTACTTCATCCATCTTTGCAATTTAAAATCAGAGTTCTTTGTAGTGGTGTCTCTGTCTCAAAATACATCCAACTCCCAGTACACAATGTCCTCCTCAGAACAGCCTTATGGAAATGCATCCAAAAATTAAAATGAACCATATAAAACATCCACTGATGAGATAGGACCACCAGCACAACAATGCAGTGAACAGCTGTAATCTGTGGGAAGATTATTTCTCTTTGCCATAAATGCCATCTATTTTTTAAGACAAGCTCTTCCCTTTCATAGAACAGGGAACTCAGTATCTGCAGACAACTTCCCTTCCCACCAGTATGGTTTTTAAAAGCTCACAGTAGTTTGTGACATTAATTAGAAGATGTCACATCTTAATGACAAATATTAGAACTAGTCTGCTTGATTAACATAATTTATTTCTTCATTGGACATTTTATTCCAGATGAGCTGCTTTTCATCCATCCATATTTGCTGGGGGAAAAAATGCATCCTGACATGCAATGTTAATGTGCCCTCTGTGCTGACCTCTTATCTCTTAACTTTTCATTCTCACTCTGCAGTGCCTGAAATGATCTTTAGCAGCAGCTCTTGGTCAAGACTCTCATACATTGGACCCCTGCCAAGGCTTTTGGGGTGTTTAGCACTGACTAAAGGTCTATTCCTATGACAAACACATTTAAATTTAGCACTAAACTGGTGGGGAAGAAAAAAGAAAAATATGTAAAATGCCACTTTCTGACAAGCAGAAAATTAGAATTCATTCCCCTGAGAATTAAATGGACTTTTCTGCTTCCAGTCACTAACTATGACAAGGTTAACATTTTTCAGTCTAATGACTAAGGACATTAAGTGTGCATGTGAATAAGAAATAAAATTACTGGAGGGTATTAGCTAAGCGTGTGACAACAGCCCAAGCTGACAACAGAACTCCAAGGCTGCAGATTGCAGCCAACACTGATCCTTTGCTGTGGAAAACCAATGGATCCCACAACATGGAGGGCATCCTTCTGTCCTTGGTACTGGAACCACATCAAAATCACAGCAAGATCCACGTCGGGGTGGGGGAGAGCTCATCTCAAAGGGCAGCCAGCACATTCCCAGTATCCCAGGCAGGGGCACCATGTCAATCTGAGGCCACAAACCCCTGAAAATACTCCAAAAAAACCAATCCCAAGTGCGTCTCTGACTTCCCCAAGCATTTTTTCACCACTCCTGATTTAATTCTGATATGACACGAGGATTAGGGTAGGAGATTAGGTTATTATTTGTGACTTGCCTTAGCTTATGTCCTTCCCAGTTCAGTTTTCCCTGTAGCTCCTCACTGTCTTACTCAGCTGTGGCAAACTGAAGCTGTGGCTTCCAAACAATAAAGGACTTCATGGGATGCAGCACAGAGTGCTCAAAGGAAAAGAGAAGTCTCTGTGTTACTGATATGCCCTCAATGATAGGCATTAAGATACTGGAAATTATTGACTCTTGGGAATCTTTCAGGATATTTGTAATACTTGGGGCACTAAAAAGTAAGACAGGAAAAATTATATTTTCAACTATCTAATTTTTTTGGTGAAAATAAGTGTAAAATGACATCTAGAGATAGAGGTCAGGTCAGAGAAAGCCCTTTTAAACAGGGACAATTAATAGGGATTCTATCAGAAAAATAAAAGCTGCAAGGACATCAACAGAATTCAACACAGAGCTCTCCTATTATTGTTTCTGCCTTTGATTTGGTTTCAAAAGCTGCTTGGCCACAACTGAGAAAAATCCAAAGCTTACAATTTAGGGGATAAATGAAACATTTAAAAAAATTAAAATAGACATTAGGACTAAAAAGAAGGAAAGAAAACCAGAAGAAAACAAGTACTTTCAAAACCACGGAATCTACCTCTAGATTAGCCAACTGGAAGGATTCACCAATTTCTCTTTGCTTTCCTATGGCTGTCAGGGCACTCATCAGTCCAAAACAATGCATTTTTTAATTTTTCTAGTCTGAAATCACTGTGATGAACTATTAGGCAGCTCAGTATCAGATCATGTTTGCTGTAACATCAAAAGCTGGATTCTCCTGTCTTCATGTCCAAACCACCAGACACATCAGCCTCTGGAAGGTTTGTGCTTTGCCCAAGCAGTGTGGAGAAGATTCCTGCATGTTTGACACCAGTGACAAGTGCTGCACCTGCCCTCCCACAAGCTCTGATCCACATTCCACACCACTCTCACTCTGATTACTTTTGGTCCCTGGCCTCATTACCTCACACTTCCCTACAACAAACTGCATAAACCACTTACCTGCCTGTAATCCTGATAAATCCAAATCATTTTGAATTAGTTTGTTTTGTTCCTCTTCCCCTCCAACTTCCTCAGCTTTATTTTATGTCATCAGCAAATTCCAGGCACTTTTGAAATTACATTCTGCTCGAGGTCACTGCACTCATTTTAATTCCAACCCCCCAGCACATCAGTGCTTTAACTCCCTTCTGATTTATTTATACTGTTTATTATCAGAGCACAATTTAATCAATAAAAGCTGGAATTCAAACACATGCACACGTTTGAATTATGCATACAAACACTCATCAGGGGACAGAAGACAACTGCTATGGCCTAGATCATTCCTCTAACATATGGCAGCTCATAGGTAAGGGGGCTCATAGCCATGAATTTTTATACCTTGACTTTTGCTTGACCCCAGTGGTTGTTTGGCTACTGGAAACCAAATGAATTGAAATAGCATCAGAAATTCCACGGAAGAGGCTTGGCCAAGGGATCTCTGCATTTCTTATCCCAAGCCACTAGAACTGTATTTATGGGCTTTCTGAGCTGACAGTTCCTTTATTAGCTCCTGTACACACAGGAATTCCAGAAAAACACCAGCAACCCACACCAGACAGTCATGTCAAGCAAATGCTGCAAACACAACAGTGTACAGAGAGCTGGAACTTAAAGGGAAACCAAAGCACAAACCTCAATTGCAGCCTGGCTTAGGCATCAAACCAACCTAAACAGGCTGCTGGAAGCAGAGTAGGAAATTAATAACTTTTGGCTCCCCTCTGCAAACCACCACCCTCCCTAAACCTTACTGGTCAGCAGATCCTCAGGCACAGCTCACGCTGGCTCCTGCTTGCCTTTGAACACAGTTGGTGGTTACAACCCAACAACACTGCCAATTCAGACCATGAAGGCAGAGAAAGCGTGTGGACGTGGGTTCAGCTACAGTTGTGCTGCAGACAGACTGCCTTTGGAATTGAGACCCCAGCTCATCTGCAGTTCCATTTCTCTGTCCTCTGCCACCTCCTCACTGCTCTTCCCTCTCCATACCATGGATCCTTAGCAGCCATCCCTCATAACCAATCATCCTCCCTGCTAATCACTCTTCTGAAAAAGCTGTTTCTATTTTTCCTTACTGCTCCAAGCTCTTGTGCCACAGCAGAGCTGCTCTGGTTTGCAGCACATGGAGGCATAGCCTGAGTGCTGGGGACTAAATCACAGTCCCTCCTCATGAATTTGACAGTGACAAAATTCCCTCCTGAATCTTCTCTGGCCTACAGTTATGTGAATTCCAGGAGTCTCCTTGAAATCCTGTTTTAATATTTCACAATTTATGCACAGAGAGTATTTTGGCTTTTCTATCAATACATTTCTGCTTGGTAACTCCCAGTTTGAATGCTGATTGTGTTTTGCATAAATTAACTAAATTGCAGCCCTTCTGTTTCATTGGTACTTTTTGTCTGCTTCCATCAGGAACAATGTCAGAGAGATTGCAAGCTGACTACAATTCTCTTTCCTAAGCAAGAGGAAAACATGTAAGAGCCCAATCAGCACCAGTTTCCTGATGTCTGTTGGGCTTTATAAGCTGTATTGTACTCTGGCATTTAACAATTTCTGTTCATTTGGTTCACTTTAAGAAGGGAATGTAACAATTGCCACAGTGTTCTGAGCCTCTGGTGTCTGTTGATAAATATGGAACAGGTGGAACAATAGCTTCTCTTTCTTTCTCCTTAAAAATTCCCTGAGCTAAAAAATTGTTCGTGCAATGCCAAAGCAAGGACAGGTCTCTGCTCCCAAGTTCCAACACTTCCACAGGGAGATGTGCAGCAGACTGGAGTTCACAGGTAAGACAGGACCAACCGTGGTGTGAAGCTGCCAAGAACACAAAACTCTGCTCAGGTGCTGCCTGAGCCTGGAAGGAGGCTTCTCTTTAAGTCCCATATCCCCACAGACAGGGGAAGTTCCAGCAATTGATGGCACATTTTAAAGATTCGTTTACTACACAGCATGAAGAATTCCACACTTAGCCCTGGTCTGACAGCCAACAGCGTTTACACCTGGGACAGGTTTCATTAACCAAGAAATGCACTCACATCTCACCCGTGACAAAAATCAGCTACCACAGATTCGTTTATAAAACAGTCACAGGATTTATTGAGATAAATACAAAGTTACATAGGTTCTTTATTCTGACAAATGAATGACACTTCCAGAGTGTCCCCACTTAACTGGGCTCTAAACACCACGGTGTCATGACACAGCTGCCACGGGCTCATCCCATCAGGGCCACAAGTGAGGCTCAAACCTAAGCAACATGACCAACGTGCTTTGGATTACAAGTGCTGGATCGTTCCCTACAGCATCCCAGCAATATTGCACCAACTACTGTTACTGTCATGTTTCTTAGCTAGAAATGCTGAAAAGTGATATTCTTACTGCTGCTGTGAAAGTGGATGGACAACCCAACTTTGCTCCACCTGGCTTTTTAAATACATATTTTTGCATAATTTAAACAACCCAGACAACTGCACGTGAACACACTCATTGCATACATTTGTCTAGGACAAGACATAAAGTGCAGCCTTTAGTCATGCTGAAGTCATTTCTAGTTTAAAACTAAACCAAAAAGACAAACTTGCAGAGGGTAAATCCGGGTAACAGACCTGCACATTGTCTACAAAAAAGCCACCCCAGAACTATGCTGGCCCCCATTAGGACATGCAACTGTGGAGTTGTAACAGGAGGTTTTAAACGCTGGACTGAAATCACCTTGTTCAAAACCGACCTGAATTTGGGAGCCAGAGAGGTACCAAAATATTGTTAAAAAACAAAGAGCTTTGTCCAGCCTTTTAGTGAACTTTTATAGCTGGTGGTTAACCCTTTGCACACATCCTAGTTAAAAACTCCTACTGAACACTAACCAAACATGCTAAAACCTATGGAAGCTTGTGTTTTCCAGTGGATTATTGCAAGTCAAGGTAACTATTGAAGGTGATCTGACAAACAGCAACCTGGGTTGGGTTAACATTCAAGGTATTTAATTTATATACAGTATATTTCAAACATACTTACATATACACACACTTAAAAAAATCTGTTCAGTGCTGAGAAATTTAATGAACTGATAATAAAAAACAGAAGTGAAACCTTGTCAGAAAGGCCTTAGAAAATCTGAACTGTTAGAAAATATCAGTATAATGCCAGCATTAGAAAAAGATATTAGAACTAGAAAAAATTAACTTGAGGAGTCTTTTTGTTAAGAAATTGCAATCATAAAAAGTCTGTACTGAAGAAGCATTTGTTTTAAATTATAAAAAACTGTAAAAAATTAAATGTAGAATGTTGCAGTTTACACTGTTTGCTGCAACAGCACTGGTGTAGTTCTGCCTGCAACTTCCAAAGAGCATTTTGTGATCTTACAAGAAAACAATTTGCTACAAATACTGTACATATTATAATACATGACTGGTTAACTCATACAAAAGTGAGCCCTCCCAAAACACAGAACCCAGCTGAGGAACCTACTCGCTGTACTGCAGACAAGCCACATTCAAACAAAACCAGAACAGGTATTGCTGTGAAAACCTTCCCCCGTGTGAACTACTTACTATGAAACATGAAATAAGAGCAAGTATTTACACAGGTCTGCTGAGAAGAAAGGACTCTGCTCTCTGAAAGAAAGTAACTGTTACCACGTGAAACCATTTCTTTAGTACTTAAGCATTAGTTTTTGAGCAGAACAAAGTTTCAATCCACAATAAAAATAAGACTTTTTTTTTTTTTCTAGGACCCACATTATTGCAGATTTGGGATCCAAGAGAAGACAGGGTCCAGCAGAAGTATAAGCTTTATAATTTTTCTGAGGCTACTCAATTTTACTGACACAATTCTGCTCTTTCTTCCAAGCCCCTGTTCCAACAGACAGGAGACATCCCACTTCACCTTACATGTCTCACTTGGTGTTTGCCCCAGACCTTGCCCTACAACCCACAGGGGTTGCAGAGCAAACTGTGGCACCACCTTTCCCCAGAACATTTCTGCACTGGGGTTTTGCAGAATTTAGAGCTCTTTTGTTTCTTAGGAAAAGCTGTTTGGGGTTTAACCACTGGGCAGGTTAAAAGGTGTTTGTTAAATGAGGTGTGCATGTACAACAAACAAAGACTCAAGCCTGTAACTCTCTGTAATACCCTTGTACAGCTCCAGCTCCTGTGGCAGAACTGAATCTCTCAACTCAAGTGACCTTTGCTGGGGCAGAACGAGGAATTTTCCGCTTAGGAAATCTCCAGTCTAACTGCTCCTGGGAGAGGCAGCAGCAACAAAAACTGGCCTGTGAACACCTGTAAGGGCAGTCAGAAATGTTGCTATTATGACCTGTTAACACTGTAAGGGTATAGCTCAGAAGGAAAAAAATTAATAGAAACCTCACAATATACAAAGAATCTTGAGCTCTCTGTGCTTTGAAAAATATCACACATAAAAATGACCCATGCTTAATTCTAGTCGTGTAACTACTTTAAAAAATGAAACGATTTTTGAGCTTTTCCCACTGATACAGAATGAAGTTCTTCATAATTTTTTGTTACAATTCAAAACTATTCACATATATACACTTTTTTTTTTCAAATAAATGCAATAGGTAAAACAGTACAAAGATTACAATGAAAGTGAGGAAAGAATAGCTTCAGGAAAGTTTGCTATAATCAAGTTTTAAGATTTAGCAACCTTTTTAAGCTTATAGCAAACTTGTACTAACGGAAGTATTTTGTTAAAAAAATGAAATGTAAATTCCAATTATGCTGAAACACTGAGTCTTACTAGACTGTAAAGTCTAGGAAGACTTTACAGACAATACTGAAATGCAGGTGAGGTCAGAGTTATCACCTCCATTTACAAAGGGAAAACCAAAAGGAAGGAATTACTCACAGGAATCAAACACATTGCTGTAGATGAAACAAGGTCATGAAATGAAGACTCTAACATTTCTCAACACCCCCTTTCCTGCTCAAATAAGTAACAAAACCCACCTTATCTGTCCTCATTACTCACACTAACAGAAACAAGGTGAAAAACCACCCTGCTGTTCAGCCTTCACTGCAGAACAACCCTTTAGTTTTGTTTTTCAATGGTGATATTGTCCATGCTATCCTGTTTCAGTTTTATGGTGGCAAAGAAAGACACATCTTGATCTCTGTCAGATTGCAGGGCTAGAATAGTCTCTTCTGCAGCTTCTAGATGAGGATTGCCAACACTTTTAAAATAAGCTGAAATAAGGGGAAAAAAAAGACAATTTTAATCAAATCCAAAGGATTAAACCCTAGGGCATAAGTAGTGCAGAAATACAGAGAATGTCAAAACCATCTGGGGCAGCTTATCCAGCTTATAGTCTCCTTACAGATACTACAGGAAACTAAGGAATCTGACAGAGAAAGAGAAATATGCTCCTTCTGATTCATCTTATTAGGTGCTTAAATACTTCTAAGATAAACTCTTTTTGCTGAGCCCTAAATAGAAATGTATCAATGAGCAACTCAGAAAGCTGCTACTGTACAGTGTATTCCAAACCCTTCTCCATATTTTGTTCTGAAAAAAAAAAAAAAAAAAAAAAAATAGGAGATTTCTGCGCTTGTTCCTGTGGCTAAGGAGCGGGCAGCACACGCGTTCCGCTGGGGACACACGGAATAACCCGGGCCGGAGCTCCAGGGGCAGGCGGCCTGCCTCGGGCGCGGTGCCGCACTGCCCCCGTGTGGGGCCGCCCGGCACCTGCAGCGCCGGCCAGGGCAGCTCCAGCCCGCTCGGGATGAGCATCCCGCCTTCCACGGCTGCAAAGCCACTCGAGTACTCTCAATCTGAATTTAAATCCTAGATTACAGTGCGTGACTCTGTTTCACAGCCTTGCATCGACTGAGCTACAAGAGCTGTGCTGGCAGAGGAGAGCCAGTGCTCCCGAGGTGTTGCATCTTTCCAAGGAAATGAAGGACCACACCTTTCTCCAGCAACGTCTGCCTGAGAGCCTTGGCAAGCAGGACCCTGACGTTTGGCACAGGATCTGATGCAAGGCTTAGAAGGCTGGGGAGTAAGTGTTCAACAAACTGGTCCACTGGCATGCACTCCTCTTCTACTACAGCCTACAAGACAAACACACAACAGAAAAAGCAAGATTTATGTTAAAAATACACTATTTGCCATTCCTTTCATTTCTTTCCACCTTGTCCTTAATTTGGCCTGTTAAAAAAGCCCTGAAGGAGAACACCCCACCCTGCATCTCACCATTTTGAATTTCAGCCAAAGATGGGCTAGGAAGAACAGATGAGTTTCTTTCAAGAATGTTTTAGGAAATGCTGCTCTCTTGCCTGTCATCACCCTTTTCCCTTTTAACATTCAACCCTTGCTCCTCACTGCTACCCAAGTAAGCATTTTTGGTTTGGAGGGGGTGAGTGGTGGCAATAAAGAGGGAAATGGTTCCTGGCATCCAGCACTTGTTGGTGATGTGAAAAGCTCTTGTGATCCTTTAGCCTAGCATGACCAAGGATTAAACAAATGTATCTCTGGGACTTAACTCCTTACTTTGCAACTGGGATACCAAGGATCAGACAGTCCAAGGATCAGCTGTGGCAGCTGGAGGCACAGACCCAGATAGGGATACAGCCTGGGGTGGGACAGCCAGATACCAGCACTGAGTACTGACCAAACCAAAAATGACCAAAAAAATTGTGAGTCCAAATTTCAGTTTTGCCCACATTGCTGCAAAGCCCCAGATTTAATGTACACATAGAGAAACAGAGAGAGAACATTCCAACCTGACAAATGAAGGCAAAGGCTTGTCTCCCAACCCACTTGGAGCAGTGGCGAAACCGCACTATGAGCTCATTGATGAAATTTAATCCCAGGGCATTGGCACTGTTTGCATAGAACTTCTGTAGTATTGCTACAACCTGTGAGCCAAAGGAATGGGAAAAGGAGGGGAACAAAAAGAAGAAATGAAACTTCAGCTGCAGCCCTTAGACTTAAAAAGACATCATTTCATTTGAATTCTACAAGGGACACTGTATTCAATGTAGTCAGTTCTGCTTGTAGGCTTGTAACAAATAAAATCAACTTTGAGGAAGGATCAGTAGTTGGTTGTTCTGTGTTTTGTTGTGGTGGTTTTTTTCCCCCAGAACTAGGGGAAGGTTTTCCAAATCATATATACTGGCTTTCATTCACTTCAAAGGATTTTTCATTCACATACAACCACAGAGAAAAATTTCAGTATCTGTGGCAGTCTGACAACTCAAAATATTTTATAAACTTTCCACTTCACTTTTCTCTGTATTGATTCCTGTGTTTATCAAGACATCCCTATCTACCCTACTTGTCTGAAAAATCCAGTGATTTCAGGTACCCTCTCCAGGACCATTTTCCTGCTCTCCTGCCAGGAAGTGAACTAAATCCCCTACCAGTTTGAAGGAGATCCACCGAACTTCTGAAACTTTATCGGAGCACAGAGTTAGTGCAATGTGCCTTAAGTAGTCATAGACATCATTGGGATTGTAGAGCTCCAGGATCAGGATCAGCTGCCTGGAACACAAAGGAAACCATTAACTGTACCAAGTGCAGCACCAGCCTGCTGCCATTCACCAGCTCTTACAGGTGGGGAAGGAGCACCAAAGCACCAGGGTTACTACAGAGCCCTTGAGCAGTTTGTTCTTCTCTTCACTTGTTACAGGTACAGGCTTTAATCCATCAGGGAGGCCAAGAGAAACTGTGATCCAAACTACACGTACCAGTGTATCAACATTATCCAAAAGAATAAACAAAAGCTACAAACAGAAGCATGAGAAGTCTTTTTCAGCTTCAAACCAATAACCTGTACATTCTTGCAAAGCAAACACTGAATATTTACCTCAGTGCAGAAATCTACATTTCAGAAAATAATTCCTATCACAGAACTACACAGAGCTCACTCCAGCCACAGAACCAGCAGCCACACAGAACCAAGCCAGTGGCAGCTCCCCACCAGGGCTCAGGGAGCTGCTCTGTAATTCCTGTACCACTGTGAGTTTGTTGTGCCAAACTACAAAGGGAGAGCAAGTCCTCAACAGCCCAAACACAGCAACAAGACAAACACAAAGGTCAGACTTTATCTGCAAACTATGGCTACAATGGTGCTTCAAATACCAACAGGGCTTGTAGGAAAAGAACTGTGGGATGTTAATCTACCTTTGTTATATACTCAGTCTTACAGAAGTACCAAAAAAAAATTAACTTAATTTTTAAGAACTGTTTTTTCTTTCCTACATATTAAAAAAATTACTTTTTACATGCATTTCACTAATTTTTGCAAGGGAGTCTTCAACTAATAAATTCTCACTGAACAGTATCTATCAGATTGTCATGTTTCGTCAGCTGCAAGTGAACCAGATCTCCATCTTAGTAAAAATCACAGGCATTTAAGTTTCAGTCACACATTACAACACAACTTGTGAAAAATAAAAAAAAAAAACAAAAAACCCAAACAACCCTCAACTCCCCCCAAAGAACTCTAACAGCCAGTAACTTTTTCCTTCCTAAAGAATGGTTGTGAATTTATAGCTTCTAATCAAGATGTGCTAACTTCTGAATGTAATTACTTATTTCCAAGTTAGTAATACTGGTTAAAAATCAGAAGTTAACAAAATTACATACTCTGCCAGCTCGTAACGAAACCTCCAGTTCCTGCTGTTATCAGTCACCACAAATTCTTGCAGCTGGTAAAGATACTCTCGCCTTTTGTCTGCATGAAGTAGCTAAAGGAAAAACATTACTGGTATAAAACTGATAAAACTTCAAACTTGCAGTTCTCTGGTGTATCACTATTCACACCTATGTGCATTTTCCTACTTAAAAGCAAGTGACCAATGACAAAGTGCTTCCTAAAAACTGTGCACAGTCAGCTGAGTGCCTGGACACACACAAGTGACATCCAAAGAAATCATCCCTTTATCAACACCCAAAGCACCATCTCTGGGCATGAGAGTGAGTAACTAAAAGCTGAGGATCTGTGTGTATTCCACAGCAGCCCACCAGGATCTGCTCTCTTCTCTCCCAGCCCCAAACAGAAACTGGGCCAATTCTCCCAGTTTACAACAGGCAGCAGCATTTACAACCACATTTACAAAGGGTTTTCAGCTTGGTATTTTGTTGGGATATGAGAGAAAAGAGAAGTGAGGCACATTAAAAGAAGGAATAGAGGCACACACACAAAATGGTAGCGTTGCAAAAAGCTAAACATTGATTAGATACTTAGACGTGCACAGCTCATTCAAAAACTCTTCATATAATGGAGTCAGAAAAAATTTTATGTTGAGAAATTTATTACATTTTCCTACCTTCAGAAAGTCATACAGATGTTTGAGGACACCAATACGCACTTCATCCAGGTCTTTCAAGAACCCATTGAAAATTGGCACCAGATCAGCAGCTGTTAACTGATCCCCCAGGATCACAGCCAGCTCGTGGATGGAGAAAGCCAGAGTGCGCCGCACCTTCCACTGCAAACAGCCAGCAAGGGAACTACATGAGGCACTACCACCAAAATAAACAAGCTCTTGAACTACCCCTGTGTGAAGATTCAGACAGCAGGACAAACAGGGCTAGTAGAAAGTGTTAATCATATTTCTGAAGTTTGATTTAAATCTGGAATTTTATATTTTTAGTGCATATTTATTCCTCTATATGAAATTATGTGATTTTATAACTACAGTACAAAGTGAAGAAAAAACCTCCTCCTCAAAATTCTGATTTTTTGTAACAAAACTTTATTTTCTTACCTGTACATCTGAAGCCAGTGTCTCATAGGTGTCCTTGAGGCAGTGCCAGTTCTGCCTGCCCAGAGTCAGGGCCACCCCAGGCAGGCTGTAGGCACAGTGCTTGGCAATCTCAGTGTCAACAGTCTGGGCCCGAGCAGGGTCAGTCATGGACAGGTACTGGTCCAGTAAAGGCTGAGGGATGATGTCCTACAGACAGACACACTTCAATTCAAGAGCAGAAAGAAAATACATCTGCTGTGCTACAGTTCTACCAACCAGCCAGCACCAAAACACAAGAGACAGGACATCCCTTGTGTGTGTTACCCTCACCAAGGGTACATGACTCCAAGGGTTATTTATCCTCTCATTAGGACAGAGCAGTCAGCAATGAACAGTCATCATGGCTTTATCAACACCTTGCATCAACCAAGCTGAAAATTCCTTCTTCACTGATGCCAAACAGTTAATCAGTGACAGAACAGGACAGTCAGTGCCTACCTTGGCTCCACAGGCTGCCTCTAAAGCACCAAGAAGGCAACAGAATGTTTACGACTTCTCATTTAAAACAGGGTTCTCCTTGAATTCTGGAGCGTTCCTTCACATTCCACAACTGATCCATTGCAGAAGGTATCATTGCATTAAGGGTAAGATGAACTGTATCCAGTACCCCACTAAATCCATTAGATGCCATTTTAATCACCTGTAATTTTGACTTGTCATCTTCAAATGGTGGACTATTTTCTTGCTCTTTCCTCAAAAATACACTGGTTCCTCTGCGTTGTTCCTCTGAGTCCTGCAAAGGAGGTACCAGGTAGGGAAATGAAGGAGACTTGGTGCTTTTTGGGCCATTTCAAAGCATCACATTGAAGAACAATGGAGCTCAGATTCAGAACAGCCCTGCACAGGCAGAGCCTTGTTCAGTGTGTTTATGCAAGTACAAAAAGACAACAGTTGCACACTGAGGCAAATAGAGACTGTAGCAGCAACAAGGGTAGCAGTAGTTAAGATGTACTTCTAAAGAAAGCAATCTAACATCACAAACCAAACATTCATACACATTCTGAATGGTTATTTTTAAATCGTTTTTATTATTGAAATTAACTTAAATTATATTCAACAAAATTTAATCAGAAAAAAAACCATACAAGACTAAAACTGCAAAACTAACTCCTGGGTCATTTGGGTGCAAACAAAAAATGATAACCCTTAATGGCTTTTCTTTTTTTTTTTTTGTTTTTTGTTAGAGTAAGTAGAATATGATAGCTGTGGTCTAGTAATGTTCAAAGGCTTTGGATCAAAAGTGGGTCAATTATGCCAGGGACTACACAACCCCACACAGCTCAGACATGGAGCACAATGTGTACTTACTGTGCTTTTCAGCACACTCGTGCTTGACTGGTCACTGATGTCATCCTGGGAGGCAGGGGATGGAAGAGTGTCCCCCTGCACCTGGTTGCAGGCAGCATCTGAAACTGCTGTTTCATCCAAAATCATCTTGTTCTGAAGATTGTCACCACTTTCTTCCATTTTTTTGGTCTCACAGTCACCAACAGAATCAAACTGAGCAGCTCTGAGAGCAGCAGACAACACTTGGACCTGAGCTGTATAAAGCAAAAGATGGTTATTTAGTCTCCTTTCTGCATTTAACAGCATTAAACTTGTAATTAACTCATCTGAAAAGATAAAAGGTAGCCCAGTATGAGCTGCACAGAAATGCTGTATTAGCAAACATTTGCTCTTGGAAAGGAAAGGCCTTTTACTACAGAGCACTCAAGTGACTTGGTAAAACAAGAAACTGAGCTAACTATGGATCGCAAGAGGGATTTGGCCCATGAAACACAGATCCCGCTATCAGGCCAATATTCTTCCAAGGCTTTTGACAAAGGGCCTGATTCAGGTGGTTAAGGAGAGAGAACTTGAAATTAGGGCCATTCTCAGTCAGCCAATATTAGATGAATTCAGCTTGTAAAAGGTAGCACTGTCACTAAACCCACAGTACCTGCAATACTCAGAACCTGTTAAAACTGTCTTTAACAAGCTGTTTTCCCTTTTGTAGTTAGATCAATTTATTTTTCATGGAAACAGAAGCCAGGAACATTTTCCCAGCTGCTCTAGAAATAATAATTCAAGTCTTATAAAAAAAGCTGTTGCATAACCATCTACTATAATTTACTACTCAAGGTAGGTTCATCACCCTATGCCAATTAAAATGCAGTCAAAGTGTTTTGTAAAGGCCAGAAAACCTGCTCAGAGAAAACACGATTTTGCTGTCACAGAGTCTCACCTTGAACATCTGGATCATCTATGTGCTCCTGTAAGCTTTCTAGAACCTTTTTTATTTCACTGCTAGCAACACAGTTATTACATGGCACAGAGCAGGCATCGTTGTGCTTCTCAGCCTTGAACTGCAGCAGCTCCAGGTCCTGACTTATGTCGGGCAGAGGAGGGCGCCAGTACAGGAACGTGTTGAACACGTCCTCGGCAGACGGCAGCCCCGAGCTCAGCCCCGGAACACTGCTCTCCTTCCTGGCTTCAGTGGCACCAGCAGCAGTTTTGTCACCCTGACACAAGCGAGACATGTCTTCTCCAGGGCTGGCACAACAAGCTGAACTTTCTTCCCGTGGGTTTTTATTCAGGTCCTCAGAGAGCTTTGTATGAATTTCTGCTGAAGTCTCCTCAGTCGATGATTCCGGTTTGACTTCCATTGGTTGTTCTGAGCTGGAAACAAAGATACTGAAAGTAAACTTTAAGTACTCTGTAACAAGAGGTTTTCAGTGAAATACTTCATAAAAGACAGCAGCAACAAGAGAAGCTTTTCTCTAAAGAAAGACAGAATTTGTGTTACCACTGTGCTTTACTTTTTCCCTTTTTTTTGTTTTCCCTTTGCCCTCCTGTGAACCCGAAGTGAATTTTTCAATAATGTGGTTACACTGAAATGTGTGATCTCACTCTTCAGACCTTTTCTGGAACTGTATTCTCAAATGGAGATTTTTAGCTTTGACAAGCAACAAAAACAATTACCTTCCTTTTAACCCCTTCCCCTACAGCACACCTTTCCCAGGATTTACCTGGACAATGCAGCATTTGCACTGGATGATGTCATAGTGATATTGTTGCTTGCCTGGCAGGAATTGGCATTCACATCTTGTGCTGATGGCCGGATACTCAGTGTCCCATCTTCTCGAATGTAAAGACCAGCACTTGAAGGGTTTGCAAAGGTAGAAATAAATGGGCCAAGAGACTGAAAAGCAGCCTGACGAACCTGTGGTGGTGTAAGAGCAACAGTCAGGCTTCATGCAACTCTCAGAGAGTTGAAAAATTTAAATTTGGTGCAATTTTCAGTAGGAACCAATTGGTTCTTAATATAACAGCTTCATTTAATACCAAATATAACCAATTACCAAATAAGTGCCACTTAAGCAAAGGGTGATACACCTAAGCATGTATCTACAATCATTGTACAGAAATCTTTTGGTAGTTATAAATTTGAGGGACATCTGTTTATTTCAACTCATCTATTTAACACAAGGAACCTTTTCTCAGAAGAGTATTTACACTTACAAACTGTTGAGAGAGAGAAAACATAAGACACTATCTCATTAGAGAAGATTAGTTTTTAGCACATTAAGCTCTGATCTCAGCAAATGCACTTCAGAGCACTACTAAACTCACCCATTATTTGTTTAGGATCTGCCTGGGAGGATGCATGGATTCCAGAGGAGTTACTCACCCATCTGCAGGTGTCACTGATCAGGCTGATGAACAGTGGGGACAGTTTGCTCCTGCGAACTTCCGGGGACGTGGTGTAAGACACTGCCATAAAGCATTCAGCACAAGCCTTCCTCATTCCCCACACACTATCAGAACACAGCTCAAAGAACTTGGGAATCTGCCAAAAATAAGCCAATCCAAAACTAATTAAAGACTAAACAAAGACTGCAGCAATATCAAAGTATTTGTTTGAAAACTGGAGACAATGACAACTCCAGAGAATAAAATAAGAACAGAATAAACAGGGATAGGTTAAATGCATACACTAATTAAAGAATTGGAAAAAACCCATCTGTCTCTCACTTAATCCATTAGGAATGTGTGTACAACTATTTGCAATAAGAAAGAACAGAAAGAATTATTAATGGCCTATTTTCCCTGAAATCATAATTGAATTGATGATCATTTAGTTCAGGGAAATATAAAAGTGGTAATTCTAAAATGTGTATGTACATATATAAATATCTGTGTCTATATATATATATATATCTGCTGACAATTACATTTTAACATGTTTTGCAAAGCAAGAACTTTGCATTTCTCTTAATTCCCAGTTTTGCTGTGTAATTGCAACCAAGGCCTTAGCCAAATCAATTAAAAAATGCATGCACACTGATTAATTTATAGAGAAGACAATAAAGGAACTCATTATTAAACTTTCTGAACTGAGAAATACAGGTCTTGCAAATTGATTTGGTTTTTACATACCAGCAGTCTTTCAGTGGCTTCTTGCCCAACTGCATTACAAATGTCACCAAAATTAGCTGCACAAATCTAAGAAATAAAAAGTCATTAATAACACTGTGTCTCTTTCAAGGGCATTAGCTTGATTACCAACTCCACCATGCATTATTTATCCCATCAAACAAATGCACATGTTTTGACTCTTCAATTTCAGCCCTGTAACTGCATCATGTAATATTAACTCATCCAAACAAAGACTCATTGGAGCAAGTGTCCATACACCACATGCCTCTGGGATCAATAGTAATAAAGGTTTCTGCATGAGGAGCATCATCTGCTCCAGTAACCACCAGAAGGGACAATAATCCCACATGAAAGTTTAAATCACTTTGAGCAGCAGCTGTCAAACCCAAAGCAGGCCAGAACATGATACCAGGGTCAGGACTTAGGTGTACTGACAGCACTACCGTGGCTCAAGGTGGCTTAAGAGCTTTGCTGAAGCAAAGTTTAATCACAGTCTCAAGTTCATGCCATTTACAGGCCATTACAGAAGCTCTAATTAAGGGAAAAGGGACATCCCCTCATGCTGGAAAAAGATGCTGGCAAAATCTGAATCATTTAAGATAGAGCCATGTTAATACATGTTTTAGTCACTCTCTGTGCTTATTTAGAAGGCAATAAAAGCAGCTCAAATTCCAGCAAGTGCAGCTTATGTTGCAGACCAAGCTGAAGCTCGGTGTGACCCTTAAGTCTACTCAAATATTTTAATGCTTCTTATGCTACAAGTTTCCTTTTGCACTCAAACATGAATTAAAGTAAGTCCTACACTTTGGAGATTTCTCCTTTCAATAATAAAACAGATTTTTTTAAAAAAGGATGTCTCAAATGTCTATTGCTTTTGAATTTTGAAATAAGATGCCCGAAATTATAAAAGTTGCTACTGTCCTATAACCAAGAACAGCAGCTTAAAAAAAATGTGCAGAACTATTAAATGTGCAAGACCAGTTAACTACTGGACCCAACCTACTGGCCAATTATCTGTTATCTGTTTCTTTACTGAAGCACAGAAACTAGAACCATGTCAAAAAATCAAAACTTCTCTTCCAGATGCTTTGAAAGTTCGTCAGCTAAAGTTATGACTAAATTGTGCAGGAAGGCATTTGAACAGCAGTGTACAAATTCATTTTTAGGTGGTTTAGGGTTGGACACACACCAACCTTTCGGACTTGGAACAATTTCCCATCACTGCAAAGTTCACAGAAACGAGGAAGCAGCATGTGCTCAACTGTTGTTCTGCTCAACATAGAAGCCATTTTACAGATTATCTGAAAGTCAGGAAAGGAAATATGTGTAAGGAGAAGAAAACTTTACAGGACACTTTACAGGAATGATGCCCAGGAATTTTAGGAGTTAACAGCATATAATTAAAGGAAGTTAGTAACACTCATTAATTCAGCTTTCTCTGAGGAACCATCAATTTCCACTACCAACACAAACCAAGTTTCTGCTGTGAAAATGATGTGCTTTGTGTTGGGTGTTTCCTTTCAGCTCCCACTTTCTGGGAGAAGTTGCTGTAATTCTTGTATTTGCAAGAGGAGAAAGCAAGGGGCTCTCATGCACCAGGGGTTTAATGCTTATACAAACATCATCAGATTACAGTCCTCATCTTTCTGTTTTTATTTTTTTTTAAATATTGAAGCTTTCTACCTTTACAAAAAATAAACTTTATTCCTTTCTAGGAATAAATGCTTGCCATTATAATAGAATGCTAAATAACAACTAAGGAAGAGACCATTCAAGGACTTTCCTACAAATTTTCAAACTCCTAAAAGGCATCTGGTGCTCAGATGTCATCCTGGAAAATTGCCTAAGCAATTCCCAACTCCCAAACAAGGAAGAGGAAAATCTAGCTGGTAAAATATTTTACAGGTCAAGTGTCAGATATCCATGCTGAAATGTAATTACACACCAGCACTTTTCTGTGGAGTCAACTGATTTCTTGAAAGTCACCAGGCAATGTTTTTTTCAAAACACTTCAGAACTGAGATCAGGTCATATTCCTACAACATTACTGTGAAACCTGGTAAAGCAAATGTAAAGAACACTCTGAGGAATGTAACAATCCTAACAAGAATTTTAAAAAAGGCTGCCAAGGATCAATTGTATTTTAAAGCTATTCAGCTACTATTTTGACATAATTTTGCATCCTGAAGTATAAAGATGGTCTCCTTTTAAATCTGATATTTTCAAAAATTCAGAATAAAAATTAAAGACTTGTTTTGTTAAAATAAAAATCCAAATATCTTACTGAACAAACACAGTAAGTTTGACAGCTTACTTTATTTCATGTCAGCACTATTCCTGGACCTTATCTTAATCACCACTATAAATTAATGTTATCAACTTACATTGACAGCTTCCACCTTGTACTCATCATCACTGTCAGGAGCAGAGAGGTCCAGGAGGATTGGACACACCTTATTTTCAATGTCACTCTGAGACACAAGGTCTTGTTCCAGCAGTATCAGCAGTGCTTCCTGGCCTGCCTTTCTGACCTGTAAACAAACACACAAAACCAGTTTGTTACTATTAAAACAACATTTACAGATACAAGAACCACAAAACCCTCTATCCTTTGAATGGACAAACAGGTACAAGCTAAATAAAACAAACCCAGGGGAAAAAGTCATAGTTTTATTATCATAAGGAATTAGTAATAAATACTAAAGTTTAATATAATCATTAGACAACATTTCATCACATTCTAAAAATAAGACAGAAGATGAAGTAGAAGACAGAATTTGCAAGTCATGACTCCTGTAACAGATTCTGTCTGTGTGCTATAAGGAAAATCCTGAAGTTTCCCATTATCTGCTAAGGGAAGTATTAAAAACAAAAACCAAAAACAAAATTAAAAAAAAAAAAAAATCAGACCTCCCTAGAAGAATGTGCTCAAAGCAGTAAACACAGAGCACTACAGAAAAGCCAGATATCAACCAACATGGAATTTCCTCTTATCTCTTCCTCATGCCTTAAACAGAACCACACAGAGTTTTCCAAGGATTCAACTCCTGTTGTCTGTTTTTCCTACCTGATTGTTAACATCTGTGAGGTACCTCACTACTATGGGCATAAGGTATTCAAAAAATGCTGTTGGGAATTTTGGTCGACTTTCTTGTAGGAAAATGGCAATAGGAGGTATCTGCTCCATCAGCTCTGTGCGAACAGTTGGCTCTGGAAATAAAAGTCCAATTACATTAGTAAATATTAAATGAAGATCAGGTACCTTAAGAAAAAAATGGCATTTTTCTTTATGTTTTCACAACAGAAGAAAATTAAAATAACCAAAACATAGAAATAGCATCACTGAGATTGCCTGTTCTTAAAGAAAAGCTGAATAAAACAGAATAGCCTTACACACATCATCACAGTTCAGAGACTTGGGATCAGCTCCCAGATCAATCCTATAAAATGAGATCACAAGCTGGAAAACTCAGTCACCGTGAACATATGCACAAGAACTATTAGAACACACAACTGCTCTGTGCCACTTACACCAGATAGAACAAATCAAATTTAACAAATTTCTTGAAAAATGTTGCTTCAGACCCTATACTAAGAATAGGCCTTTCATTTAACATTTACCATACAAAATATTTCAAAAACAAGAGATAAAAATGAATCTGTTTTCATTGACAGATCTTTCTGCTAGATGACTCAACTTCCTTAGTTCATTCATTGCCTTCTCAAAATCGGAAGTCAGTACTTCCTATGTTGCAATTTACATCAAATAACTTAGACAAATTAAAAAACAAACAAAAGCAAACTTTCAAACCTGCATCTTCAGAGAGCCTGACCACTATTTCCATTACAGTCAGAAAGTCTTCTTCATTGTTACTGAAATCTCGAAAGACATCCAGAAGACCCCTGGCAATAATTTGCCTGTGGAGTAAACACAATAATTGCTTTAATATCCAGCCAATGACACTTAGATGGGATGCAAGGGGAACTTATCAAATGTAAATGGCACCATAAAACAGATCAAGCTCTTCTCTGAACATTCTACATACCAACAAAGTAAAGATGGAATTGAGAGATCTTATTTAGATAACCAAGAATGAAGATCTCTTTTCATGGAAGTGTTTTACAAGTTATTCAAATAGAAATAACATCAGGCATGTATTTGGGAGAATAATGAAAGACACAGCAACATCTCAACATCCATAGTGTACTCAGACTCAGGTACCACCAATGTGCCTGCTGTGCCTTACCTGTTAAATACATTATCACTGAAGGCATATTTCTCTAGGCGAGCCAGTGGAGTTAAGTTATCCTGTCCAGGAATATCCAAGAATGCTGTTATCCTCATGCTATCACAGTCTGGTCCATAATCTTCAAAGCCAACTTGAAAGACATGAAAAGTAACCCAAAAAAAAAAAAAAAATCCAAGAGTCAGCAAGAGATGTTACAATGTAAAATACAAGAAACCAGTTACTATTTCTTTAAAAGTAATTGCACATCACTGGAAACAGCTTACAAAATCATCTTAAATTGTATCTAATGAAGTTGAGTACAACACTTGCATACAGACTTGTAAATTCAAGCTTTGAAATTTAACTTGACTGTCAAAATCCTTGGCTTTAAACACACTTTGCTTTGCCCTTTCAGTGGAGGATCCACATGCATGAATTAACAGGGCTCAGCTAACACAATTGTACATCACAAACGGACCCACATACTCAAAAGTAAGTCCCATTAGAAGAAACTGTAATTTCAACAATCATAGCAAATTTCAAACTGTATTGCTTTAAACCAGCAAATTCTTGTGTCTGTTTCAAAGTTCCCGAGGTATGTTTTTCTCACTGTAGTTACTGGGTCCCACAACCCAGATAACTTTGGGAAAAATCTGATAACTTGACGGTACTTGTGACCATGCTGGGAGCTCCCTACTGCACCTATCAGCTATGGACTTTCCTGTGTGAACCCAACTCTTCTCTGAATCTTTTTTGTATTTGCAGCTTCATATTTTTACCCAAAGATTACTACATCAACTGTTACAATTTGCCTTACCACATCTAACAGTCACCATCACAGACCACAGGCAGGAGGTATGACTGTGAAAAGGAAAGGGAATGGGAGAACCTTGTTGCCAAGCTTATTTTAATTCTTCACCCCTACAACCAAGTGAAATAATGTGCCTGCAACACAAATCTTTCACATAAACACTCTTACTTAAGCACTTGATATAGGAACTCCACAGAAAGTTGCTCTTGAGTAGTTAATATTGTTGCTCTGGGTTTACAACTGTCCCAAGCACTCCTAGAGCCAGGCACACTTCTTTCACACAATTAGAGCAACTGGGATCACACTTAAGGAAATGCAGATTCTGCCAACCCAGCTTCTCACATGCATGAAGTATCTCACAAACCAGCACATGTGCTGACAATGACAACCACTGAAGACAACAAGCCACTTCATTGGTCTAATCTCCATTAATACCCATTATAAATCACTTTATATGTTAAAAAAACCACTCTGTTCCAAGCCTTGGGTTTTTTCAACATTTCCTGTGTAAGACTCTGCTTTCCGATTATTCAGCAAAAGTCAAAACACCCTCAGAAATACAGCTCAGTAAAAGAGGAAATCATCTGAACATATTTGGAGAAAAATGCTATACCTGTGTCTTCAGGGGAAAAAAAACAGATTAGTTTAAGGTCTCCAAGGAACCCAGGTGAGTTAAAATACTACAGAAGTTCCAAACTTTGCTGTTCTTGCAGACAATGCACTCAACAAGTTCAACAGATTTCTAACAAAATAGAACTGTGGGATTAGATTAAATGTTGACATTTCAAATGTGCACACATACTACAAGTGAACCCACAGCCACACAATAGGAAACAGATGCTAATTACTCCCAGCTTTTTAGAATGATGGCATATTGCACTGACACCCTTATTTCCCCTCCACTGGTCATTATTATTTCTCATGCCTGCTCCTTACAGAAGGGTCTGTCGGGTTCAAAACATTTATCTACACATTTACAAAGTGTAAACAATTTACAGAGCCCAGGTCTGTCTGGGATCAATCTGCTCCAGGACTTCCCCCCAAGTCAAATCATCTGAAGAGGGAATATCCAGATTTGCTGCTTCAGAAGAAACTTGCTGCATCCCTGACAGCTCAGGGGAAGTTACACAGTGTCTGTAGGACTGCAATTTCCCTTCTGAGGTTGCAACAAACTCTCCATACCCAAACTCTGGCCATCCTTATGTCTATGCAATTATATTGAAATCCCACACAGACACTCAGTAGCTGATTTTTGAGGTTAATCACCTGTTACACAAAGAAAGACTGATCAGAATCAATATACTTGTCATTAACTTTACCTAGTTCCCACCTGTTCCTAATTAGAAAAACTTTAACAATTAAAGCTATTAGTTCACTTGAAATAGTTCAGAATTCCTACCAATTCAAATGACAATGAAATAAATCCCAGTTCTAATTTTGACTACAATACCACACCTGGGACTAATATTGCAAACATCATGTACATGTTTAATTTCACTGCATGGAATAGCTCCATTATTCATTTAAAGTACTTAAGCACACACCAGTGCTTCCAAGAGCAGAGAGAAAACAGAGCACTGCTACTTATGCTCAGGATTGAGAGTTAAATACCTGAAATTTTTTCCATACACTCATTACACATAAGTAAGGAATAATCATGGGAGAATCCATTTTGTCTTCTCTCAAGAACTTTAGTTTTCTTTTTCCATAAAAGAGGACACCATGGGTACTCACAAGTTTCAGAATACACCAAGTACTATAAAGTAAATCCCTAATACTGAACTAGTATTTCTTATCTAATGTTCTTTCATGGGTACATGTAATATTCAGTATTTTCCCTCTAACTAGATCAAACAAGTGAGCTTGAAATCTGTTCACCTATAAACAGAAATAAATGTGACAGTATTCACAGCTGAACTTGAGTTCACTGTGCTCAAAAGCTGCTCAGAGGTGTGAGAAACTCAGGGTCACAGGACCTAGTGGAGCAATTCAATGTCATCACCCAGTGTCACTGTTCACATTTCACAGCACAAACCAGTAAATACCAGCACCCAGAACAACAGTTTAATCAGCTCAAGAAGGTAATTTCCCCTCCTGGTGTTTGTAGAAGGAAAGCCAAATTGTTTAAATACTTCCTTATTAATTGCACAAAGGGCATAAATAAGCTAATTATTTCTTCCAGATGCCCCATTATCTTATGAAAAACAAGTTTAAAGCTGCACTTGAATTTAGCTAGATTTTACTACAGCTTTTTCCCACATTCAGAATAAGCCCCTAGACTCTCTGTCTGATGTAGACTGAAGATCAACACAATTGATCTTCAGCGTGCATGACACTATATCACCAATTTACTTAAGCAAGTAAGAATCCAGTTCCAGTGATTTATTTCAGGGAGGCTTTCCTAAAACACATCCTGAACTCTTTGCTACCCTAGTCTCTGGATTAGCACAACAGTATCTCAGTCATGGGACACCTGAACTCTGCTACAACAGAGAGCTTTTGATTCCATGATTCTAAAGGTATTGTCAAATTAACTAACATAATCACAGAATATTTTTAAATCACAGAATTAGATTTTCATAAAGTTCTAAAAGATACCTTTATTTACATGCTCATCCTGGAACTGATAACTTTTTTTATGAATTACCACTTAACAGCAAAACTGTCTTTATCTGGACATTTTTATTCACTCAAGTTTTGCCTTACAAGCATCAGGGTTCTTAATCAACTTAGCAGACAAATCTGTTACAGTCTAAACAGAACAGCCAAGGAGTGAACACTAACGGAGAACCAACACTTCCAGAGATGGTCCAAGGCCAAAACCCATAAGAAAACTGCTTTGAAGTTTGCACTTATTTCTGCTTCTCACACCTTACATGCTGCTACCTACTAGGGAAAAGCAGAAACCTCAAAGACTGAGAGCAACAACCAACAGAATTCCACAGAAACAGCTCCTCCCACTGAGGTAACATCCCTGCACATCGTCCAAAGGAAAGACTTTAGAACCCAGTTGTATTCCAGCATTTCCCCTGGTGTTCCTGAAGACCACCTTTCTCCTAAATCAGCTTTCTCACGCTCAGCTGGGAAGCTGGGAGGGATGGGTCCACCTGTTTCACATTTCCAAGTGTTATAAAACAACCTTATAAAAGTCTTGTAAGAAACAAATAAAGTTTCTCACAAGAAATGAACACAAGTATCATTTTCCTTTTTTAATAGGAAAGTCAATCCAGCATCTAACGTGCCAATGAAGCCACCCCACAGAGAGAGCTGCTTTCTAAGGCAACAGAAGCTCGTATCACCGTTAGTCAAAGCTTTATCGCCTGAAAGCACAGCGCTTACCAGGCTGGTTCACATCTGACAGGTGTCCAGTTCTTCTGGAACACAGCCCTGGACTACACCGGCGTGTGATGGAGCCGTTCCCTGCTCTGGGACCGGGGCACGGTACTCAACCCAAACCCACCGGTTTGTGCGATCCACCCGGAGCACACGCGGCGATCCTCCCTTCATCCCGAGGCGCACTCGCAGCACATCCCCGGGATGCAGGAGCCGTGGAACACGCGTCCTCACAGCCCCTACAGCTTTGGAAAGTCTCACCGCAGCTGAGCAATCCCTGAGCTAATTATCCTAATTCCCAACAACAACAGCAGCGGGGCTGATCCCCCTCGTCCCCCCGTGCGCCTTTCCCAGGCTCGGGCGCTGCTGGAGCTGCTGTTTACACCGAGCCCAGCGGCCACTGGAACAGCAGGGATGGTCCCAACACCCTGGGAACCTTCACCTGCCAGAACTGCCTCAAAATCCTCCCCTCGTCCTCACGGGGGTGAAAATGCGGAGAAGGAAAGAGGGCGACAGGAGGAGTCCGGGGTGGGAGCGCGGGCCTGAACAGGGAGCGGAAAAATAAAAAACAGTTACTCACAATCATCTAAGTCATCCTGCAAATCCACAAAATACAAAGGGATCCCTACAAACGAAAAACAGAAGAGAGATACCAGGGGGTTGGTTTCGGAGGGACGGCGGCAGCCCCGGCTGAGCCGCCCGCCCGCCGGCCCCACTTACCGGCCATCTTGGAATGGACATGGGCGAGGAGGAGGAGCGGGAGGGCACAGGGAGGAGCCGCGGGTGCTTCCTGCCGCCGGGTCAGCCCCGAAACGCCACCGGGTGAAGGAGCAGCGGCTGCTGGGGGTCGAGCGGCCCCTCAGTACCCGAGGGGGACAACAGCGAGCGGGGGGTACGGGCGGGGACTCCGGCGGCCGCCCAAGATGGCGGCGCGTCCGCGCAGCCTGAGGAGGAGCGCGGTGTGCGGGTAACCGGGGCGGGCGGGGGGCGGCCGCCGCGGGGACGGCGATGATCGTGCTGGGCCGCGTCTCAGGCGCTCGCTGAAGGCGCTGCCTACCCGGCCATGGCTCTGAGGGAGCTGAAAGTTTGCCTTCTGGGGGTAAGTGCTGGGCGGCGGGAGGGAGGGTGGGAGCGGAATGAGGGGCCGGCTGTAGAGGCTCTGTGGTGGCGGGGAACCTCTTGTCAGAGCTCCGGGAAGCCTCTGGTGATGGCGGAGAGCCTCTGTCAGAGGCTGGAGGGGCTCTGTGGTGATGGCGGAAGGCTTCTCTCAGAGCCTGGAGAGGTGCCGAGCCTGGGGAGCTCTCCCCGGGCGCGGGGTGGCCCTCACCCCGTCCCTCTGAGGGGACCGGGCGGACGCGCCTTCCCCTCCGTGGGGGAGGCGTCTGCCAGGGGTCAATATCGCTCCTTTTCTGCCCTGTTCGCCTTTAAAAAAAAATAAGAGAGGAAGCACGAATGTCCAGTGTGTGCTTCCCTCTTCCTCCCAGGCTCTTTCGGGCTTGGAGTCCACAAAATTAATAGAAGCACCTGAAACCAAACTGGTGGGAGAGAGGGAGGGGCCTGAACTTACATTGTAAGAACATATGTAGGGAAGTCTTGCAGGTGGTGGAAGGAGGAGACAGGGAGCGAAGTGAAGCAGAAGTTTAAAAATTGAAGGGTGTGAAGCTGCGTGTTGGCTTGGTTTGGTGGGAGAGCCCCATGTTGAACAGGTGGAGGTGTCACCACCGGCATCGAAACCCTCTGTTCAGAGTTGTTTTCTTCTTCTAAATGGCCACATTGCCCTTCAGAGGGGCAGATTATGTGTTTGTGTGCCCTTCGCGTTATGGAGGTATTTGGGGTAACTACTGTTTGTGTTCACCTGGCCTGAAGTTCACCTTTTGTTACGGAAGGAAAAGAGAATAAGCACCCAGGAAAACTTGTCCTTGAACTCCCTGAGCCAGGAACCACATCTGTGTTTTTCTTTTTGAGATTTGCTCTGATTAATGAGACTGCAAACAGTGTAAAATACAGAGCTATGATAGTGTGCTTTTTCTCAAGAGGAAAACAGCTTGGCAGGATGAACACAATCATACATAGTGTACCCAAATTGCTGCAATATTCAGGAGTTTTGGAAAAAAAAAAGCATTAATGATGTAAAACTTCATTTTCAGTGAGGCAATTCCTCAGGGGTTTATTTCTTAAAGTTTTAAAGACTCAGGAAATGTAAAGCAAAAAGTTTGTCTTCACACATCTTAAAATACAATATTAAATGTCCAGCTTCTACTAAGAAGTGTTTTACCACTAAGAGCTTATTTCACTTCTAAAAGTGACTTCTCTGTATCTTTTGCTTTTTAACCATGGAGTCCATGGTACAAAAATATACACAATCCAGAATTTTCATGGTTTATTTCCTCTTTCACCATTTTTAGCACTGTAGAATTGCATTAGTAACGTGTTTCAGGTGTGTCACAAAAAATGTCAAGTCTTTCATTAAGGAGGGTGGGACAGCATTAGTCAGAGGTTGAATGCATGTGTCACACTTGTGTTATTTCATGTGCTCCACTGATCCTCCAGCCTGGCAAGCCGTACTCAATTGCTGTACATTTTACCAAAAGTGGTCTTTTCTCACTGCTGTTCCATTGGGAGGTGTGCATAGCTTTGTAGAAAAGCCCAAAGTTTGAGTAATAATAAGCGTGAATGCAGATCTTTGTGGTCCCTCAAAAAAAAAAACTTAACAATTTTGTTTAGAAAACTGTGACTTGTCAACAGACCTTTCATTTTCTACTAAATTAATATAATACCTGAAGTATTTCACAACTTCTCTGAGATTCTCTGCAGGAATGTGTTATTCACTGCAGTGTACTGCAGGATTTGAGGACAAAACGAATAATCTGTTTATGGTAATTAATACCACTTCCAACTGTTTCTATTCTCTTTTTAGGACACTGGTGTGGGCAAATCAAGTATCGTGTGGAGATTTGTCGAAGATAGCTTTGATCCCAACATCAACCCAACAATAGGGTAAGAAACTAAATGAAGTAAATGTGATTTATGCAAGAATAAAATGAAATTACCTGAATAGATCACTTGGGAGTTCTTCATGTGTGGCAGCTAAATGTGGTAATAAACATGACTGCAGCCTTAATTAAGTTTGTGAGCTACCTCAGGACACATAGGAGTGTTCTCATTACTCCTGCAGCTTCCATTTTTGTGTGTAAGGTCTGGACCCATTTTGGTATTGTTAATCTAAACTAACAATGAATAAATTACACTACAGATGCTTCTGCTAAAGGGACAGCATGCTTTTCTCATGCACAACCCCTAAATTTCAACATTGAATTATTATGCAACTCAATGGTTTCTAATACATTTAAGACTCAGGTACTATAATTCTCCTAGGTTTTTGAGGGTGGTTAACATACTAATTTAGGTAGGTCTCACCATTAATTAGTTAAAATGTTACACATCTGTATGCAATGCACACACAAATCTAACTGATGAAACTGTTTTTGCAGTTGGTCTCATAGGTAAGAGGGATATTTGAAATTTGAGCCTCAGAGTAGCAACATTATTGATTTCAAATCTTTGAATTAATAGAAGAAAGGGCAAGCATCAGGAATTCTTGGAGTGGTTGGATCTTTTTATTTCTTTTGCTGTCTTCTTTTTTTGCTTAGCAAGTGTCTTTTGGGCTGCTTTGATCAGAAGAAATTTTTGGCTTATGGGAGGACAGCCTTTGCTTGATGCCAAGAGGTGTGTGGGGTGTCAGTACAACTTCTTGTCTCAGGTGTCACACAGGCTCTGCTACAGCTTTGACCAAAAAAGATCTTGCTGATAAAGATCAGCTGTGCCTCATCCTGTCCTTTTGAAAAATTTGGGTCCCCATGATCTCGCTCTTTTCCCTTACACCCCCCTCTTTTTTTTGAGTATAAATACTGACATTCAGCTGCAAAATGTTCTGTAGAAGTGTGCTTTTGTTTAAATTTCCCTGTTAACAGGGGTTTATTGACAGTACTGAGATCATTATAGTTGGTTGAAGTGACAGACTGAAAAATCTATCTTCTACCAGCCTTAACAAAATTCTTTGCTGGTCTGCAGTCTGGTTATTTTGGTAATTTATACCAAAATAATAAATGGATCAAAACTTGCCCAAATGTAGGGATTGTGTGAAGCTCCAACAAGATACGTAGTCAGAAAACACGAAGTAAATTAATTTTCACTTTTTTTATACCTTGCTTTCAGTTCCTAGTTGAGACTAGTAGGTGGAAAGGAAAAAGTAAGGATTAGAAGAGCTTTGAGCATCTTGCAAAACTAAAGCTGAGAATATTTCAACTTCCCTGGGTCTTTGAGTTCATGAGATATGATCTTGTTTCCTGTCCTGTTTTCATTCCTCTTAGACTCAGCTGAGCAATCACACTTTGTTGTTGTCAGTGTTCCTTGCTCAGTTTCTGATATGGGCAGCTGGAGGAGCCCTGTCAGAATTCTGCAGCTTTTGTCCCCTCAGGATGCTGAGGGCACATTTAACCAGCAGGTACTTCTAGGTACTGCAGAATATCTTGTCTTTCATTATAGCATCAAAAAGGAATATCAAACAGGTTATAGTGCCTACTTGGCTGGGAGAAGCAGCTGGGAAATTTAGTAACGAAACAAACATTATTCCTACTAAAAGTCATCAAGGATAACCCCAGTTTGGAGGGTTTTTTTGACCCAGTTGTGAAAGAATTTTAAGAAGCATTTAACCTCATGTCAGGGGATGGTTTAGTTGTGATGTGAATTACAGAAACACAACTTTTCAGTTCGAATTGACTGTACAGGGATGTTTTGCTTTATAGAACCAAGATAAATTCAATGAGAATCTATGGTTTAGAAAGCTGTTTCCATATTGACCAGAAAATTCAGATTTGTTGCATAATTTGCAGCAGTCTTAAAGGAAGTGAAAGTCTCTGCTGTGCTTTACAAGAGATACTCCTATCACTTTGGTTTTCTTTACTAATTGCAGAAATACATCAGCTAGGTGATGGTGTTGAAATGCATTGCATTTAGGCTCTTCTTTTTTAGGGGTGTTGCAACTTTACGTTTGGCTTCTCAAAAGGCAAATCAACACGCTGTTTGGCAAATGATCTGGGCTTGAGGAATGGGGAGAAGGTTACCTCTTATCAGCTGAAACATTGTGTAACTGCTCCCCTTCCTTTCCCATAATGTATCTAGCTAATTGTCCTCTTATAGCATTGAAACAAGTCCAAAGCCTGCAGTTACATTTGCTACAAAAGTGTCAAGGACATCATTAAGTGGTTCTTAAGCCCCAAGATAAACTGAAGTTGAGTCCTGGGCTCAGGTATTCAGTGTTGATCATGCTGAAAGACTCTTGCTGCCTGAGTCTGACTGTACAGTAAGTTTGGGGTACTGTAAGAAGCTCCAGTGTCTTCACAATCCTGTCAAAACTGACAGAAGAACAAGTTTGGAAGTCTGCAATATTTTCAAGTGGCAGGAATTAATCACACAAGAAGTATTCAAGTTCACAATGTAGGATCTCATGTGCTTAAAACAGTTATGTCACCTATAGTTCCAGCTGTATGAGGATTTGAATTCAGTGTGTGGTTTTTGCAGTGAGAAATGTGCCTACAGGTGAGAGATACAGCAAAGGACTCCCCCTTGTAAAAGAGAAAGGTCACTGAATTCGTGTTCTTGTGGGAAAAGCACTCCTCCAGCTAATGCAAATCAAATAAACCACAAAAGTACTTTGCAATATTTAACTGTAAAACATCTAGGATTTGGGCAAGGGGAGAAGAACCTGGAGAATAGGAGAGATTTTTTTTGTCTTCTGGAAGTCCAAGATCCTCTGCAAATTAAAATATGTAATGCCAGACAGGATTTGGGAGCTGTACAGGGTGCAGACAACAAGCAATTGACTCTATTGATTTCTTTGCCCTGTTAACACCTACCAATACTGTTATCCATCTCCTCTTTTATTCCCAAGTATGGATTTACCAGCACTTATCTGAATGTTAGTACAGAGATAGAAAAAGCTGGTACAAAGGGAAGGATTTGACCTCTTTCCCCCTAGAAGTTTCCAGTGTGCACTGAAGTGATTGCTGTGATGCTATGAGGAAGGATGTTGTTAAAACGCTGACCTTTCTGGGTTTTTCGTCCTACATCCTATATTTTTTATCCAAAGCTTATAAACAATTAAAACCTATAATTTGCATTCATGTTTTGTTTTGGTAGTTGAATGTTACTCTCTGAAAGGATGAAAGGAAATTTCATCCTCTCTTAATTTCAGCCTTTATATCTGAAACACTTCATCAGTTTGTGTGTTTATGTGTGGGGAGGAAAGCACCTTTATTGGAATGTGAACCTTTTTGAAAGCTCTAGGTGGTAATGAATGGTCTAAGGATGTATTTATATTCTCAAAAAGCGTGAATTATGTATTTTTTTCAGAGCCTCATTTATGACCAAGACTGTACAGTATCAAAATGAGCTGCATAAATTCCTGATTTGGGATACAGCTGGACAGGAGCGGGTAGGTAAAATCAATATCTGTGGAGAAAGTTTGGGCCAGAGCTTGGGTTGCTTTACAGCTCTGCTCCTGAAAGTCACAAAGTGATCTGGTTTTACAAACATGCATTAGAACACTTATTTCTATGCAGGTTCCTATCAAGATGGGGGTGCTGTAGGTATGTTTTTATTTTTCATTGTTGTCATAGTTAAAGTGTAAAGGTAAGGAAGATTACCTAAGAGGAGTTTATGAAACAATAGTCTGGGTTTAGATTCACTGAAAGGGAATGGTCTTTCCACAGAAAACAAGCCTGGTGTGGGGGGAAGCCAGCAGCTCTATCTAGTACCATTTCTAGCTGAGTTTTAAACGTTCAACTGCAATATTTGCAGTCAGTGCAGCAGCACAAGAATCAAAGTGAGATAAATTACCATATTTCATAGTACAGGTAAGGCCTTGATTCTGGAAAAATATACAACTGCTAACCCATTCTGTTAGCTTCACTGTTAGGGTTATAAATGTGAGCAGGATGTAGATTTAGGCTTTCCAAAGCACACTTTCAAGCAATGTTACAGGTGATAACTACTCTTTTATTCTTTTGTAAATTTTTACTAATCAAATCTGATGGTGTTAGAAGCTACGTCAAGGAATCTCTTTTGAAATTTAAATTTTAATTTGGTAGTTTGGGTTTTTGATCTCTGCAGCATGCATAGTTCTGAGGGGAGGCAACAAAAGCTTTGAAGAAAATGACTAATCAGATGAAATCCCAGCTAATTAATTTGCATGATTTTTACTTGGAATTTAAAAGGAAGACTTTGTTTGGGAACTTACTTGCTTATGGATTACTAGTAGGAGTGGTAGAAATTACAGTAGCTGTATTAACAGTGCTTATTCTTGCTGTTCCTTGACTGCAAGTGAGCTACTGGCAACTGCCAATTACTCGTGATGAGTTTATTTAGGATGTGAGGTAACTGTGACAGAGGTTGGTTATAACTTGAGGATAACAACTGGCAAATACAGCTGTACTGCTTTTCAGGATTGGCTTGAGAAACAGCCCAAACAAAAAAACAAACAAAACAACCTCCCCAATAATAGCAAACAAAACAAACACTTTGTAAAGCCTCAGTCATCTCTATCCACAGGCACTTGACCTTTAGGATTCCTGGTGGAACTGAGTTGCCAGCTTTTTGGCTTGATAACAGCTTTGATGGCTAGGAAGTAACTCAAGTGTATTTATATTGTGATTTAGTGCTGATTTTGAATGACAATTTATTTCCTTCCAACAGCACCATATAAAGCAAACTTAAGTTGTCAGGGATGTTTCCCAGGAATATGTCCAATAATATCTGTGTTATCAAAAATATCTTGAGCCCTTCCATTCCCAGCAGTCAGTCAGCATTTGCTGTAAATAGTTCATCTTAAGTGAACATTGTCACCCATTCTGGAATGTTATTGCTGCAAAGTGATATTCTGAGAGGTAGAGTATGAATTCTTAGAGGTTGGTACTCTTAAATGGAAAGCTTTATAAACATGCCTGCCACTATTTGGCAGGAAACATCCATTACATTTTAGCATTCCATCCTGTTCACTTTAACTGTGCAAGCAATGGGAGGATCCTGTAATTTGGCTTCAGCACATCTAATCTGAGGAAGCATCTCTGTACATGACCAGCATGTTCCTGGTCTATTTTTGGACTCTCAGTGATATCTCTTTAATTTTCTTCCATACAAGTTGCTTGATATCTTTATTAAAATCAAAAAAAGGAAAGGTGTCTTACCTGGACTCTGACCTAGGAGCTGTGATACCTGTGAAGTTTATATTCCATATCTGAAAGAAGTCAATATAACCAAGGAAATCAGTGAAATGTGAGCAGGGATGTTTACTTTGAGATGATTCAGTATCTTCACAGAGGTTTCTTTTTCCAGAGCAGTGCAGCACTATCACTGCTGTCACAAATGGGCTGTACACCTGCCTGGCCCTGAAATCTGTAGCACAGTTTTCTGGTCATGCAACATATCTGCCAATGAATTATGGAAGGGATTCCCTCTGTGGAATAGAACTGGAACACTAAAAATGTCCACACCATTCTTGGAACTGAAATGTCTCTGCTGAGCTATGATGTGGAATGCATGGAATTCACAGTCCTGGCTTCTTGAGGAGTGTTTGCTGTTTCCCATTTCAACAGCCCAGCTGCAAATAGTGCTGCAGTGCACTGGGCACCCCCTTGCTCTCAGTGGCTTTGGGGTGGCTGGATGGCCTTGTTCCAGAGGTGGGAATGTGCACCAATCATTCACACACCTCATTTACACACACACCTTATTTCTTCTCTCATTTCTTCTACACCGAGTTCAATTGATAGGAGGTCACTTACAGTAATTAGGATTTTTGCCTTCTTACCTAACAGTTTTGAGTTTCCCTGCGTAATTACATTATGCATAATTACATTAATAATTCTGTCAAAACACAAATTGGAGGCTGGGGGGCAAGCTGAAGTCTTTGGAAAAATTGCAAAAGGAAAATCCAGTGTTTCTGGTAACATCTGTTTTGTTAATATATTTTATCTGCTGACTGCTCTTAGGTGGAAAAAAGTATCTAAGTGTTAGCAGACAGGAAATGAGAGTAATACAAAATCAGCAAGTGAAATTTGGTTTATTCCCAATGTAAATAGTGAAATAATCAAAAAGCCAGGCTGCAACCAGTCCAAGTGGTGGTTTACCAAATATGTTTCCCTTTATATTTTAGTACTTAGAAGGAAGAGAGGGATTATGTCCCAATGTGAACTGAATGCCTGCCCATGTTTCCCTTTCCCACTATTAAATATTTTTATATTCTGAACTTTTCATTCAAAATCCTATTTTCAAAACAGAATTTGAGAGCCAAATGTAAATAGTCTGGAATTCTGCTTTATAGCAAGATTTTTATGATTTATTATATTACTCTCAGCTGAACTGTACTAAGCAAAAGGAAATTGGTATTTTATTAGAAATGAATAAGCCTTTATGAAAAACTGTATCCAATTCATTATTTTTACCCTGAGTAATAAGATGCACAAAAGCCCTAAATCATAATGCTTACGTGAAACCAATACATGCAGTTTACTCTGCACTTGGATGGAGAGTTGTGGTTGCTAGATTAGTTCTCTTGGCTTTTTTAAAGTTGGCAGAATATCCCACTGTTCTTAAGAATGCTTCATTGATATTTTGGATGCAACTTGTGTTTGCATCCGACTTGTTGTATTTTACTTTGTGTACTTTATCACTTTTTTTTTAGCACTGGATTCATAAGGTTCTGTCCACACAAAGGTACAGGCCCTACAAAGCAAAAAGGCCTGCTGTGGATTTAATTCTGAAAATCACAAGAAAATCACTGCAGCCTTTTATCTAGCGTGTTTCTTAAAGCTCTGCTTGCAACAGGGCACCTAGCTGTGGGCTTTTGCAGTTTTTTGGTTTAAACATGCCTCTAAATTTGAGGGAAAAACTGAAGCAAAATCCTTAAAGTCATGTTAGATTCTGAAGAAATCAACATTTCTAGCATTTAAGACTGATGACTGATCCACGGGGCTAGAAGCTGACAGCAGCTTCTGAACATTTCAGATCAAAATTAATATATGCTAGTTTTCTTAGCATTTTTGTCTTAGTCAAAGTTGACCTTGCTTCTCCCTGCATTTTTGCCCTTGTTTGGTGTTTAAAGTCGAGCACATGCATGTTTGTGTACACAGTCTGTCAAGTGAGAGGTTCTAATCTAGGCAGAATAAGATCAAGTTTGCCTTCCTGCTGTTGGCAGTAGGTGCTGCTGAGCCCCACCATTTATTGCCTGGCCTTAGGAGAGAAATGCCTTCCTGGAGATTGTGTGCTCTACTGCACAGACTACTTGTGACTGTAAAGGAAAGTTTCTCACTGCTGTGGTCTTGGTTTTCACTTTTTTTCAATAGCAATAATAATGATAGTGAGGTTCTGGAGTGCAAGATCAGGTTTATGTTATCTGCTGTCTTTCTTCCAGTTTCGTGCTTTAGCCCCGATGTATTACCGAGGGTCAGCAGCAGCCATTATAGTGTATGACATCACAAAAGAGGTAAGAAACTTGATCTTCACCCAGCATTACAGTTTCTGGGGTTTTTCATTTGTGTCATGGGCCAGTTCTGACTCTTAATTTCTTAATTTCTTCTGTCTTCTTTCTTTTTTTTTTTTTTTTCCACATTAGGAAACTTTCTCAACGTTAAAGAACTGGGTTAAAGAGCTTCGCCAGCATGGACCTCCCAACATTGTTGTAGCTATTGCAGGAAATAAGTGTGATCTTAATGATGTCAGGTAAATAACTGCTGTCAGTTTTGAGGGTTTTCCTTAAGCCCTAGCATTAAATATTCTAAGATTTTAGAGCAGCTGAAAGGTATAGAACAATTTAAGCTGTCCTGCTCTAGTGTTGTAGTTGGAGGCTGTTCTGTCTTCTTTCTTTTTGTCAGAGGACATGGGGTTTGAGCTGTTCCTGCTGTCACAAGATGTGGTTAGTCTGCCCTTGGATGGTCTCACCCATTCCTCCCTTGTGCTGGTGTGAGTACAGGTATGATTGGGCAGTAAATGGGGCTGTAAAATGGATCCAGATTAAAACTAACCCTTAAAAAAAAAGAGAACTTATCCAAGTATATTTATCTTTCTCACAGCATGAACACTTGCTGGCATGACGGTGTGGGGATAGCAGGGTTAGGAATGAGCAGTTTACAGGGAGACAGGATTACCTTTTCTGGTGGCAGTGCCAAGTTACACAAACCTAAACTGCCTGTGAAACTATAGTGTAATAGAAGCTGTTTACCTCACTTTACAAGAAGTGCCCCTGTCAGTCTGTAGCACCTCATTTTGTTAGGAAAAACACCAAGCCTGTTGGAAAGCATTGTGTAGGTTTTTCTAACTTGCTTGTTCAGGTGCCTTCCTTCCCTGCTTAAATATTGGCGTGGAATTGGCTGGGGCCAAAATAGTTGCAGGGAGCGGGAAAAGCTCTTGAGAAACTTTATGAACAGCCAAATTTTCAGGAAGACATGTACTAAAAACAAAAGAAGGCCTTTTTTATTGATGTCCTGGTTAAATAAGCCAAAATTCAGAAAGAAGGTGTGTGTAAACTTCTTGGGTTTAGGTTTCTCTGGAAAAGGCAGCACAGCTGGTGTCTCAAAGGAGACAGCTGGTTACATGTTTAAAGAACCACTGCAAAGGTGGCTCTGAGTATGGTTTTACAAATTGTTAATACCTAGAAGTTGTCTAGTGAGCTCTAACAACTTCCATTAGAAGTAGCATGTCTTTTGAAGGAAATAGAGTGTAAAATTATTTAGAACAGGATTCACATCTCACATGCTCAGCTGACATCATAAATGTGAACACTGCTATTCAAGCTAATGAGGAAGATTCCTTGTACTTTAGTCAGAGGCAATATTTGAGTCACTGCTCAAAGTCCTTGCTCTTGATATCCTAAAGTTCCTCATTACTGAAGGTAGCCCATGTGTTGTAGAAATTGTATGTGAAGTGATACAACATAGTCCAGACCTCCCTACAGCTGCTGGGGTTTGTCTTTTCCATTTTGTTCAAGGAAAGATACAAAATCACCAACTTGCCTATTTTGTGGTGCAGAATAACTTGTACACCTTTGTGTGCTCAGTATAAAAATATTCCTTTTTTAGGAATATTTAGGAATAAGTAAATGCTGTGCTGATGATTTGTGCAGTGTTGGGAGATACTTTGGTTTTGTAACAGTCATAAGAAATGCACAGGATCATTGGAAATAAAGCTTTAAGATCTTCTTAGGACATATAGAGCTGGTGGGGTGAATAACACACCTCAGAAGGATTGATTGCAGACCTAAGCTTAGAGCACTCCAGACAAAATCACTGCAATGTTGTCAGATGGATTAAGGCCTTGGGTAGTTCCTGACTGTGCTCGTACCTCAAGGCAGGGAGACAGCACAGAGTAAAAAATGAGCATCAGCTTCAGCATGAGGGAGCACTGTGATGCTAAACAGGTAAAATATTCATTATAGGAGACACTTAAAAACTTAATCTGTCCCTTAAGGCTTTGAGTAATGGGGTTCTTTTGCATTCATGAATTTTTCTTTGCTTTTTTTTTTTTCCAGAGAAGTCATGGAAAAAGATGCTAAAGACTATGCAGATTCCATTCATGCAATATTTGTAGAGACAAGTGCAAAAAATGCAATAAACATTAATGAACTCTTTATAGAAATTAGTAAGTATTTAAACAGTTAATGTACTTTCTTCTGCAAAAAATTTGAGTAGAAATTTGATTTCTATATTACTTCTTGTGCTCTTCAGGTGAAAATTTAGGAACTTTATACAAAATTTGTTACAATCTGACAGGACCACAAACTGCAAAATGAGCTGCCTGAATTTCTGGTCACCTAATGACCTCTAAGTATTCCTTCTGGAGGTTTTCAGCCTTCTGTGATGCTGCTGGATAAACAGCAGGCCAAGTACTCATGTCAGAAGTCAGTGTCATCTTACAATGTCTGTTATTGAATGTTCCAATTAGTACTTCCAAGGTTATGGAAGAGGAAGGAAATGGCATGAGGAAGATGCAGACTTAATACATCTGAGAAAAGGAATTTAATTCTCACTCTTAGTGCTTGTACTTAGGCTAAAAAAGCGTTTTCTTGAAAATACAAAAATTCATAAATGCCAGATTACTGCACAGGGAATAGCAACTACTGCATGTAGATTTTCCTCAAGTATGTTTGTAGTACCTTGGGGGTTTTTTATATTAAATTGCAAATCTTTTCTGTCCCATTTGTGGTGAGGACAACAATGATACTTTTTATATGTGTGAATAAAAAGCAGACAGTATTCCAAAGTGAATTTTATGCAATATTATTTGGAGGATATGTGTCAAGTAGCAGTACCAATGTGCAGGTGTGTCAGCCTGTTTGTGAAAAGAGGACTAACTACAGAAACATCAGACTTAAGAAAAAAAATAGGGTCTATAGAAGCAGTTGAATATATTGAAGGTGATGTAAAAAGTATGTGCTGTAGATTAGCCTCCTGATTTATTGACTTAATAGTTGCTCTCTAAAATTGATCTTGAATAAATTATGGGGGAAAAAATCATAAATCCTCCTCAGAAGAGAATGCTCAACCAGGAACAGTCCATTTTAAAGACTGATGAGTAAAGCAGCTCTCTCTACGAGCACCCCTTTGTTAAACCCGATGCAGGTAATCTGTGGAAATCCAGGTCAAGATGGTTGTTCTCAAGCTATTCCAGATGGTATTGCACCTTGCAATGTATTCTCCAAGTGCTTTTACAGCTCAGCTGTCCAGGCCTAGATGAACCTGAAGTGTAACTGCTGCTAAATTGACTTCAAACTGCCTCTGCTGTCCTTTTGTGCAGCCGTCCCTCTTACAGACATAACACAGACTGTTGCTGCCATCCTGCTGGGCAGGAATGTCATCCCTAGTGACCCATAGCTAATTGAAGGCACATTTTTGTACACAGAGCATACACCGGATGCTTAGAATTAGTTTCAAGTATAACATTTACTATAAATTTCTTTTTCCTGCCTCCTTGTAGGTCGCAGAATTCCATCCACTGACACCAACCCCGCGTCCAGTGGGAAGGGCTTCAAACTTCGACGACAGCCCTCGGTGACAAAGCGCAGCTGCTGCTGACTGACCCCTTAGAAAAGCAAACTTTATACAGTAGGTGGTCTTGGAAGTTAGTAGTTCACCTTGGGTTTATATTATCAGTCTTAGATCTTTATCTGCTGGCGTTCAAACACCCGAGGTCCCCCGAAAAGGGACCGGCTCATCTGACACCTGCACGCGCACAGAAAAGACTGCAGCCGCCAGGCCAGCCTCTGGCTTCTACAGCGTGCAGTGTCTCTTGCATTCAAAGGGAATCCACCGTCACTCTTCTGGCCTTGCTTGATTGGGAGGTGACTACGTGGATGGTAGAAATGAAATGTTTTCGTAGTTTTGTAATCAAGGTTTTGGGAGGTTTTTTTTGTAAAAAGGGAAATGAGCACTTTTGTGGGAGATTGGGTTAGGAGGAGTCTGGAAGTTAGATGTCATTTCTTCCTTTTCTTCAGTGAGCCTTATTGTAAATTTTGGTGTAGCTAATCCACAGTATGATGGGACAGTTGATGTGGGATGGCTACAGAATAAGCAACTGAAGACAAATAATAGGCAAATCAGTCCATCCAGTCCCCAAATCCCATTTGCACTTTTTATTTAAGGATGGTCTGCACTGGGGTGGGGACACAAGCAACACATCTTAAACCACAGACAATCTTCTTTATCATGCTGACTGTAATCACTTTAAGGCAAACTGGTATGCTTATAGGCATCTTTTTGTTGTTACAAGTTTTTTTAATATTAAGATGTTGGTTGAAGAAAATTACTTGTAGATCTGACTAAATGAAGTGGTTACTGACTAAAAAGAGATGCTGTAAACAGATGCTGCCAGTGGTTCTGGTAAGACCTACAAGTTTTTGGGGAAAGCTTTTAATTGCTTGGCATGTGTAAAGTGTTCATATTATATTTATGAGAACAGTGTTTAAAGTGTTATAAATTATGTAAAAACAGTAAAAAATAATACACTCTTCTACACTCCTTCCATTCCACACCTAGGGATAAACTCTTGGGGAATCTCCATCAGGGGTTTTTTTCCTGCATTTTAGGTATTGTCACTGTGAGTTCATCCAGAGGCAGATGAAATTCTTTCTCTTTCAATGACGTTTGAAAGGGCCAATAGAACATCCTGTTGGGGCAGCATGAGGCCTGTCTGTTGAACAAGCTTTCCTCTGGGGTACACCCAATCTTTCCTATTTTGGGCACAAAAATACACATAGGAAGCAACCTTAAGACATGTGGTAATGTAGATCATTACCTCTTGGTTCCTGGGGTTTTTCATCTGTGAGGGTTTTTAGCAAATCAGTGTTTAGCTTATTCTGTATGGGTTTAGTAGGCTTTCAATTAAACTATAGGTTGACCATACCTGTTTGTGCTATTTTATTTATTTTTACTTTTTGTTTCTTACCAGCACTAGTGAGAAACTTTTATAATTTTGAATAAAAAGAGCTTAATAGACTTGAGTATATACTAAAATATGCTGGTTAGCTTTAGTACCCAACTGAGCTCATGATGATGCTTATTCTCTTTTTTAATCTGGTTTTCTATCATCTCAAGTATTTTCTCTGAAGGAAATGTAGGAAAACTTGTAAGAAATGAAAGGACTTGTACTTCAGATTCATTTGTGTTACTGAAAATTCTTGGAGAGCTGGAACAGAACAGGCAAACTGGTACAGTGAGGTTTTTGGACAGATCAGTGAGTTTAATGATATTTGGTGACTACATCTTTGTCATGCCTTTCCTTTACCTTGCCTGCATTGCCAATTCTGCCTTCTTTGCCATAGTTCTACAGGCTCCATGCTTCTAGAGAGCCCGAGAAATCCAACTTCATGGGTATACACCCTACTCTTTCTGCATCTTGAATTGCTGCAGGTAATGTGTAACAGCCAGTGTTCCAGATTGTCCAAACTGCCAACCCTGGAGTGAGGCTGTTTCTAAATACTTGCCTGTTTAAAAAGACAGTTGATGTAAGTTCTTCTGAGTCCAGATAAGTGTTTATTGATCACTGGCCCTGCTGAATGCTGGAATGCAATCTTCCCTGCTTGAGATGCACATGCTCATTGTTTCATTTTTGGTGGAGAAAAATTATTTCTTTTGTATTAATAATATGTTGGGTCAGCTGCTTTGATCTTGCACTAGGCTTGCTGGAATTGATTATATTTTGTCCTAACATATCTTCTCTATTTGGAGATACATTGGTATTGGAGTGTTTGGAGTGCTGATTATCAACCATTCCAGCTAAATTTTTAAAAACTTTTTTCCTGGTTAGAAATTATTAAAAAAGCTCAGGAGTAAAGTTTTATTCCGCCATGTCTTTCTGTCTAATGAGTGGAGCTCATCAGAGAGACTCAACTTTCAGATACTGTCAAAGGGAATTACACAATCTCAGAATGGCTCAGGTTGAAAGGGACCACAGTAAGTCATCTGGTTCAACCTCCCTGCTCAAGCAGGGTCATCCCAGAGCACATTGCACATCCCAGAGCACAGATTAGTTTCTGCAGAACAAGTTTGAAAGAGCAACGTGTCATGTATGTAAAAATGCAGTGAGGTGTATGTTATATCATTGATCCAGAGCATTTTTAGCTGAAAAAATATGACTATTGCAACTTCTAAACACCACCAGTTCTTTCTCATGGAAGTTATAGAATTGAACAAAAATATAATTTGATAAATATTTCATTTTTAAGCTCTGGAGCAACTTGAATGTGCTCTCCAGTTTTTGGAATGTGTCTTCATCTGACCCTCTATTAAAACACTTAGCTGACTTGCCAGGTTCTCAATCTGTGCTGTCGGTAGTTTTGTAGGTTATTTTATATACATGCTGAAAACTGGTATATCAAGTACCCAAATGGGTGAAATTTGGAAGCTGACATTTAGTAGCATTTACTAATCATACTACTGAAAATTGTTATAGGTGCTTTGAAAAGTTCTAAGACAATTCTAACAACTTCTGCTGTTGCTGTGGAGGTAAAGACTTTGTTTTAGGTCCAACAAATCACTGCACTCCAGATCCCTGACATCAGTGAGACCCTTTCTTTAAGTGCTGCAGGATGAGACAGTTAATGGTTTAGAGGGATGTTTTATGCAGACTGGAGTCTTTGATGTTGCTTTACATTTAATGCTACCAGCCTGCTCAAGAAGGATTATTTACTTGCTTGGGAAGAGAGTGAGAGGAGAGGAAACAGGACCTACTTATTGATTTGGAAGTCTAATCCTTTAACCTGGTTGAGAGAGAACTACGTTCTAGGTTAAAGCTTCATTTTAATTATCAAAAAGTAATTCACGGTGAAAATATTGAATGGTTGAAAAGTTGGAGCAAGTTTTTTTTTTGTTACACTGTTAAGCTTAAAATATTCCTTCCCATTAGTGTTTAGTTCCAGTATAACACATTACTAGTTGGAAAAGGAAGGTTTAGCAGTGATGTTTGAATTACTAGCTTGTGAAACAGCCTTAATGTGTGTTAAGGATGGTGTGGGCTATTTGTGGTGTGCTGTGTCAGCAATCTGCACAGGAGTGGATGATTTACAGCACAGAAGCTGTCAGAACAGTGGAGCTGCTCACCCTGGAGTGAACCTCACCCAGCAGCAATAGCTACAGACAAGCAGGGCAAAATTATCTCCAGCATGAGGAGACCCTGCATAATTCACTGGCTTCAACTTCTACACTGCCTGCTCATTTTGTCAAAAGGCTTCACGTATCTCTCCTGAATACTTGCAGCCTGTAAAAATGGCTCTTTGGTTCATAGTTGAGATAAAAGGACAAACTTTCTTAACTTTTCTAGCAGGAAGTCATTGTACAGCCACCTGAGATGGTTTGTACAAGTCAGTTATTCAAAGCAGGAGAATTGTGTACTTGAAATTCAGTCTCTAAAAATCTGCAAAAATTCCCTATGGAAAACTGTTGATGTTTTATGTTCAGATCCCATCTCTGCTAATAGATCACAGCCTAGTGATGGTAGGTGGCAGAAGATTTACAGAAATATGATGATGGTGTGAATTACCAATGTAAGATGGAGTTAGAGGTTCTAGTATTAAAATACTCATGTTAGCTTTTCTTTGAGTCATGTGGCTCCAGCTTGTCAAAAGGAATATGCTTGAAAATACATATTTGTATACCATACAAAAATGCAGGTGCCAAAACGTAATTCCTAAAATTATTTTGGGCCTTCTGACACTAATGTTTGTTTCTGAAAAATCCCTTCTGCTATTCTGGAGGTCTCAAAAGTCTGAATGCAAACCACTTCTTGCTCAGCTACAGTCAAAAATGCTTGACTTGGAAAAAATTGAACAAGCATTGCCAGACTTTATCTGTCACAGATAACAAATCTTTCAAGGGATGTAAGACTGTCCTGAAATCCAGAATACTGATGAGCTTAGCCTCTGACATGTCAAAATGTTCCTAGGGTCAGCTTTTTCCTGCTTCCCCCCCTCCATTTCCTCCCACCCCACCCAACCCTGAATTTTTAACATAGTGTTGTCAGAGTGTACATGCTATAAAGAGCTATTCAGAAATATTTAGAAAGGTTCTAATGTCTGAGAGTTACTTGGTGCTCCCTATTTTACATGAAGAATTGAGGCAGTAGGATGACTTTTCTCAGTGTAGAATAAAGACTTCTTAGAAGAAACAATTTTGCTGTTCCTGTTACATCAACCTGCAAATTGATGTTCCTAAATTTTTGCTTAAACACTAACTATACATTTTATTTAAGGAGCTAATTACCTTTGTAAAGATTTTCTTCTAAGAAGGTTGGGGTTTGCTTTGCTTGGCTTCTGTTGATGTTTTCACATACATATTATTGAAAACAAACCAACTCTTTCAAATGTTGAAGGACACAGACTGTCGTGCTCTTGGTCACTGTGGGTGTGATACTCCATCCAGTTGTTGCACTTGAATATTCTGTAACTCTGGCACCTTGATAGATTCACTGCTACTCTCTTGCCTCACTTTACTCGTGTTACAGTATGTATTTCCTATTAAATCTATTATGTTTTCTTGGCAATTTGTTCTTTGTTTCCTTGTGGGATTTAGACAATGATAGGTGGTGTGTCTCTTTTGCCACAGAGTTCTAGAAGTATCTGTGACAGCAGCAAATATTTGTAAGCAAAATGGTAATTCATTAGCACAGCCTTATGGAACTGTTGCAGCAGCTGAGACCTGTGCCATGACTGTATTTTACCACATAAGGAGGGCTAAAAGCACATTCATCTGGAAGAGCAAGTTATTGTAAGCCTCTAGTCCACTCTTCTGTATTTTAACTTTCTTTCTTGTACTTCCTCTTTCTGAAATTGTGTATCCAACACTGACACTGTGATGGTGAGTTAATTGATTTAAGGCACAGAAATGGATTGCATTTCTGTAGCTAAGATGCTTAAGACTTCCTGGCAATCTTCTCACTTGTACCCCCCACACTGAGGACAATGCAGAAAAAAAGGGTTTTTTTCTGAATGAGAAACTGCATTTGTGTGTTCAGGACACAAAAATAACCTGATATGCATAGAGCTCTTGCAGTGTAGTAAATGTTTGTCTGTAAAATGTGTAAAGGTTAACCTTTGTATCAGCAATTCTTGTCACTCATAACAACATTCTGCCTTTTCATTCTAGGATGGGCTAACCTGTTAAAAGGGTTCAAGGTCTGTGCCTTCTTACAATACTATCTCTTACTAAAACAAACTTCAGCCGCTCAAAGTTACAGAGCATTTGCAGCACTGTTAAATGCACAAATTTCCAACCATTGCTTCACTGCATGAGGTGTAGTCAGATTACTAGTGATGAAATATTGTAGTGATGAATTCCCAAGCTTATGAATGTTTTGAGACTTTTTTTAGTCTTCTCTTGGGCTGGTCCTGAGAGTGTGTACAGGTTTGTCTGTATTGCTGGTTTGTAGATGCTAATGAGGAAAACCAGACTTTTGTTCTCTCCTTTTTGTTTGAGTTGTCACACTCCCATATAGTGCATAGAATGCAAATAAAGAAATGTTGATTTGACATAATGTAAACAGCCTTTTCAGCCTAAGCATTCATAATAAACTTTTATAGTGTAATAACATGCTAAATCACTACCAGTCTTATGTATTGTGCAAAAAAAAGGTGTAAACATTTTATTAATAAAAAGCTTTGTTTATAAATATGCTGACTTGTTTATAAATGCTTCCAAAATTCTCCACATCTTCAAAAATAGTCTCTATAGCAATATAATTATAGAAGAGGGATGTAAGCAATAGCTTACATGTACAAATGACTGGAATAGCTGTTTTCCAGAAGTCCTGACTCCTGGTGTTCAGAAACTGGAGCTTTTCCTTGGTTTATATACACACAGACAAAGGCAAAAGATCCTGTGCAAAGAAGGGATGGGGGGAAACAGCAGAGAGAATGCAGCTTTTGTGTAACACTTCCTTTCTTTGCAGCACCATGTCTGAGAAACTGCAGGCCACACACAGGCTTGTCAAGCAGGGCAAGGCCTGACAAATTCTATCAGGGCCAAGTTATTTAATACATTGCTTTTACCTCAGACTGCATGAAATGCACAGTTCTCAAGTGCTTAGGCCAGGTTTCTGTCAATCAAAGCTGTAAAGTGCTTTTAATATCTGCATAGTGTTGTGGGGCCTGTTGTGCTGGGGAGGGATCTTCTCTTGTTTGTTAATACAGCCAGCTGGTTGGTAGCTTGCTTTTTTTAAACCATTGCTCTGTTGCTTATATTGTGCCCAAAAATATGGATTTGGCTGCAGTTAACTCACTTGTCTTACATGATGCTTAAAAGATGTGGTTTGTTTGCTTCAATCTGGGATGCACATCTAACATGTTAATAGCAGCCTTCAAAAGCTAAATAAACAAAAACGTCCTGTTTCTGAACTGCTGTTTCACATGAAAAGGTTGGGTACGAGTTTTTACTAAACAAATGGCTGCAGTTCCTATGCAAGAAACTCATACCGTGTCATCTTTTGTTTAACAGAGACCTGGAATAATTTAAATTTCTTGTTACCTACAATTTTGAAGTTATGGTCTTAGATGTGAACAAACTGCTTTTGAATAGTGTCAGATGGGTTTGACTAAGATGGCATGAACGTGCATCAGGGAAAGCATAAGAAAGGTAGACACAAGGAATATGCTGGAATAGAGAGAAAAAGATATTTGCATATGTTTGCATAGAGAATCTGGGAACTAAATGCAAACCACCTGGTTTGCACACAAACAATGAGAATGTTTCACTTGGATCAGGCCTTTCATAGCTTCTACAGCAGAAGTTTTGCAATTGATGAACTTGTTCTTTAAAATTGTTTCAGTACAAAGCTTTCAGGTGCTGTCCAGCATTTCAACTTTCAACTTAAAAATGCTGTGCTTTATAAAACCTTCAGCCTGGATGAAAACGTGGGTGAGTCCTTCAAATACAAACAGGTAAGTTCAGAGTTGCCAATTAGGGCAAGGTGATACATCTTGGCAAATCCTTTAGGAGGTGGATCATCAAATGCCTCAGGGGGTTCTTTGTACTTCTTTCAGGAAAAGTAGAACTCGGAAAGGTCTGGGCAGCAACCCTTAATAGTTGTTTACTTTAGGGTTTTTATTATGCATGACTATATGCTGTGTAAAGCTTTCTCTCTTACTCCTTGCCCGTTAGTTTGCAAATAACTTATTGATATGTATAAAGCTTGTCTTTTCTACTAATTACTGGTCCAAGAATGCCTGGCTTACAGAGAGAATCTGTTTATAAAATAAAACTTAAGAGATTAGGTAAAAGAAGGTAACCTTCCCACAGTACCAGCCAAGAAAGCTGCAAAGTATGAGTGAACTCAATTCTCTCCTGGCTTAAGATCTAAAATGTTATGACATAACCTGTAGTTTAGGCTAAAAATTACCATCACTACCCCTCCCACC